>CALNHX010001337.1:0-139099 GCA_940337035.1 Agriotes lineatus | reverse complement strand
CGGTGTTGCCTCCACTTCTACTGACCACCATTAAGATTTCGAAAACGGTAAGAGAAACAAGGCTGGGTCAAAAGTTGCGCATTCTATTTCCGGATAACATACAAAGTATAAATTGGGCATATTGTTACGGTCACACCGAGAATACAGTGTGGAGCTTTATGGAGTGCTCCGTTTCCAGCCGTAGCATCGTTTGGGTCGGCCAACTATCAGGTCTGGTCTCAGGCAAACTTCGCCCCTCGCGGCAATGCTGCGCTCCTTTCTCGCATTTGAAATACATTGGCTATGCTATCCACACTGTATTGTGTGACCTAGACAATAGACGCCGATGGTTTTTATTTATGTCCAAAAAACAAAAATTTTGGTTTTTCGGTTATATTGTGTGTTGACTTTCATGTTACTTAAAACAAAACCATCTTGACATTACGAGAACTAAACCACAAGTAGAACAGTCGGGACAATAGCGGCCATTTTGTTTTTAATTGGGTCAATTAAAATGATCGATTAAATTGATTGACCTAATTAAATCCGCGAATTAAATCCGCGGTTTGACCTAATTAATTTTCATATGTGCTACTGAAATCCGCGGATTGACCTAATTAATTTCGCGGATGGATTTAATTAATCACATATGAAGTCTGATATGTAATTTACATATGTGCTACTGATTAAATTACGCGGCTGCCATTTTTAATTTGCTTCCGGAATTACGCGGCGGCGCGCATGAATGGATTAACGAAATGTCCGTTGACCCTACCTACTATAGGAAATGTTTCAGATTTTTTTTCTAAGTTCAATTTTTTGAATTTAAACTTCCCGGGTGTCGGCCATCTTGGTTTTCTCACATTTATTTTAATTTAAAAAAGCTATTTGCGTCGGACCCCAGCGGGATCTGAACCAGCAAACGCAGTATTACGAGGCTGAGGGCTTAACCATCTGAGCTAGCCAGACATAGTGTTTGAATGCTATTAAAAGTTCAACACTTGCGTGTCACGAGCCCAGGTTCTAAAACAAATTATTTTTCAAAAAGGTTATTTAGAAAATTGGAAATGCAGTGCCTGTGTTGTTAAATGAGGGGCCGTAATTTTAAAAAAGTGATTTTGTGATTGGATCTGCCATAATTAATTATTAAGTTCAACACTTGCTTGATTTCGATACTGGTTTGAGTTGCGGGGCAAAGCGAACAAATCTTGTAACTGCGTCGTGTAATTATTTAAACGGAAAATGCAATCAAGTTACGAACTCGCAAACGTCCGGCTATTTTATGAGTTACACTTAGGCGCTTTATATTACAATTTAAATAAAAGGGGCAAACAGCGATGAGTGGAGTTTTTAAAATATTGCTCGGGTAACATCTTGTTTGTGACGTCACGCTATTTTCATCAGGCATCGAAGGTCGTGCGAGCGAAAGCAAATGCTTTGTTTTCGTGGATACCGCCTGAGGCTACTTTTGAATTTTCGTGCGAATATTTGAATTTCAAACTGGTAAATCTCCCGAGTTCCTTATCGAAGCTGCTCTCTTTCTCTCTCTCTCGCTTGCATTCGCAGAATGGATGTTTATATTTGAAAAATCTCTGGCCGACCGGAATTTGAAACCCTTACGTTCGTGCTTATATATGAAACGTTATTTTCGACTGAATTTTAGTCGCCAGACGACGCCTTTTGTGATATTATAGCTCTGTAATTTTAAAAAAAATTAAATGATCGTGTACGGAGCAATCAATTAATTGATCTAATTAAATCCGCAGTTGTCAAAGAAATTTCTAACTAGTCGTGTAATTATTCAAACGAGCAATTTATATGAATATCTGTACAGATAATTTGTTTTGTACAAACTCGAATGTCCTCAGAAAGCAAATGCATTGTTATCGTGGGATGCTACCTGCGGTTACTTAAAAAACGTTACATGAGTTTCGCGCGAGAAATGTACACGTTTATGCCTGTACAGCTATGCATTTATAACAAAAGCTTGTATATTTTGGAATTGTAAAATGTAGCGATTTCTGTAGTTTTATTTTTAGACTTATAGGGCAGGTCGTTTTTTTTATGAGCGATCATCATACAGTAGTTGGTCGAGATATTTTTTGATAAATTGTGTTTATGTAGCTCTTTTTATAAAATTATTATAGGTCTCTTGGAGCAAAAAACTTTTATATTAAAATATACAACACTCATTTTTAAGTTAGTTTATTGAAAATATATGTATGGTGCCTGAGAAATGTTGTACGAGATTGACATGTTTGGTTTTTATTTTATAAGTAAGCGTCTGAAATTGTGTCATTATATCGATCAAAACTGTATTTTAGTTTTAAAAATTCCAGTATAAATGCAAACGGACGAAAATAAAAACGCAATTGACCACAAATTAACATAATTTTGAATAAGAACGCCCAATTTCGTTGAAAAAATGTTCTGACACCGTCATTTCACTTAAAATTTTACAAAAACTGACATGTCACTTAAAATTATACAAAAAACGACATTTTTATCTAATAAGCGATAAAAAATACACCATCTCACATTATTTCACTTAAAAAATGATCACAATTCGTTTTATAAATCGTTTTGTAAAACGAAAATGATCTAAAAGCAGTTTTTAGAGTTATTTCTAAGCATAATTTTGCAAATGTTTTACACTTTTTTCTCTAACTTGTTGCAATTTTAGTAAGATTTGAATAAAAACACACAATTTCGCTGAAAAAGTTCTAACCAAAAACGACAAAAACAATATTTTTATTCCATCTTCATTGAAAAATCTTCTATCCCAAACATTTCTAGAAGCAAAATGGATGGGTCTAATTAATCACATATGAAGTTTGATATGTAATTTACATATGTGCTACTGATTAAATTACGCGGCTGCCATTTTTAATTTGCTTCCGGAATTACGCTGCGGCGCGCATGAATGGATTAACGAAATTTCCGTTGACCCCACCTATTATAGGAAAATTTTTAGAATTTTTTGAGTTTAAACTTCCCGGGTGTCGGCCATCTTGGTTTTCTCACATTTATTTTAATTTAAAAAAGCTATTTGCGTCGGACCCCAGCGGGATCTGAACCAGCAAACGCAGTATTACGAGGCTGAGGGCCTAACCATCTGAGCTAGCCAGACATCGTGCTTGAATGCTATTAAAGGTTCAACACTTGCGTGTCACGAGCCCAGCTTCTAAAACAAATTATTGCCGTAACGTAGACTCGCTGTACATTTTATTACAGAAATTCTTATACTTTTGATGAAAATATATGCATGTTGACAACAAATTAACATAAATTTGCTCTAACTTGTTGCAGTTTTAGTAAGATTTGAATAAAAACACACAATTTCGCTGAAAAATTTTCTGGTCCACATCATCTCACATAAATTTTTACAAAAACTGACATCATGTCACTTGAAATTATACAAAAAAAACGACATTTTTACTCAACATACTACGAAAATTGAACAAAAATCACGCATTACACATCATCTCACATAAATTTTTACAAAATTGACATCATGTTACATACACTATGCATAATTTTGCAAATGTTTTACACTATTTTATAAAATGCATCGCTCAAAATTAAAAGAAATCGCAATTTTGTTGAAAAAATCTACTACCACAATAATTTTGATAAACAAAATTCAAAAATTCTTATACTTTTGATGGAAATATATGTATGTTGACCACAAATTAACATAAATTTGAATAAAAACACGTAATTTAGTTGAAAAAATGTTCTGGCCCCGTCATTTCACTTAAAATTTTACAAAACTGCCATCATATCACTTGAAATTATACAAAATATATGTATGTTGATCACAAATTAACATAAACCTGAATAAAACACAATTTCGTTGAAAAATTTGCAAATGTTTTGCACTTTTTATAATATGTATCGCACAAAATTAAAAGAAATCACAATTTTTAAATTATATCACGCCATTATGAAATCGTAGATTGATTTTTTTTGAAATTTTACACATTGTATTTGTAAAATAACTTCAAATACTAATATTTTAGCTTTAGATTTTGTAATTATTGCAGATTCGTGAAAAACAAAAACAGGGTAAAATTAAAAAAACACAAACACGTTGTAATAAACAAATATATTGTTCTTATTTCGTATAATACCTAATAATATAAAAATAAATGTACAGCTGAATGTCTTATTTTCTAAAAATTCGCTAGCAATTTACAAAACTGTAGTTTGAGGTGCACAACATGTCAAATTAAAAAGGCTGCAAGTAATAAATCAGAATTTCATTGCGTCATTTTAAAGTTTAAGATGCTCCCAATCCAGAATTCCCTTCGTTTTCGATGTTGATGACATCTGCCTTAGAGGCATTTTTCTAACGGCCCTTTTTTGGAGGCGTTTCCTTATCGGCGTTCTTCTGACTGAACCTTTTTGATGTGGACTTTGATGAGTAGCTGGTGTTTTTAATTTATATTCTAAATGGGGCTCGCAGTTATCAGTTTCCATTTCGGTTTTTCCTGTAGTATCAGTCAGGGCTGGCTTCTTTTGCTGTTTAGGTTTAGTTAGCAACACTTGAGCAACGTTAAGGCCTTTGATGTAATTAGCAAACTGTAGGCTTCAGGGTAGATTATTGGTTTTTCGAGGCCTCAGAGTGTCGTGAACTAAATCGACTATGTTAGACGTCGGTAAAATTTCACCCTTTATAGTAACGGTACCTTTGTGATCCCAGCTCACATCGTTTGAGGCACTCAAAATGCGTAGGAAAACTTCAGCTTTTTTCTTAAAAGTTTTGGGAAGTGTAGATAAAATAGCGGCATTTGATAGGCTGTTACTGGTTGATTCAATAGGTATTTTGCTTGGCTGCCGTGCCTGGTTTGTGAAATGAAGGAATCTTTGTAAGACTTTGTTGTACTGCCCCTATTTATCGTGATCAGTTAATTTGGACTTTAAAACTTTTTGCATTTCGTCATCAAGCTGTGATAATATATTTTTCTCCGTATTCTCGCTAGACTTAAGACGTTGGACAAATTCCGGCGATACAATCAACATCTTCCGCTCTTGGTCCATTTAGTCGAAAAGGAGCTCAGTCGTTTGTTCTGGTAGAGCCGTCGTGAATAAACTAACTTAAAATCAAGACTTTCATAATAAATAAATAAAAAAAAATATGGCAGGTACGGGAATCGAACCCGTATTCTCTCTCGAGATCAGAGCTTAAATCGGACGCCTTAACCATTCGGCCAACCTGCCTCCCCTGTATAAACGAGCACTCTCTGCATAATTAAGAAAACATCTAGTTTAAAACCTTTCTATTTGCAATTTCAAACAATATTTCATATAAATTAAGCCATGTACAAATTTCGAAACTGGGTTTGATATATATTTTATCGAAAGACTTGACCCTAAGCTACCTTGCGGTGTATATAGAGGCTGGTGTTTTATACGAGTGCGTCTGGCCATAAAATGCTCAACTTGCCCCGGATTCGAGCTACAAAGTTAGAGAGCGCCTTTATTAAATATGATACGACTTAAAAATTACATGTAGCAGCTTGATATTTTTAAAACAATAGTTAACTCGCTTAGTAGCAATAATACTAACTACATTTCCTTATGAAAAAAGTAGAAAAATGTCGTCGAAACTGGTTTCATTAATTGATCCACCTCAAATGAACGGTGGTGTATGTTACGGCAGGTACAGTTTTTGCCGCTTAGTGTTGAACATTATGTATTAAAATTATATTTAAAATACTAAGCATGTTGTAATATTGAATATAATCGGCCTAAGATTTTACGATTTTTTCATAATATATTGCAATGTAAGCTAATAATAGTTACAGTTATGCTAGGATTTAAAATAATTCAAACATTTCAAATATTATATTAAAATATTTCTTATAAATGTTATCATTTGAATTTGCAACTGTAATCATATAGCATTAGCATTGACAAAAAATGAAAAATAGAAAGAGACCATGTAAGATCAGGTGGGAGCAGAACAAAGTTTATTGGTGGTGGCCTTCCCAGAACAACCCAAGCCAAACATTTAAATAAATACAGTTTTTTACAATTTAATGGAGTGTTTGGTGTTAGTGCAGTGTCGTGGATAGGCTTCAGAGATTTGCAATTATTCTTAACCTCTCTGCACTTGTTGAAAGTGTCTAGATGTGATTATCTGGTTCTGGGTGGTTTATCGGTAATTAGTTGTAGGACCAGTCAAAGGAGCGAAGGCCATAGCAGCCCAAGAACAGGGGCAACTTTCGTGAATTGCAGCGGAGTCCTAGCTATGGGCCCAGAAGCAGCGAGCAAGGCCACATCGAGGAAAGCGCAGATATAATCCTACAAGCATTACATTAGCAAGCTTTAAGGAAGCCTGCAAGGCAGGCTAACCATAAGAAAGGAGCCCAGACGTCGAGGGAATTATTGGTGGCCCGATACAAGCCTAAACATCCGTCTGCAGAACAGGAATCAGATTTAGGTCAGGAGTACTTTTTCCTAAAATTCAGTGATAACATTTCGGTGGCGTCCTTCGCGAATGATTTGTTTATAATCGCTTTGTTTTCTTACCCTAAATCTCATAAGCCACGTATCAATAAGTTACAGGGGATGTAATTGTTAATAATTAATCCTACTAAATTTGTACCGCATGAGAAATGATGATATTAGGTCACTGTAAGTGTTGGCATATAGAAATTTACTTACAAGCTCAAAAATCTTATACAAATCAATTCCATTGGTTAAGTAGGCAGCTTAAAAACGAGCGCATTCAATAAAATCATTAAAATTTATGCAATTAAGCGAGTATATTATAAAATAAATTAACGTACCAAATAACAAATAGGCAGGATGTAAAAACCCAACCCGTGACGTAAGAGTAATCAATTAATAATATTTAAATTAATAAATACAACACAAAGTTGATCCGGATATATCACAACAATATACATTTATTCTTATTGTTTTATAAAGAAAATAATAAATATTTACAATTATTAGATTTATAGTTAAAAGTGAATAGACCAGTAGTAGTGACAATGGTGCTAACTCAAAATCAAAAGAAAGAGTATCAAGACCTAATTAGTGAAACGGTCACGCAGCTTTTTCTCCATGAAGAATTTATTACTAAAATTACAAATAAATTGGCTGATAACCTTCTTGAAAAAGTCAATCAAAAGCTTGAAGAACAAAACACGCGATTATCTACTGAAATTAATACACTGCGAGAGAAAAACGTTCAATTAGAAAACAGTGTAGATAAACTTGAACAATATTCCCGTAGAAATAACATACCGATTTTGGGTCTCAAAGAAGATAAGAAAAAGAACATCGAAGCAAAAGTATTGGAAGTGTTCTGTGATAAGATGGGTTTGCATGTTGGTGATACAGAAATTGACCGGTGTCACCGCGTTGGCCGCGCAAGAACTGGAAAAAGGTCAGTGATAGTTAAATTCGTTTCTTATAAGACTCGTGATGTTGTTTTTCGAAATAAAAAGAGTTTAAAGGGTTCTGGTATCATTATCACTGAAGATCTAACAGCAAAACGTTATAAAGAATTTAAAAAAGTTGTTGATAAACATGGCCCTAAAAATGTTTGGAGTTTTGATGGAACTATATTTTTTGTTGAAAACTGGGAAAAGAAAATTTATGTAACTGATAGTGCTAATAATTAAAATAACTCTAAATTATTAATAATATTCATTATGTAGTTAGTTTTTGTTGCGTTCACTAGCTGTATGCTGCTTATAATGCGTTTATTTTTTGCTTATATAACATCGCTTTGTATTTCAAATAATTTTTTTTTATTTGGTAATTTGTATCAACAATCAGAACTATGTATATATATATAAGCAATATAATACATGTACATTCTATGAGCTGATCTGGTGGCGAAGTGACGTGAAGGGGTCGGCCCACTGGCATTACCCTAGGAACTTCAATTAACTAGCAGGTCCCGTGGTCATTTCTTCTTTAGCCTTTTGAAAGCTGGTGTTTCTAGCAAGATTGCTATAGATGGGTTGGTGTGTGCTTCTAGGCGGTCATGATGCTTTACTGCTCGCTGGTGAATCTCTTCTTTCACTAATGGAATTTTCAGATCATTATGTATTGTTTGATTATTTACGTATTGTGGTGCGTCTAACATTTGTCTGAGGATTTTAGACTAGAACGTTTAAATAATTTTTAAATTGGACATACTGGAACAGCCCCACAGTTCTAGTCCATATGTCCAAATAGGTTTGATTACTGTTTTGTATATTAGGATCTTGTTTTCCAGGGAGAGAGGGGATTTTCTTCCAATTAACCAGCTCATTTTTTTAGTCTTCAAGTCCATTTCTTTTCTCTTCTTTCTAATGTGGCTCTTCCACGTCAGTTTGGTATCTAGATGCAGTCCCAGATATCGAACTTCTGTAGCATGTGGTATTTCGATCTCATTGAGGAAGATAGGGGGACACTGTTGTCTTCTTAATGTGAAGGTCACATGCGTAGATTTGTTCTGATTTACTCTGATTCTCCACAAGTTAAGCCATTTTTGCAGCAAATTTATATGATCCTGTAGTTGTTGTGTGGCAGTGACTGGATCTTCACTTGTGGCTAGTATTGCCGTGTCGTCCGCAAACGTTCCGATTACAGTACGTGGGGTAACGGGCAAGTCTGCTGTGTAAATTAAGTATAGAATTGGGCCCAGTACACTACCTTGCGGAACTCCAGAGTTAATAGGGTGTATCTCTGACAAATCTTCACCGTATTTGATCTGATAAAAACGAGATGTTAGGTAAGATTTTAGCAACTGGTAATATTGGTGAGGTAGTTTCTGCTTAATTTTAAATAGAAGACCCTGGTGCCATACCTTGTCAAATGCCTGTTTAATATCTAGAAAGGCTGCTGAGCAATATTTCTTTTCTTCAAAAGCTTTGTAAACGACGTTAACTAAACGATGGCATTGTTGGATAGTCGAGTGGCTGCGTCTAAAGCCAAATTGATGATCTGGTAGACATTCTTCTATTAAGTTATTTTCTGTCAATCTTTTGAGTAGCAGTTTTTCTAAGAGTTTAGAGATTACTGATAATAGACTTATAGGCCGATACGAGGTCACATCTGTTGCTGGTTTGCCTGGTTTTAGTATCATAATAATTTGTGCATACTTAAGTTGAGTTGGCCAATATGTTAGCCTGAGTATGAAATTAAACAGTATTTTTATAAATTGTAATCCGGATTCCGGCAGTTCTGATAGCACCTTACTGGTAATTAAATCATAGCCTGGAGCCTTATTCTTATGTATGTGATTTATTTCATTTTCAATTTCTTTTAATGTAAAATATGAAATTGGTCGAGTTGGAAAGGTGCACTCAAAAATTCTTCAACATCATCATCTATTTCATTTGTATGTGGTTGGAAAACACGAGCAAGGTGTTGCGCAAACACTTCCGCTTTTTCGATATCAGATCTTGCCCAACTCTTGTCCGGGTTACGAATGGGAGAGATAGTGGGTGTTGGCCGTTTAAATCCCTTTGTAGCCTTCCAGATTGAATAGTCTTTATTTGACAGGTTACTTACATATCTAGTAAACGTTTCATTTCGTGCCTCTTTTATTTTTAATTTTAATTTATTTGCTATTCTATTAAAGGTGGTTTTATCTTCTGGATGTCGACTGTATTGCCATCTGGCTCTTGCCCTTCTCTTTTCAGCTACCATAATCATTATTTCAACCGGAATATTTGGTGTTTGTCTTTCTACATCTTTGTATAACGGGGTCGCGTTCCATGAAGCTTCTTGCACTGTTGTGATAAAGTAATTTGTTGCTTCTTCTATATCACTTTCTGATTCTATACTAATGTTATCGTTATTTAGTTTTTGGTTGATGTATTCTCTAAACATGTCCCAGTCAGTGTATTTGTTATACAACATTGGTTTGCTTTTCTTTTT
The DNA here is from genome assembly GCA_940337035.1 of Agriotes lineatus. Lineage (NCBI taxonomy): Eukaryota > Metazoa > Arthropoda > Insecta > Coleoptera > Elateridae > Agriotes > Agriotes lineatus. Next base: position 129,229 of record CALNHX010001337.1, on the reverse strand, counting down.
TATTGTGGTAGTACTGACTATAGCGATTACTGCGGTGTGATCTGAAGCTAAATCAAAGTTCGATCTAACATCAGTGAAATTCTATGAAAGACCATTTGTGATGTAGAAGTCCAGGAGGTCAGGAACTTTGTTTAGGTCTGAAGGCCAATACGTCGGTTCGCCCGCAGACATCGTGTGGTAACCTTTTTCGCTGACGATTTTATAGAATGCACGACCCCTTGTGGTCGTTAGTCTTGAACCCCAGCTGACGTGTTTGGCATTAAAGTCGCCTCCTACTTTAAATTTGTGTCCCAACGAATTGAAGTAGTGTTTAAGGCCATCGTCGGTAAGTCTGTGCTTCGGCGGACAATATACAGCCGATATTGTAGTTAAACTACCTAGCTTGTTGACCTGGATCGTCGTTGCCTGGAGGAAGTCCATTTCGTACTTCGGTAATTCGTGGTGTACAATAGTTTCGCTAATAATTATAGCTGTCCCACCATGCGCTTCGCCATCAGGGTGCTCTGTGTGATATACTACGTAATTAGGTATCTTTATATATGATTTTTCAGTAAAATGTGTTTCAGATATTAAAAGTATATCTATTTTGTGAATTTTTAGGAAAATTTCTATTTTATTTCTTTTTGACTGGAGGCCGTTGGCGTTCCATAAAGCTAATATTAGAGAATTAGCCATTATTGAACAGTTTATTGATGACGGTAGATAACATGTTGTTACTGTTACGGCGACTAAAAAGAAGCAAGCAAAGGCCAACGGCTTCTCAGCCGGAGCTGGTCGTGGGTAAAACAAAAGACTCATAAGCTTTAGCTGAAAAATAGATATGGGCGCCAAGTAGCTAATAACCCAGCACTTTGCTAACTAAGAGATACAATACGGAAGGCGCTACTAACCAAACCTGAAAAGGTAAAAGTAACGGCAAGGCACAAATCATATACGCAAACAAATAGGTCAAGGTAGAATAATTTTCGAAAACAAAGAATACATGGATAATTACAATACACACACAAAATATACGGCTACCGAATCATATCACAAAATCTCAATAGGGAGATCATATCACAGTTCAATAAATATCAAAGGTGGCTTGAGGCTAAACTCACCACAGTACAGCCAGTTACATAATATACAAGGGCATCAAGCGAAGTTAGCGGGCGGGCCCAGAATTAATAAAATTTCACACAATATGTATATAGTGCTAATTAACAGTATTAAAAAAAAGATTACAAGAATGATATTAAATTTGGCCAAATGCATTACTAAATAAACACTTAAAAAGAGCTCGAAAACATCGTGGCTCCGGCGTAATGATTAAATTGAAAGGTAAATTTAGTAGGTAGGTTGAATTTAACTGAACACCCTGTATGCAAGGTTTCTTTCGTAATTAAATAATGATCAAATCAGATTCGCGTCGTCGCGAACCGACAAGATCTTGCGATGGTACCACGAAGCGATTTCGCGGGTAATGCAATGTACTCTGCATTAAAACGGCCGAGGTGCGAGCATTAACAATAATTGCTTGCAAAGCTGAGCAAGTAGTCTAATTCAACGGTGTAATAAATAACACTTAAAATCTGAAAGGATTAACCTTCGTGCGCTTGGCTTCACAATGCGAATATAATACCGTTACACAATATTCCGCACACGGCGGTACAAAACAACTCCGGTAAAATTTAGCCCGAATTCAGAGACATTTTCGCCTAAATAACCTAATCGGCTACTTACTGTGCAGAAGAGCTACTGCTAAAACTGATTTGCTGAAGGCAAACTCAATCATATTCATGCAGGTGAGTTCATAGCTTTAAAAAAACACAATATAACAAACGAGTCTATCGAGCACCTTGCAGCGTTGCCACGCAAACGGCCCAAGAGGGCACCTGATTTCCGAGAGTTCGAAACGAAAATATTAAACTGACAGACCTTTGACAGTGGACTTCTCTTCCGCTGCAGATGTTAAAAACAGGGGGGGCCTAAGGACTACGAGGACGCCAAACGATCACCAGGTAGCTGAAGGAAGCCACAGTCAGCGAAAGTCATCACCAGGCTGGCGGTTACGTGACCACACGGCGACAGCTGCGTTCCCAGTATTAGCTCGGTAGCCTCGCTTCCAACGAGGGAAATTCGACAAGCATGCTACCGTCGCGTAAAAGCCGTTTCAGGTTTTTACGGCTGTTCAACGCCAAAGTGAAAACATGTGCCTTGCTAGAGCGGAATCCCCAAACAATATTCGGGTTGGAATTCGCCAAAAATGCAACTCACAAAGCCCAATTCCGAACTTCCATGGAGTTCACGACACAAAACGGCACAATTCCAAATTAGGATGCTAACGAAAAATCCTGGTTAAGGTACGTCATCAAAACGTAAATTTCGAAGCACCTAGCTCTTGCAGCACAGGATGGCGGAATGACAAGATGGTTTCCAAAAACTGATAAGCCCAAAAATCAAATTTTGGGAGAAAGGGAATGCAACTCGAAATGCATGAGGTGAAGTCTACACTGCAGGGGCATTTGGACCCATAATATCGACCGAATGGCTTACTTAGCTTGCAATAAAACTGTCAGACGATCTGAATGCTCAAAGATAATGCAGGAAAAATCATACCTGAAGAAAGACATAGTGAAAAGTTAATTTTAACCGAGATTAGGGCAAATAATTAGGCGAATAGCTAAAAATGAATTTTGAACCGTAACAATGTTAAGTATCATGTTATTTTGCTGAATCAGCTGATTCAACATGCCTTTAAATTCTGCTAGAAATTGAGTAAGAGTTATGTCTGAACTATTACACCTTTGTTCTGCGTTGTTTGTAGTCATGTGCGCGTAGGTTGTTTGGTTATTGTAATGTTTATATTCATTAATAGGTTTTTTTGGTTGTTGTTGTTGTGTTATATGGTATTTGTTTTGTAACTCCCGGTATACCTGACACTCTTTGTAATTGGCCGGATGTGAACCGTCGCATAAGATGCATTTAGCGGGGGTATCCCTTGTTTTCTTGCATGTTTTGGTGTCATGCTCTCCTCCGCATTTAACACATGCAAATGGTCTATTGCAATAACTTTTCGTGTGATTATACTGTTGGCATCTTGTGGACTGCACCTAATCAGTATTTTTGCGAGGCGGTTCTACTTTAATAACCCTATTCTGGAGATATTTGAGATCGTAGATATTCTTATTGTTAGCGGCAGGTTCCAGATCTACAAAAACATCGGAAGTCCTATTTCTTTGTTATTTCTTTTTCGGATATTTATTATGTTCCTGACTGCAAATCCTTCTCTTTCTATATCTTCTTTTATGTCATTTATTGGGGTAGAAGAATGTAGATGTTTGATTACGACTCTGTATTGTCTGTCTTCTTTTAGTTGATACGTATGGTGAATAATATTTTTTGTTTGCATAAATTTAATTAAGCTTCTGTACGTATCAGTCGTTTTTGCGTTAATTTTAACTACATTTTCTGGTAAGCTTTTGGTGATAAATTGATTTTCCTCTGCAACAGTAGCTAAAGTATTTAACATTTTTTCATAGTTAATCACACCGTGGACGAAAATTGGAGGTGGTTTAGGTGTCGTCTTTATTGGAGATTCCGCTGTTGTATCAGTATTATTATTGCTTTCCTGGCCATTGTTATTGTCATTCAGGTTACTAAGTGGTGAGTATTTGTTTGATTGTATATCTGCGGACTCATGTACTTGAGTATTATGGGTTTGTTTGCGTTTTCTTTTATAGGGGCCAACTAATTGCCATGAATATTTATTCCTTCCGCCTTGACTTAAATCTTCTTCCTCATCGCTGTAGCTATTTATTGGGGTGTCATGTGATACGTTTGGGTGCGGCCACACTTATTATTATGCGTTCGTTCACTGTAGTTTAAATACGGGCAAACACAACTTTACTCGTTAAAAGTCGAACAATGACTTTTTGGGTGCCATCTGGAATATACCCTAGCTCAGGGGTGGCGAACCTTTATTGATCTACGTGCCATTTTTTCTAAAGAAATGTTTAATGAGACCATGACGTGCCATCAAATAATGCCAGGTAGAAATAGGCTAAAAATACATATTCCTAGGTACATGACCGAGCTAAAAGGCGGGAGCTGAAGAAGACTAACCTGGAGGTGGCGGACAGCCTGGAGTGCCGTGCAAACAACGAAAGTGGGCCCCGAAATTCCGCAAGAGCGTAGTGAACGTAAGGATTGCAACCATAAACAATTATCCTAACGTTCAGTGGACTTTCGTTGCTTCCAAATTTTTCCTCACAAATGAACCAAGCTATAATTAAGATGGGTAAGCACGAAGCCGAGGGGCAACCAACTTATTAAGCGAAGGCTGGGATGGAAAAGGTCGAGAAATACTACCACACGCAATTTAACTCAGGTTATCAAAACCTCCCAAAAATTGGAAAAGGGCCGCCAGAAAAACTATTGGAATGCAGAGTGGTCTAAATTGATAGCAACATAGCTGTAATTTGCTGAAAAATGTTATCACAAGATGAGAATAGGGTTGCCTAGCTACGCAGGGGAAAATTTATTCAATATTTAAAAATAAATGTGAATAGGGCTGCCTAACGATCCATGGGAGAAAGTACAAAATAAATGCTTAAAGTAAAATCCAACTTGTAATTTCAAATACTGCATGCGAACTACAAACTAACCTTAACTGCGCCTCCTTCGCCGTCCCTCTGCGTCGCCCGCGCTAGCTCACTCCGTAGCTCACTCCCATCCGTTCGGTGAGAAATTCGCGTGAAATCTACTTATCTCTGTCGCGCAGTCTGTTGTCGTTCCGGCACCGGTAGCCTTTTTCACAATGAACTTTGTTACTATGACCTCAAATGTAGACGAAAAAATAAATTGTTTCGATGAGATACCTAAATTCTTTATTTAAGGCGTGCCCAAATTATTTTGCCGAGTGCCATTGGTTCGCCACCCCTGCCCTAGCTACAGTAATGCAAATAAATTAACAATTTAAAAACACAACAAGATCATGAATCTGGTACTAATGATTCTGACTACTGTAAGTTTACGAACGAAACTAAGAATTGAATTAAAAATTTAACTAATGTAAAGCTACCACAAGATGTTGAAGATATTCTAAAACTAGGACCAAACTTTAATATATATAACCCTAATGATAAAATTCCAAATGAGAATATTATTGTAAATATTGAAAATGCTATAAGTAAATTAAACTCTGAATGTCAAATTAAGATTAGGGCTTCTGTTTGCAATATTTTAACTAACTACCAAAATAATTTAAAAAAAATATTAAATTTAAAAGATAATATTACTAATAATAATTTACTAACGAAAATTAACAACACCAAATCTTTAAAAAAAAAAATAGAGACATAATAGTTACCAAAGCTGATAAAACACAAACTACTGTCATTATCAACAAATCTGACTACAATAATAAAATGCTTAACCTTTTAAATGACACTGAAACTTTTAGCAAAATTCATAAAGATCTTACTGACAAAATTCAAAAATTCAGTAATAAAATTTAAAAAAAATGGGAAGATAATAATTACATAGATAATATAACTTACAAGAAGCTTATAACACATAATGGACTTTTGCCTAAAATTTATGGTTTACCCAAATTACATAAAGAAAATTACCCCCTACGGCCTATTGTTGCTTCTTATATGAGCCCATTATATAAGTTATCAAAATTTTTGTCTAATATATTAATTAACATTACTCAAAAAAATAAATACAGTGTAAAAGATTCTTGGAATTTTAAAAGTTTTATTAATACTATCTCTGTTCCTAAAGAACATGTATTATTTTCATTGGATGTCATATCCCTTTACACTAATATACCTATCACTTTAGCCATTGAAACTATAGATCAATATATATATATATTCTAGTACAACAGACCTTGCAGGCCCATGACTTAGTATAAAATATGCCATTACAATAATTTATATTACAGTTAACGCTTAGTGTGTGTACACTTTTAGTCCATTTCTTCTATTCTCTTCGTCAGCTTTCTCCATTTGCATCTGTCTTGTGCCATTGTCTTCCAATCCCCTACTCCTACACTCCGTAAGTCACTTTTCACTGCATCTAACCACTTCTTTTTGGGTCGCCCTCTTTTTCTTTTTCCTTTTTCTCCCTCCGTAAGTGCCCTTTTGGCGTGCCTATACTGTGACATTCGGCTAACATGACCCAGCCACCTTACCCTCTGTGCTTTAATATAATGAATGATATCTGGGTGTCCGTATAACTCCTTAACTTCGTGGTTTGTTCGTGTCCTCCAGTTCCCTTCAGCCGTTTTAACTCCCCCAAGTATTTTCTGAGTATTTTTCTTTCCCAAGTGTCTAGCCTGGTTTCATTTTTCTTTGTTACAGCCCACATTTCACACGCGTATGCCACCGTAGGTCTAATTATCGTTCTGTAAATTCTAAACTTGGCCGCCCTTGATATTGCTTTTCCCTTAATATATTAGTTAGTGCCCCCAATGCTCTATTTCCCTTTGCTATACGTTTGTCAATTTCTGCGCTTTCTTCGTTATTGCATGTGACAGTCACTCCAAGATATTCAAAGAGTCTGACTTTTTCAAATATATAGACCATATTGTTTCCTTCGAACTGAATATTGTTCATTCCTTCTTGTGGTTCTCCTTTTAATTCCATATACTTGGTTTTCTGTTCATTAATAACTAACACGTATTTTTCTGCTGCTGCTTCTAGTTTAGCGAAGACCTTTTCGAGCTCCTTTTTCGATCTGGATAACAAGGTTATATCGTCCGCACATGCAATTAGCTGATGTTTACGTTGGTAAATCATGCCATTATTCTGGATTTCAGCCTTTCTCAATATTACTTCTAGGAAAAAGTTGAAGAGTACCGTAGATAATGGGTCTCCTTGCTTCAATCCTTTTCTTCCGCGAAACTATTAGAGAGTTTCCCTTCCACTGCTACTTTGTTCATGGTGTTTGATAACGTTAACTTGACTAGATTAATTAGTTTGTTGGGTATTCCTAAATTACCCAAGGCCTCGTATAGTTTACTTCTAATAACAGTGTCATAAGCTTGTTTAAAGTCTATAAACAGAAGGTGTAGTCCCAGCGTATGTTCGTAACTATTGCTCATTATCATTTTTAATGTAAATATTTGGTCGGATGTTTCTCTGCCCTCTCTAAACCCTCCTTGGTACTCTCCTACCTTTTTGTCGTAGATCAATATTGGAATCAAATAAATAATTTCACTAATATTCCCAAACAGGATTTTATTGAAGCTGTACAATATATTTTACAATCTACATATTTTTCTTTCAATAATCAAACTTATAAACAAAAAATTGGAGTTGCCATGGGACAACCTCTATCAAATACTATTGCTCACTTAGTTTTACAAAAAATTAAATCTGACATTTTAAATAACTTAAATAACATTTGTTTTTATAGACGTTATGTCGATGATATTATTATTTGTACTGATAAAAAAATAATGACTATATTCTCCAAGTTTTTAATAATTACCACCCCAGGTTACAATTCACAATTGAAAAAGAAACTAATAGTAATACTATAAATTTCCTTGATTTAACATTAATTAGAACAAAAAAGGCAAAATTGAAACTAATTGGTTCAGAAAAAAATTAAACCAGACAGATATTTAAATTACAATTCACAAACATCATTAAAATATAAAATTAGTGTAATAAATAGTTTAACTGATCGAGCTATATTACTTTCATCCAATAAATTTCATAAAGAAAACATTTCAAAGATTAAAAAAATATTAATAAAAAATAACTATCCTATCAACTTTATAAATGCTAACATTAAAAAAAGAATTAGTAAAATTAAATATAAACACACTTTAAATAATAAATCATCATATGATTTATACCCTAATTGCTTAGGTCAAGAATTTAATAATTATCAATATACTCTAATATCAAATTATATTTCCATTCCCTACATTCCTAAAATATCACAAAATTAAAAAAAATTAAAAACCTATAACTACAATGTTGCTTTTAAAAATCATAATACTATAGGACAAAATTTTTTTAATAACTTAAAAGATAAAACTCCTTTTCTTTCTGAATCCAGTATCGTATACCAATTAGATTGTAATGATTGTAATGCCAGTTACATTGGTCAAACAAAACAATTATTGAAAAAAATAATTGCTCAACACAGAACGTCTGTAAAAACAAAACTCTTAACTCCAAACAAAGCTAATAATACCGCTCTATCAGACCATTCATTCGATAATTTTAGCTCTCCTAAAATTTTGCAAAAGGAAAATAACTTACATAAACGATTACTTTATGAAATGATTAAAATTAAAAAACACCCAAAATCTATTAATTACAAAACTGACAAAGAAAATTTGCACTCCATTTACTATAATCTTCTCTAATATTTAATTTCTTACCTTATTAAATGTTCATTAATTAATTTATCTCTCTTTTATATCAAATTAATAATTTTTACGCACTTTGTGTTTTTAGTATTTGGGATATCTTCTAACATTTAAACTTCTAACTATTGGGATTTTTTTCCATTGGCATGCCCTCAGATTCTTAACTTTGATACCTGACATTTGTGGCTTAAACAGCTTGATTTTGTAAAATTGTTAATCTCCTTCCATCTTAATGTTAAACTATTTAAAAACAATACAGGGGAGTGTAAATATTAATTTGCCTCTTCTCATTGAAAATTTTTAACCTTATTCTTTCACTTCCAGATTTTTTATTTTCATATGGACCACTAGTTTCTGATTAATTTCTGAATTGGATGATTTTAGAATATTGTTAAAAATGTATCGGTAAGAATATTAATTGGTATCGCTTTTTGAAAATGTTAACCTATCTCTCTCATTTCCAGATAATTTTGTAGAACTAATTTATTTCATTCGATGTCTGAAGAAGTTATTAAATATAACGAAACGTAACACATGAAAATTTAAACTAATGCTGATTATAATCAGCTAAAGAAAATTGGCTGTTTTAATTAACCTTCATTATTCCATTTAATTACCCATATGAGTAATGCAGTACCTACCACAACTGTGATTGATTTTGTATTTTATTTTAAATTAGAAATTACTTTGGAATAATAGAAACCCATTTTCAAAATCATCGATTAATTTAGCACGTTTCTCTAGTTTTAAAAATGTTATATGATAATAACTAATCGTGTTTTTTAAATATTAGAGCACCTTCCTCCTCTTCCCACATTCTGCACCATGTTTAAGTATATAAGCAACTAACGCCGTACCTTTTTAAATAATTCACTGCTTTCAAATGCGCAATTATTTCCAAGTAAGGCATTTGATAGTGGCGGGTTATTTTTTTTTCTGTTGATTTAAATTTCACAGATATGTTTTTGTGTTTTGCGCCATTAAATTAAAATATTTTTAAAGTAAAACTATTTTTAATTGTAACTCAGTTTTGCGGGTTCATATTTTCGAAAAAATGGTGATTAAAAAAGTTGTTCAATTTTATGAGATCTCTATGGGGTTAAATTTATTAAGTGGACCTTTACAACATCCTGTATATGCATTGAAACATTTATTTCATAATTATGAGAAATTTCCAGTAGAAATTCAAAAACATTTCTATTGTGGTAGTCCTCTAGAAGATTGCTAATGCGTAAATCAACTTCGATGTACTTTCCCTTTTTCATTACCGGCTCGTTTCTAGCAACTAAATGTTGAAAAAATACATCTCTGTCTTACTGGATTGTCTTCAATCCAGAAATCAGCTTCCACATTGTGGGGTGAATTATAGAAAATGCCGATGTGCAGCTTCGGCATGGTTATTGGTTCTATCTGTGTTAGTTAACACACGATTATAAACTTGCCATAGCTCTGAAAGAAAAGTAGCAAATCGTCTTCCATTTCCACCGCAAGTTGAACGTTCCACATATGAATCTTTGAACCATTGCGGCAATGGCTCAGTTCGATAGGCAACATATATGATAGTTCGATAGTCGTCTATGGGCAACCTCTAACGACGTTATCATGCGGGCTTGCAATGCAAAATCAGCATCGTTATTGTATCGCCCCATTAAGTGAAGCTGACCCAAATGTTTGCTTATGTTTTTGGTGAGATGAAATAAACACCCTAGAATTTCAGCATTTGGAAAAGCATGCTTGAAGGCGTTGACAGCGATAATTCAAAGTCACAGAAGATTCTTCTTGGATTCAAATTTGGTTGAATGTTCTTAAGCAAATCAATCATCCTTGAATAAGTGACAGATTGTTTATCTGGCTACAGAGCTTAGGCGATAGGGTGAACTTCGCCAAATATTTCTGCCATTATAATATACATTTGGTAGAACAATTGTAGTTCAGTAGAAAAAATTCCGTCAACGAACCAATGCTGTGATTCCATTAAAATCTAATAACAAACAAAAAATAGTATAAACGCAGTGTTAATAAAACCAAAACAACTGCAATTACAGTATAAACGAATCAGGACAAAAAAGTCCCCAAGGAAAACTTATTTCTAATAAATTAAAGCAAACAATACAGAAATATTCAAATGATATAATTTCTGCTGCTTGGATTGGGGAATCTCTATTTTTCAGTTTGTATAAAATTTGAGATTTCTGAATAAACAATTACATTACGTATATATTTGGAATTTTTCCTGGACTTTTTCTTATGTTTTTGTTTCACGGTTTAGTTTTTTTCATAATTTATTATACTTAAAATCTACCTACATACCACTAAATTAATATTTCGGATGTGAAAATTACTTAAAATTGAACTAAACTTAAAACTAATAAAAAAAAAACATAACAACAGTGTACATTTCAAATTAAACATCTTATATAAGGTTAGTCAATTGGAAGGATCACCATTGATATTTCGAAAACGGTAAGAGACACAAGATTGGGTCAAAGTTGCGCATTGTTGTATTTTATTTTAAATTAGAAATCACTTTGGAATAATAGAAACCCATTTTCAAAATCATCGATTAATTTAGCACGTTTCTCTAGTTTTAAAAATGGTATATGATAATAACTAATCTTGTTTTTTTAATATTAGAGCATCTTCCTCCTCTTCCCACATTCTGCACCATGTTTAAGTATATAAGCAACTAACGCCGTACCTTTTTAAATAATTCACTGCTTCCAAATGCTCATATATTTCCAAGTAAGGCATATGGGGGTGGGGAGTTATTTTTTTTAATTTAATAATATAAATCTACAATTACTTATTCAGATTTTTAGGTGGCTTTCCTATTATGCTATAAATTGTGTTTTTCTCGCAGTCGCTAAGATAAAAGACTAAATCAAAAAGCAACATGTTATAAAAAGATAAGGCTAGAGTTTGCTTTGAATTATAACTTGCTATTGTAACTGTTGAACTCCACAGGGTGTTATACATTTTATGGAAAAAACACGTTATAATTGTTACACCCGGTATTTATAAAAAAAATTGTTTTTATAGAGTAGTACACTAACATTGTTAAAGAGACAACTTGTCATTCAAAAAAAAAAACACCTCCAAATCGGCTAAGTGGTTTCGACAAAAATTAACTTTAAACTTTTGGCTACTTTTTGGTGGTGCGTTAATTTATTGGAGAAGTGTATATGGGAAAAGGACAGATACCGAAATTCTGCAGCCCGATACTGTATGCGTCGCTGAATGCCGTGTGAAGAGCTCAATTTGAACGCGTGTATTTTCTGTATCTAGGAGACCGGTATCTCGCATACAAAATCCACGTGTGCCAAGTGCCTGGGCACGCATACTTTTGCGAGCCAGAACACTCGATATCATATCATACGCGTAGCAGATTTTCTTCAGCTTGTATTTATTTCGAATAAGCACTATAAGCAGTGCGTTCGTTACTATACAACGATCATGGAGCATACATTATCTGTCAATGAAAATTTTATTAGCTTAGTAGAGCCCAATCCCTGTCTTTGCATACGGTACATCCAGACTAATTACACAGAAACGAAAAACAGCAATGCAAGGTCCATAACAGCACGGCACTGGACTGTTCTCGCAAGTGACTGGAGGCCTGCGTCTCAGATATAGTCGCCGCGCCTGAACAGACCGCGATTTATATTGCGAACTAAATTATTTTACTATACAGGGTGTTATAGAAGTCCACGTAATAATTTTAACCAGTAATCGAATTCATCAAACTAAACAACTTTTCTATTTATCGTTTTTCTTTTAATCGTATATCTTTTCAAACACATATCTCCCCTAAATTTGACGAGCCGCTCGGTAAGCAAATGTATATTAGAGGTGGACGACACAAGTATACTAAAACTGCAAAGTTCTTGCACACAAAAAGCATGCTGTCAATAGCTTACCTTCCTCAATTGATAAGGTACGTGAGTGACCAGATATCAGCTAAAAGTTTAATCAGAACCTTTAGAGCTTTTGTTGATTTGCATTTCAAAGATGTGTTTTTGTGTTTTGCGCCATTAAATTAAAATATTTTTAAAGTAAAACTATTTTTAATTGTAACTCAGTTTTGCGGGTTCATATTTTCGAAAAAATGGTGATTAAAAAAGTTGTTCCATTTTATGAGATCTCTATGGGGTTAAATTTATTAAGTGGAGCTTTACAACATTCTGTATATACATTGAAACATTTATTTCATAGTTATGAGAAATTTCAGTAGAAATTCAAGAACATTTCTATTGTGGTAATCCTCTAGAAGATTGTTTATGCGTAAATCAGTTTTGATGTACTTTCCCTTTTTAATACCGGCTCGTTTCCAGCAACTAAATGTTGAAAAAATACATAGCTGTCTTACTGGATTGTCTTCAATCCAGAAATCAGCTTCCACATTGTGGGGTGAATCATAGAAAATGCAGTCTGTAACCGCCGATGTGCAGCTTCGGCATGGTTATTGGTTCTATCTGTGTTCGTTAACACACGATTATACACTTAACCATAGCTCTGAAGGAAAATTAGCAAGTCGTCTTCCATTTCCACCGCAAGTTGAACGTTCCACATAAGTATCTTTGAACCAATGGGGCAATGGCTCAGTTCGATAGGCAATATATATGATAGCTCGATAGTTGTCTATGGGCACAAACGCTAACGACGTTATCATGCCGGCTTGCAATGCAAAATCAGCATCGTTATTGTATCGCCCCATTAAGTGAAGCTGACCAAAATGTTTGCTCTGTTTTTGGTGAGATGAAATAAACTCCCTAGAATTTCAGCATTTGGAAAAGCATGCTTGAAAGCGTTGACAGCGGATAATTCAAAATCACAGAAGATTCTTCTTGGATTCAAATTTGGTTGAACGTTTTTGAGCAAATCAATCAGCCTTGTATAAGTGACAGATGGTTTATCTGGCAAAAGACCCTAGGCGATAGGGTGAACTCCGGCAAATATTTCTGCCATTTGTACATTTGGTAGAATACTTGTAGTGCAGTAGAAAACATTCCGCCAACGAACCAAAGCTGTGATTCCATTAAAATCTAATAACAAACCAAAATAGTGTAAACCCAGTGTTATAAAAACCAAACCAACTACAATTACAGTACAAACTAATCATATAATTGCTGCTGCTTGTATTGGGGAATGTCTATTTTTCAGTTTGTATAAAATTTGAGATTTCTGAATAAACAATTACATTACGTATATATTTGGAATTTTTCCTGGACTTTTTCTTATGTTTTTGTTTCACGGTTTAGTTTTTTTCATAGTTTATTATACTTAAAATCTACCTACATACCACTAAATTAATATTTCGGATGTAAAAATTACTTAAAATTGAACTAAACTTAAAACTAACAAAAAAAAAAGAACAGCAGTGTACATTTCAAATTAAACATCTTATACAAGGTTAGTCAATTGGAAGGACCACCATTGAGATTTCGAAAACGGTAAGAGAAACAAGGCTTGGTCAAAGTTGCTCATTCTATTGTCGGATAACATACAAAGTATAAATTGGGCATATTGTTACGGTCACACCGTGAATACAGTGTGGAGCCTTATGGAGTAGGTCTGGTCTCAGGCAAACTTCGCCCCTCATGGCAATGCTGCGCTCCTTTCTCGCATTTGAAATACATTGGCTATGCTATCCACACTGTATTGTGTGACCTAGACAATAGACGCCGATGGTTTTTATTTATGTCCAGAAAACACAAATTTTGGTTTTTCGGTTATATTATGTGTTGACTTCCATGTTACTTAAAACAAAACTATCTTGACATTACGAGCACTAAACCACAAGTAGAACAGTCGGGACAATAGCGGCCATTTTGTTTTTAATTGGGTCAATTAAAATGATCGATTAAATTGATTGACCTAATTAAATCCGCGAATTAAATCGTCGGTTTGACCTAATTAATTTTCATATGTGCTACTGAAATCCGCGGATTGACCTAATTAATTTCGCGGATGGATCTAATTAATCACATATGAAGTTTGATATGTAATTTACATATGTGCTACTGATTAAATTACGCGGCTGCCATTTTTAATTTTCCTCCGGAATTACGATTTTTTTTCTAAGTTCAATTTTTTGAATTTAAACTTCCCGGGTGTCGGCCATCTTGGTTTTCTCACATTTATTTTAATTTAAAAAAGCTATTTGCGTCGGACCCCAGCGGGATCTGAACCAGCAAACGCAGTATTACGAGGCTGAGGGCCTAACCATCTGAGCTAGCCAGACATCGTGCTTGAATGCTATTAACAGTTCAACACTTGCGTGTCACGAGCCCAGCTTCTAAAACAAATTCTTTTTCAAAAAAGTTATTTATAAAATTGGAAATGCATTGCCTGTGTTGTTAAATGAGGGGCCGTAATTTTAAAAAAGTGATTTTGCGATTGGATCTGCCATAATTAATTATTAAGTTCAACACTTGCTTGATTTCGATACTGGTTTGAGTTGCGGGGCAAAGCGAACAAATCTTGTAACTGCGTCGTGTAATTATTTAAACGGAAAATGCAATCAAGTTACGAACTCGCAAACGTTCGGCTATTTTATGAGTTACACTTAGGCGTTTTATATTACAATTTAAATAAAAGGGGCAAACAGCGATGAGTGGAGTTTTTAAATATTGCTCGGGTAACATCTTGTTTGTGACGTCACGCTATTTTCATCAGGCATCGAAGGTCGTGCGAGCGAAAGCAAATGCTTTGTTTTCGTGGATACCGCCTGAGGCTACTTTTGAATTTTCGTGCGAATATTTGAATTTCAAACTGGTAAATCTCCCGAGTTCCTTATCGAAGCTGCTCTCTTTCTCCCTCTCTCGCTTGCATTCTCAGAATGGATGTTTATATTTAAAAAATCTCTGGCCGACCGGGATTTGTAACCCTTATGTTCGTGCTTATATATGAAACGTTATTTTCGACTGAATTTTAGTCGCCAGACGACGCCTTTTGTGTGATTATAGCTCTGTAATTTAAAAAAAAATTAAATGATCGTGTACGAGCAATCAATTAATTGATCTAATTAAATCCGCAGTTGTCAAAGAAATTTCTAACTAGTCGTGTAATTATTCAAACGAGCAATTTATATGAATATCTGTACAGATAATTTGTTTTGTACAAACTCGAATGTCCTCAGAAAGCAAATGCATTGTTATCGTGGGATGCTACCTGCGGTTACTTAAAAGACGTTTCATGAGTTTCGCGCGAAAAATGTACACGTGTATGCCTGTACAGCTATGCATTTATAACAAAAGCTTCTATATTTTCGAATTGTAAAATGTAACGATTTCTGTAGTTTTATTTTTAGACTTATAGGGCAGGTCGTTTTTTTTATGAGCGATCATCATACAGTAGGTGGTCGAGATATTTTTTGATAAATTGTGTTTATGTAGCTCTTTTTATAAAATTATTATAGGTCTCTTAGAGCAAGAAACTTCTATCTTAAAACATACAACACTCATTTTTAAGTTAGTTTATTGAAAATATATGTATGGTGCCTGAGAAATGTTGTACGAGATTGACATGTTTGGTTTTTATTTTATAAGTAAGCGTCTGAAATTGTGTCATTATATCGATCAAAACTGTAGTTTAGTTTTAAAAATTCCAGTATAGATGCAAACGGACGAAAATAAAAACGCAATTGACCACAAATTAACATAATTTTGAATAAGAACGCCCAATTTCGTTGAAAAAATGTTCTGACACCGTCATTTCACTTAAAATTTTACAAAAACTGACATGTCACTTGAAATTATACAAAAAACGACATTTTTATCCAATAAGCGATAAAAAATACACCATCTCACAATATTTCACTTAAAAAATGATCACAATTCGTTTTATAAATCGTTTTGTAAAACGAAAATGATCTAAAAGCAGTTTTTAGAGTTATTTCTAAGCATAATTTTGCAAATGTTTTACACTTTTTTCTCTAACTTGTTGCAATTTTAGTAAGATTTGAATAAAAACACAATTTCGCTGAAAAAGTTCTAACCAAAAACGACAAAAACAATATTTTTATTCCATTTTCATTGAAAAATCTTCTATCACAAACATTTCTAGAAGCAAAATTGCCGTAACTTAGACTCGCTGTACATTTTATTACAGAAATTCTTATACTTTTGATGAAAATATATGCATGTTGACAACAAATTAACATAAATTTGCTCTAACTTGTTGCAGTTTTAGTAAGATTTGAATAAAAACACACAATTTCGCTGAAAAATGTTCTGGTCCACATCATCTCACATAAATTTTTACAAAAACTGACATCATGTCACTTGAAATTAACAAAAAAAAACGACATTTTTACTCAACATACTACGAAAATTGAACAAAAATCACGCATTACACATCATCTCACATAAATTTTTACAAAATCGACATCATGTTATATAAACTATGCATAATTTTGCAAATGTTTTACACTTTTTTATAAAATGCATTGCTCAAAATTAAAAGAAATCGCAATTTCGTTGAAAAAATCTACTACCACAATCATTTCGATAAACAAAATTCAAGAATTCTTATACTTTTGATGGAAATATATGTATGTTGACCACAAATTAACATAATTTTTGAATAAAAACGCGCAATTCGTTGAAAAAAAATTTCTGACACCATCAAAACACGCAATTTCATTGAAAAATCTTCTACCACAAGCATCTCGATAAGCAAAATTTCAGTTACATAGGCTCATTGTTCATTTTTATTACGAAAATTAACTCAAAATTGAACAAAAATCACACAATTACAGAACATCTCACATAAATTTTTACAAAAATCGACATCATGTCACATAAATTATACAAAAAATTACATTTTAATTCAACACACGATGAAAATTTTATAAAAATCACCCAATTACACATTATCTCACATAAATTTTTACAAAAACTGACATGTTACTTGAAATTATACAAAATATATATATGTTGACCACAAATTAACATAAATTTGAATAAAAACACGTAATTTCGTTGAAAAAATGTTCTGGCCCCGTCATTTCACTTAAAATTTTACAAAACTGCCATCATATCACTTGAAATTATACAAAATATATGTATGTTGATCACAAATTAACATAAACCTGAATAAAACACAATTTCGTTGAAAAATTTGCAAATGTTTTACACTTTTTATAATATGTATCGCACAAAATTAAAAGAAATCACAATTTTTAAATTATATCACGCCATTATGAAATCGTGATTAATTTTTTTTTGAAATTTTACACTTTGTAATTGTAAAATAACTTCAAATACTAATATTTTAGCTTTAGATTTTGTAATTATTGCAGATTCGTGAAAAACAAAAACAGAGTAGAAATAAAAAAACACAAACACGTTGTAATAAACAAATATATTGTTCTTATTTCGTATAATACTTAATAATATAAAAATAAATGTACAGCTGAATGTCTTATTTTCTAAAAATTCGCTAGCAATTTACAAAACTGTAGTTTGAGGTGCAACAACATGTCAAATTAAAAAGGCTGCAAGTAATAAATCAGAATTTCATTGCGTCATTTTAAAGTTTAAGATGCTCCCAATCCAGAATTCCCTTCGTTTTCGATGTTGATGACATCTGCCTTAGAGGCATTTTTCTAACGGCCCTTTTTTGGAGGCGTTTCCTTATCGGCGTTCTTCTGACTGAACCTTTTTGATGTGGACTTTGATGAGTAGCTGGTGTTTTTAATTTATATTCTAAATGGGGCTCGCAGTTATCAGTTTCCATTTCGGTTTTTCCTGTAGTATCAGACAGGGCTGGCTTCTTTTGCTGTTTAGGTTTAGTTAGCAACACTTGAGCAACGTTAAGGCTTTGATGTAATTAGCAAACTGTAGGCTTCCGGGTGGATTATTAGTTTTTCGAGGCCTCAGAGTGTCGTGAACTAAATCGACTATGTTAGACGTCGGTAAAATTTCACCCTTTATAGTAACGGTACCTTTGTGATCCCAGCTGACATCGTTTGAGGCACTCAAAATGCGTAGGAAAACTTCAGCTTTTTTCTTAAAAGTTTTGGAAGTGTAGATAAAATAACGGCATTTTATAGGCTGTTATTGGTTGATTCAATAGGTATTTTGATTGGCTGCCGTGCCTGGTTTGTGAAATAAAGGAATCTTTGTAAGACTTGGTTGTACTGCCCCCATTTATCGTGATCAGTTAATTTGGACTTTAAAACGTTTTGCATTTCGTCATCAAGCTGTGATAATATATTTTTCTCCGTATTCTCGCTAGACTTAAGACGTTGGAAAAATTCCGGCGATACAATCAACATCTTCCGCTCTTGGTCCATTTTAGTCGAAAAGAAGCTCAGTCGTTTGTTCTGGTAGAGCCGTCGTGAATAAACTAACTTAAAATCAAGACTTTCATAATAAATATATAAAAAAAAATATGGCAGGTACGGGAATCGAACCCGTATTCTCTCTCGAGATCAGAGCTTAAATCGGACGCCTTAACCATTCGGCCAACCTGCCTCCCCTGTATAAACGAGCACTCTCTGCATAATTAAGAAAACATCTAGTTAAAACCCTTCTATTTGCAATTTCAAACAATATTTCATATAAATTAAGCCATGTACAGTGTGTCCCAAATTGAACACTTTTGATAGGAAACATTCATTTCTAGAGGAGATAGTAAAAAACTAACTTACATGTTACGGCTCGTTTTTTGTGTAAAAATGAATGGCGAAAACCGCACATCGATATCTTGATCGCTTTAAAAGATACAGGGTGATTTTCAATTTGGTGCATTTTTGACTTACCCCCGTAACTTGCTTATTTGTGAATATTTTGTGTTTCTGCAAAAACATTCTTAAGGCACTTTTTTAAAAGGAATCGAATAGTATGTTTAGTGTTTTTGTAAAACAAATGGCGGAGAAGGTGTGACATAAACTTTCATTTTTACTTATGGTAAATTTTCGACTCAACCCCGTAACTTGCTTATTTGTGAATATTTTGTGTTTCTGCAAAAAAACATTCTTAAAGCACTTTTTTAAAAGGAATCCGAATGGTATGCTTAGTGTTTTTGTAAAACAAATGGCGGGGTAGCTGTGACATAAACTTCTATTTTTATTTACCATAAGTAAAAACAAAAGTTTATGTCATAGCTTCCCTAAAATTAAATAAGGTCCTGCGGTAGTTTCCGTTTAAGGCGAGTATGGATGCCTTTTTGTCCAAGTTTAAGTTTTACAGCACTGTCACAGAGCACTATGTTTTTGAAAAATTTCTGAGTGTGATTGTTATAAATTCAGTTATTAGAGGAATTCCTAGTTCATTATGAACTTTGTTTTGGATCACTTGTAGTTTCTTCAGTGATGTCTTGGACGTGGTACACCATACTGGGCAGGCATATGTGAGTATTGGCTGAAGGATTGAGGTATAAATGAGAACAGAGCATTCAGTTCTGAGATGGGAAGTTCGGTTCATTAGGGGGTAGATCATACCCAATCGGGTGTGGCATTCATTGAGTTTTTGGTTGATATGGAACCCCCAGTTAAGTCTTGCGTCCAGGTAGACGCCTAAGTACTTAACGGCTGAGTCTTTTGGGTTTCACGTTATATCCATATTGTCTATTTTGAGTGTTGGGATTTGCGCAAATCTTTTAAGAGTGAAAATTTTAGCTTGAGATTTGCGTGGATTTATTTTTATCTTCCATGTGGTAAACCATTCCAATGTGGAGTTGAGGGACTGCTGAAGGTGATATATAGCTGTTTCAGCACTGCGGTTCTGGGTTAGTATCGCCGTGTCGTCAGCATACATGGCAAGTGTTGAATTTGGAGAAACAGGTAAGTCATGCACATACAGGTTGAATAATGTTGGTCCCAAAATGCTCCCTTGGGGTACGCCGGCTTTTATAGGTTTATTGCTAGAGGTTGTTGTATTAATTCGCACTCTGAATGTTCTGCTGGACAAAAAAGAGTGGATAACTTTGATTAGGTAGATCGGCAGGTCTAAAACAATCATTTTGTAGATTAACCCCTCGTGCCAGACCTTGTCAAACGCTTTCTCTAGATCAACAAAGATACCGGCAGTGTATTTCTTTTCTTCGAAACCTTTTTCAATTAGTTCGCTTAACCGAAGCAGTTGATGGGCGTTTGAGTGGGAGGAGCGAAACCCGAATTGATGCGAAGGAATAATATCCTTTTCCTGCAATGCGTCTTGGAGTCTGGTGAGTATCACTTTTTCAAGGAGTTTAGATATTGATGATAGAAGGCTGATCGGTCTGTAGCTGTCTGGGCTATCCTTGGGTTTGGCAGTTTTAAAGATAGGAAGTATGATTGCGGTTCTCCATTGCTTCGGGAAGTATCCCAGTCGAAGAGAGGCGTTCCAAATGGTAGTTAGATAGACGACAGCCTTCTTGGTTAGGTTTTTTAACATCTCGTTTGTTATTAGATCAAGTCCTGGAGATTTACGGTTATGTAATCGTTTGATATAAGTTTCGAGTTCTTGGGGTGTTGCTGGGACTATTGTTGTATTCTCTTGCAGGTGGAGGTGTTGGATCGCGTCATTGACTTGATGTTCAATATGCTCATCATATTCGTCTACATTAGGTGCGAATGCCTGTTCTAGGTGTGTAGCTATTATGTTTGCTTTATCTATGTCAGATGTGTAAGTAGAGTTATTGACTGTCAGGGGATAGATGACATTCTTTTGCCGTAGTAATCTTTTCGTGGAAAGCCACATAGAAGGTCTTGAGGTTGGATTTCTTCAAGGTAGGAGCGATATCTCTGGATTCGTAGAGAGTCAAGTTCTTGTTTGACTGAGTGGCAAAGTCTGTTGTATAGAGTTTTAAGATACGGCAAGCAAGATCTCTGCCAGTCTCTTCTGTATCGATTTTTGAGTTTGATCATCTCAAGTATGTGTACAGGTGTTCTGATGTGATCAGGAACTTTTCTGTGATTCCAGGGTGTGGTGGAGTCAATTATGCTTTCTTGAATTGCAGTCGTATAATGATGAAC
Organism: Agriotes lineatus; assembly: GCA_940337035.1. Taxonomy (NCBI): domain Eukaryota; kingdom Metazoa; phylum Arthropoda; class Insecta; order Coleoptera; family Elateridae; genus Agriotes; species Agriotes lineatus. The sequence goes on along the minus strand of CALNHX010001337.1, from coordinate 107,891 downwards.
AAAATGATCTAGGTCACTAGGGGTTTCAACGAGTGTCATAGTCAGCTGTTGATCTAGAGTTGACTGAAATGTTTCCCAGTTTGTTTTTCCGTAGGCAAGTTTAAGTATAGGGGGGGGGTTATTTCCGGGGTATTACACAGGGTGATGATTATGGGCAGGTGATCAGAATCTAATTCTGTAGTTACTGTTTGTAGTATCGGTTCGCAGAGATTTTTATGCAGCACTACATCTAGGATGTCAGGTTGATGATCAACTCTATAGGGATGGTAGGTGAAATCAGTTGGTGCGGAGAGCAGTATACTGTGATTAGCCAGGATGTTGTGCAATTTAATTCCATCAGGATTGCTAACCCGGCAGCCCCATATTGTATTCTTTGAGTTGAGATCTCCCAGTAAAAGAGTGGGCTCGTTACTGTAGAATACTTTTCCAATGTCCTCTTCTATTAGCCGTTTATTCGGCGGTTTGTAAGCAGCCGTGATTATTAGAGACCTATTATTCTTCATAAACAGTTTTATTGTGATTGCTTCTATGTTTTGAATTTCACCCATATGTAGAAGATGGTGGTTAAATTTCTTCTTGATTACGATTGCAACCCCGCCTGACGCAATCAGTGCCTCTCTGTCCTTTCGATACACCTCGTACCCAGAAATTAGAAATTTTTCCGTGCTAGTAAAGTGGGTTTCTGTGATACAAGCGACATCTATGTTATATCTTGACAGGAATTCTATGAAGGTTGATCGTTGAGTTTTTAGGCCATTGGCATTCCAATTGGCCACTGTTAAATTAGTAAGTATTGGGTCACTATTTTGATCCATTATTTAGTAGATTAGGGATCAATGTTGTTAAAAATGGCATAAATTTATCTAAATGTGGTATAAGTAGCTCAACTATTTTTGTGATTATGTTAGTAATAAAGTCTGTAGATTCTTGGTTCTCTCGTAATGTATGATTCCGTCCATGTGAGTAGTTCCTTGAGGAAACGTCGTTTGCCGAACCTTCTTGTCAATGTTTTGTTGCGTCAGAATAGGTTCTATTGGGTATTCGGTTACTAGAATTTAGTGTAGGTTTCCTACTTATCTTTAGATAGTAACTACAGCCTTTGTAGTTGGCGGGGTGTTTTTCTAAGCAATTTACACATTGAGGGTCTTCATCGGGTTGTTTTGGGCATTGAGTGTATAAATGGTGTCCAGTGCACTTAACACATCGCTCTTGAGATTGACAATAATTACGGGTATGCCCGTACAATTGACATTTCTTACACTGAGGTATTTCTTTGGGTTTTCTTCTTAGTTCGACATCTATAATGCTGTAACCTAATTTTTCCAATCCAAAAATTTTTCTACCTTCCGGAGTATTGTTAAGGTCTACAGCGCAGAGCTGGATAGGGTACCTGCTTTTGTTATAGAATCGTACTACTTTCAGTACAGGAAAGTTTTGGGCCACTAATTCATTTTAATTTCTGTTTCAGTTAGCGAAACAAGTATATTTCGAATTACTACTGAGAGATTGTTAGCTGCTGGGTCTTTAAATGTGTGGTAATTTATTTTTATTTTGTTGTAGTGCTTAGTCATTGTCCTGTAATCGTCAGTTGTAGTTAAATTAATTCGCAATTGCGAATTTCTTATTACAGTTGTGAATTCTCCGGTGACTTTTTCCTTAAGATCAGTGATAATTTCCTGGTATTTTAATTTATCTGCATTATACAGATAAATTGGTGGAATTTTAATTTTCGTTTCAGGGTTATCTCGCGTCTGACTCGCCTGAGCGGTGTCCGAGGTATCCACCATCGCGCTGAGAGCCGCAGCGTGTTTGCCTTGATAGATTATTTTTCCTGCGTTTTCTATCTGCTTGGTCGTTACAAAGAATTTATTTTTGGAATTAAATTATCCGGTTCAAGTAGGCATTTTTTATTTGGTATCATGATGTCTGGCGATAGTTGGGAACTATTTCGCTTTAATTGTTGATTACTCATATCAGGAACCCTCCGCAGGGGTTCTCAGGATACTATATTGCTAGTAGTTTATTTTCAGTTGCACAACTTATTAGCAGTTATAGTGTAATAAAGGAATATTACCAGTTTATTCCAGCGACTCGCGCAAGCAGCGCAAAACAAATGTTGTCACTCGCACTTCCCGGCACTGCTTATGCTACGAAAGCCAAAGGCGTACGCGGAGCGATCGCACATCTAAATGTGAGATCATTAAATGCACATTTTGATGACGTTAAAGAACATGTACTTTCAAGTGGCTATGATTTGTTTGCAGTTTCTGAAACATGGTTAAGTAGCGACATCACGCCTGATGCAGTTAAAATAAATGGATATACATTTTTACCAAATAATCGTCCTGCAAGAGGGGGTGGAGTGGGATTCTATATAAAATCTGATTTTGTGTTCCAAAAACTTCTTACAGACAATTGCATTGAGCAGCTGTGGATAAGCCTGATAATATTAAAGAAAAAAAATATTTTTGGTGTTATATATAATCCAACTGGAACTAGAAGAGATCATCTTGAGTTTATGAATAATTTTGATAATACAATATCGAATATGATTCCTACAGCAGACTGTATTTTTTTTTGGATTTTAACATAAATTTGATAAGTTCTGAAAGTAGTCTTGCTACTGATTTTCTATCCCTTATTAATGGTCAAGGTTTTTCACAGCTTATCAATGAACCTACGCGTGTTACCAAAATGTCAGCAACGCTTCTTGACTTCATTCTAACAACTTCCCCTGAGATTGTGGTTAATTCTGGTATAATTAGCATGCACGGCATATCTGATCATGATTTAACATTTTGTGACATTCAATTAAATATTACGCGGTCTGGTTTTACCTATCGTACTTACAGAAATTTAAAATTTTTTAATTATGAATTATTTTATGATCATTTGCGTTCCATTCCGTGGCGAAATATATATGATTCAAACAATATCAATGATAAAGTTGAATTCTTAAATTCTAATATAATTACGTTGCTAAATATTCATGCACCTTTTAAAACTTCGCGAATTACCAAACCACCCGCACCGTGGCTTACCGATGGTTTAAAAAACATGATGTCAATTAGAAATGCAGCTCTCCGTAGTTTTAAGAAAACTAAAAATGTTGAACATTGGAATTACTACAAAACTCTACGTAATTTTACAACGCTGGCGGTAAGAAATGAAAAAAAGGCATATTTTCGTAGAAGCCTCGCGAATGATCCAAATTCCCTCTGGAAAAACATAAAACAACTTAACATAAACACTAAATCCAATGATATACCTTCACACTTATGCGATGTCAATCAAATAAATAATTATTTTATAAATTCTATCTCTGAAATTACTAATGACAATGGCCGAAATAATAATAACGCAATATGTAATTATTATAAAAATAATTTAGCTAATAACGTTACATCTTATCTTAATTTTAGTCCAGTAAGCGAAGTAGAAATATTTAAAATTATAAAACGTATTAAAACCAAAGCAGTTGGGGATGATTGTATTAGTATTTCATATATAAATCTTTGTTTGCCTTTCTTATTACCTTTTATAACACATATAGTTAACTATTCATTAATAAATTCTGTTTATCCGAGTAGTTGGAAGCGGGCACTAGTTACGCCTTTACCAAAAAAGTCTCCTGCAATGGATTATAAAGATTTGCACACAATTAGTATTCTGCCAGCGGTGTCTAAAGTTTTGGAGAAATCGATGGAACACCAATTACGTAATCATATAAGTATAAATAAAATAATTCCCGTGAATCAATCTGGGTTTAAACCTGGGCATAGTTGTCCTACGACTTTGCTTCATATTACAGATGATGTCTTAACTGCCACTGATCAGAATCTTTTGACAGTATTGGTGTTGCTGGATTTTTCTAAGGCTTTCGACACGCTGGATCATGACATACTTATATCCATCTTACACCATATTGGGTTAGCCGCGTCAGCAATTGATTTAATAGCTAGTTATTTGTCTGATCGAAGTCAAGCTGTAGTACTTAATGGAAAAATATCAAATTATCTTGACGTTGGCAAAGGCGTACCTCAAGGATAAATTTTAGGTCCACTACTATTCTCCGTGTACATTTCTGCATTTCCTACAGCTATATTAAATTGCAAATTTCACTTTTATGCCGATGATACCCAACTATATCTATCTTTTACTGAATCTACTTGTCAAAATGCGTGCAGGCTAATTAATGAAGATTTATTGCGAATTGCTGATATATCCCGCCAACATGGTTTGCATTTAAACCCCCATAAATCTGTGGCTATTTTATTTGGCAAAAAGAATGCTAGGCTGAGGACGACAGACAAAATTTGTATAAAAATAAATAATGATGTTATTGGGTTAAGAGAGTCTGTAAAAACTTTAGGAGTAATCATGGATTATCAGCTACGCTTTAAGGAGCACGTCTCTAATTGCATTAGAAAGTACGCAGTACTTAAACTTATATTTCATAACAGACACTTATTTGATTCAAATAGAAAAATACTTCTTTGCAATTCTCTTGTACTGTCGAAGTTTAACTACTGTGACGTTGTTTATTATTCTTGTTTAGATTCAAACGATGTTGGTAGAATTCAGAGATTGCAAAATGCATGCATGCGACTGATATTTGGCATTCGTAAATACCAAAGAACTAGTCACAAGCTCAGGGAATTGAAGTGGCTCAATATGCATAATAGGCGGCTGTTGCATGCTATTTTTCTGTACCACTCGATTATCGTCACAAAAAGTCCTGCTTATTTATATAATAAGATTACATTCAGATGTGACGTTCATAATCTAAATTTAAGATTTAAAGGACTGCTTACTCCTCCCCTTCATTGTTCTGAAATGTATAAACCTGTTTCTTTTAAAATGTTATCTGCAACGGCATTTAAGCAAGCTTTACGTCAATACATAATTAATGATCTCACAGTTTAAAAAGTGTTTAAAATGTTTTTTTGTTTTAAATCTTTAAAAATTAAAGTTGATATTTTTTTTCTGATCTCCCTTATATAATGTAAGTCATATTACTGTTAATTTATTTTTATTTACTGGTTCATACCTTCATCGTTAGTTTTAGAATATAAAAATTTTGTTTTGTGAGGGTTAAGTGTAAGAGCAGATGGTATCTTCGGATGCCATACTGAACTTCGCCCTCTATGGTTTACTATTTTCTTTTCTTTTTTTGTACATTTGTACATTGAATTTGTTTAAATAAAGGGATTTATTATTATTATTATAAACTACAGGTTACCGTGTAAAATGTTTCTTAAATATAGTAACATACGCTAAAAGAATTTTATGTATAATACCACTTAAACTTTCATTTGTTCTTCAATTAAAGAATCACTGCATACTATAAAAAATACCTTTTTATTTATGAAAATACAACAAACATATCAATGAAAAGAGCAAATAATCTCTTAATAACGGTGCCACAACCACCCTTGATGAGCATTTAAAATAAGGAAGTTGGTATCATAATCTTCAAAATTATGTTAAAAGATGAAAATCGAAATCAGATGTGACTTCTTAAAAAAGTGTCCAAATACCACCCCAGAATCATTTGTCCCAGATAAGTACAGCTTTTGTATTTTCTTGTGTAATATGTAAAATTCGTCCAAAATTTGGTTTTTCTGCTAGTGATCCTGTTATTTTTGATAGTTTCACAATATTTTGGGCACTATAATGCGATAATTGTAATTTTTTGGAGATTTTGACACAGGAATTACTGGAATTAAACAAATTGACAATAACTTTACCACGTACTATTTTTGCAAAAAGACTACCTACGCCAGACTGTCAATATGTTGTTAAATAGCAAACTGCGATAAGCAATTATTTCACGTCAACCAACACATGCTACGGTGAACGAAATGATATTTTGATCATATGGGCGAAAGGAAATGAATCGGTACCTATATTAATTTTTACTTCCTCTTACGATAAAGGAAGTATTGGATTCACCCCAAAAATTCGAAATCGAATTTTCAACAGATCTTCACGTTTTCGAGTCCCCTGAAACCAAACAACATGTTTTTGTTCATTGGTCTGTCTGTCTCCGTGTCTATCTGTCTGTGTGTCTGCCTGTGAACAGAATATCTCAAAAACGAAAAAAGGTATGACGGTGAAACTTCATATATAAGTTTTTGTACTATGTAGACAAGAGAGCAAGCTTTTGAAGAAAATTGCATAACCGGAAGTAGGTGTTTACTCTTGTGATTTTTCAGTTTTTTTTATTTTTTCAGAAACGGCTATAACAATTTTTTCAAACTTTACATTTTGATTAAATTTTTAATGTGTATTGATGTGAGGTAGGTGATTTTCAAGTTGAATACTTCTAAAATGGGTTTATTTTGTCTTATTTTCTATTTTTTATTAACTCCTAGTTTAAATAGAACACCCGCTATACTATTACATTTTTGAATTCAGCTTAAAATTTTAGAGAAAATATGTCTCTTCAACTAACGCTCTATTTTGTACCGTTTTTGTAGAATTTGTAATTTTTGAAAATGTTGACAAATGCTTAAAAATTAGAAATCAAATGTTTGCCTAATTATAAGATCACTGTAAAGGCAAGTTGTGTGAGTGTATCACACCACATTTTTAAGTTAGTGTTGTCCGACTATTTTTTGTAATTCATTAATGCTAAAGCTGCTTAAATATTGTTAGAAACGCCTAGAATTATGATGTGAGAAAGTGAGAATATTGACCAAAAAAAGTTTCTTTTGTGCATATTAAATAAGTTCTCAAAAAATACTTAAAAATCTTAATTGGGCCAAATGAGGTGGTAGTAGAACAGTCGGGACAATAGCGGCCATTTTGTTTTTAATTGGGTCAATTAAAATGATCGATTAAATTGATTGACCTAATTAAATCCGCGTTTGACCTAATTAATTTTCATATGTGCTACTGAAATCTGCGGATTGACCTAATTAATTTCGCGGATGGGTCTAATTAATCACATATGAAGTTTGATATGTAATTTACATATGTGCTACTGATTAAATTACGCGGCTGCCATTTTTAATTTGCTTCCGGAATTACGCTGCGGCGCGCATGAATGGATTAACGAAATTTCCGTTGACCCCACCTATTATAGGAAAATTTTTAGAATTTTTTGAGTTTAAACTTCCCGGGTGTCGGCCATCTTGGTTTTCTCACATTTATTTTAATTTAAAAAAGCTATTTGCGTCGGACCCCAGCGGGATCTGAACCAGCAAACGCAGTATTACGAGGCTGAGGGCCTAACCATCTGAGCTAGCCAGACATCGTGCTTGAATGCTATTAAAGGTTCAACACTTGCGTGTCACGAGCCCAGCTTCTAAAACAAATTATTGCCGTAACGTAGACTCGCTGTACATTTTATTACAGAAATTCTTATACTTTTGATGAAAATATATGCATGTTGACAACAAATTAACATAAATTTGCTCTAACTTGTTGCAGTTTTAGTAAGATTTGAATAAAAACACACAATTTCGCTGAAAAATGTTCTGGTCCACATCATCTCACATAAATTTTTACAAAAACTGACATCATGTCACTTGAAATTAACAAAAAAAAAACGACATTTTTACTCAACATACTACGAAAATTGAACAAAAATCACGCATTACACATCATCTCACATAAATTTTTACAAAATCGACATCATGTTATATAAACTATGCATAATTTTGCAAATGTTTTACACTTTTTTATAAAATGCATTGCTCAAAATTAAAAGAAATCGCAATTTCGTTGAAAAAATCTACTACCACAATCATTTCGATAAACAAAATTCAAGAATTCTTATACTTTTGATGGAAATATATGTATGTTGACCACAAATTAACATAATTTTTGAATAAAAACGCGCAATTCGTTGAAAAAAAATTTCTGACACCATCAAAACACGCAATTTCATTGAAAAATCTTCTACCACAAGCATCTCGATAAGCAAAATTTCAGTTACATAGGCTCATTGTTCATTTTTATTACGAAAATTAACTCAAAATTGAACAAAAATCACACAATTACAGAACATCTCACATAAATTTTTACAAAAATCGACATCATGTCACATAAATTATACAAAAAATTACATTTTAATTCAACACACGATGAAAATTTTATAAAAATCACCCAATTACACATTATCTCACATAAATTTTTACAAAAACTGACATCATGTCACTTGAAATTATACAAAATATATATATGTTGACCACAAATTAACATAAATTTGAATAAAAACACGTAATTTCGTTGAAAAAATGTTCTGGCCCCGTTATTTCACTTAAAATTTTACAAAACTGCCATCATATCACTTGAAATTATACAAAATATATGTATGTTTTTGAGATATTCTGTTTACAGGCAGACACACACACAGACAGATAGACACGGAGACAGACAGACCAATGAACAAAAACATGTTGTTTGGTTTCAGGGGACTCGAAAACGTGAAGATCTGTTGAAAATTCGATTTCGAATTTTTGGGGTGAATCCAATACTTCCTTTATCGTAAGAGGAAGTAAAAATTAATATAGGTACCGATTCATTTCCTTTCGCCCATATGATCAAAATATCATTTCGTTCACCGTAGCATGTGTTGGTTGACGTGAAATAATTGCTTATCGCAGTTTGCTATTTAACAACATATTGACAGTCTGGCGTAGGTAGTCTTTTTGCAAAAATAGTACGTGGTAAAGTTATTGTCAATTTGTTTAATTCCAGTAATTCCTGTGTCAAAATCTCCAAAAAATTACAATTATCGCATTATAGTGCCCAAAATATTGTGAAACTATCAAAAATAACAGGATCACTAGCAGAAAAACCAAATTTTGGACGAATTTTACATATTACACAAGAAAATACAAAAGCTGTACTTATCTGGGACAAATGATTCTGGGGTGGTATTTGGACACTTTTTTAAGAAGTCACATCTGATTTCGATTTTCATCTTTTAACATAATTTTGAAGATTATGATACCAACTTCCTTATTTTAAATGCTCATCAAGGATAGTTGTGGCACCGTTAATAAGAGATTATTTGCTCTTTTCATTGATATGATGTTTGTTGTATTTTCATAAATAAAAAGGTATTTTTTATAGTATGCAGTGATTCTTTAATTGAAGAACAAATGAAAGTTTAAGTGGTATTATACATAAAAATTCTTTCAGCGTATGTTACTATATTTAAGAAACATTTTACACGGTAACCTGTAGTTTATGATAATAATAATAATAATAATAATAATAAATCCCTTTATTTAAACAAATTCAATGTACAAATGTACAAAAAAAGAAAAGAAAATAGTAAACCATAGAGGGCGAAGTTCAGTATGGCATCCGAAGATACCATCTGCTCTTACACTTAACCCTCACAAAACAAAATTTTTATATTCTAAAACTAACGATGAAGGTATGAACCAGTAAATAAAAATTAATTAACAGTAATATGACATACATTATATAAGGGAGATCAGAAACAAAATATCAACTTTAATTTTTAAAGATTTAAAACAAAAAAACATTTTAAACACTTTTTAAACTGTGAGATCATTAATTATGTATTGACGTAAAGCTTGCTTAAATGCCGTTGCAGATAACATTTTAAAAGAAACAGGTTTATACATTTCAGAACAATGAAGGGGAGGAGTAAGCAGTCCTTTAAATCTTAAATTTAGATTATGAACGTCACATCTGAATGTAATCTTATTATATAAATAAGCAGGACTTTTTGTGACGATAATCGAGTGGTACAGAAAAATAGCATGCAACAGCCGCCTATTATGCATATTGAGCCACTTCAATTCCCTGAGCTTGTGACTAGTTCTTTGGTATTTACGAATGCCAAATATCAGTCGCATGCATGCATTTTGCAATCTCTGAATTCTACCAACATCGTTTGAATCTAAACAAGAATAATAAACAACGTCACAGTAGTTAAACTTCGACAGTACAAGAGAATTGCAAAGAAGTATTTTTCTATTTGAATCAAATAAGTGTCTGTTATGAAATATAAGTTTAAGTACTGCGTACTTTCTAATGCAATTAGAGACGTGCTCCTTAAAGCGTAGCTGATAATCCATGATTACTCCTAAATTTTTTACAGACTCTCTTAACCCAATAACATCATTATTTATTTTTATACAAATTTTGTCTGTCGTCCTCAGCCTAGCATTCTTTTTGCCAAATAAAATAGCCACAGATTTATGGGGGTTTAAATGCAAACCATGTTGGCGGGATATATCAGCAATTCGCAATAAATCTTCATTAATTAGCCTGCACGCATTTTGACAAGTAGATTCAGTAAAAGATAGATATAGTTGGGTATCATCGGCATAAAAGTGAAATTTGCAATTTAATATAGCTGTAGGAAATGCAGAAATGTACACGGAGAATAGTAGTGGACCTAAAATTTATCCTTGAGGTACGCCTTTGCCAACGTCAAGATAATTTGATATTTTTCCATTAAGTACTACAGCTTGACTTCGATCAGACAAATAACTAGCTATTAAATCAATTGCTGACGCGGCTAACCCAATATGGTGTAAGATGGATATAAGTATGTCATGATCCAGCGTGTCGAAAGCCTTAGAAAAATCCAGCAACACCAATACTGTCAAAAGATTCTGATCAGTGGCAGTTAAGACATCATCTGTAATATGAAGCAAAGTCGTAGGACAACTATGCCCAGGTTTAAACCCAGATTGATTCACGGGAATTATTTTATTTATACTTATATGATTACGTAATTGGTGTTCCATCGATTTCTCCAAAACTTTAGACACCGCTGGCAGAATACTAATTGTGTGCAAATCTTTATAATCCATTGCAGGAAACTTTTTTGGTAAAGGCGTAACTAGTGCCCGCTTCCAACTACTCGGATAAACAGAATTTATTAATGAATAGTTAACTATATGTGTTATAAAAGGTAATAAGAAAGGCAAACAAAGATTTATATATGAAATACTAATACAATCATCCCCAACTGCTTTGGTTTTAATACGTTTTATAATTTTAAATATTTCTACTTCGCTTACTGGACTAAAATTAAGATAAGATGTAACGTTATTAGCTAAATTATTTTTATAATAATTACATATTGCGTTATTATTATTTCTGCCATTGTCATTAGTAATTTCAGAGATAGAATTTATAAAATAATTATTTATTTGATTGACATCGCATAAGTGTGAAGGTATATCATTGGCTTTAGTGTTTATGTTAAGTTGTTTTATGTTTTTCCAGAGGGAATTTGGATCATTCGCGAGGCTTCTACGAAAATATGCCTTTTTTTCATTTCTTACCGCCAGCGTTGTAAAATTACGTAGAGTTTTGTAGTAATTCCAATGTTCAACATTTTTAGTTTTCTTAAAACTACGGAGCGCTGCATTTCTAATTGACATCATGTTTTTTAAACCATCGGTAAGCCACGGTGCGGGTGGTTTGGTAATTCGCGAAGTTTTAAAAGGTGCATGAATATTTAGCAACGTAATTATATTAGAATTTAAGAATTCAACTTTATCATTGATATTGTTTGAATCATATATATTTCGCCACGGAATGGAACGCAAATGATCATAAAATAATTCATAATTAAAAATTTTTAAATTTCTGTAAGTACGATAGGTAAAACCAGACCGCGTAATATTTAATTGAATGTCACAAAATGTTAAATCATGATCAGATATGCCGTGCATGCTAATTATACCAGAATTAACCACAATCTCAGGGGAAGTTGTTAGAATGAAGTCAAGAAGCGTTGCTGACATTTTGGTAACACGCGTAGGTTCATTGATAAGCTGTGAAAAACCTTGACCATTAATAAGGGATAGAAAATCAGTAGCAAGACTACTTTCAGAACTTATTAAATTTATGTTAATATCCCCAAAACAAAAAATACAGTCTGCTGTAGGAATCATATTCGATATTGTATTATCAAAATTATTCATAAACTCAAGATGACCTCTTCTAGTTCCAGGGGGATTATATATAACACCAAAAATATTTTTTTTCTTTAATATTATCAGACTTATCCACAGCTGCTCAATGCAATTGTCTGTAAGAAGTTTTTGGAACACAAAATCAGATTTTATATAGAATCTCACTCCACCCCCTCTTGCAGGACGTTTATTTGGTAAAAATGTATATCCATTTATTTTAACTGCATCAGGCGTGATGTCGCTACTTAACCATGTTTCAGAAACTGCAAACAAATCATAGCCACTTGAAAGTACATGTTCTTTAACGTCATCAAAATGAGCATTTAATGATCTCACATTTAGATGTGCACATTTCAAAACGTCTCGAATTTTATTATTCATCTACACATTTTATTTGAGATACAAAGCGATGTTATATAAGCAAAAAATAAACGCATTATAAGCAGCATACAGCTAGTGAACGCAACAAAAACTAACTACATAATGAATATTATTAATAATTTAGAGTTATTTTAATTATTAGCACTATCGGTTACATAAATTTTCTTTTCCCAGTTTTCAACAAAAAATATAGTTCCATCAAAACTCCAAACATTTTTAGGGCCATGTTTATCAACAACTTTTTTAAATTCTTTATAACGTTTTGCTGTTAGATCTTCAGTGATAATGATACCAGACCCCTTTAAACTCTTTTTATTTCGAAAAACAACATCACGAGTCTTATAAGAAACGAATTTAACTATCACTGACCTTTTCCCAGTTCTTGCGCGGCCAACGCGGTGTCACCTGTCAATTTCTGTATCACCAACATGCAAACCCATCTTATCACAGAACACTTCCAATACTTTTGCTTCGATGTCCTTCTTCTTATCTTCTTTGAGACCCAAAATCGGTATATTATTTCTACGGGAATATTGTTCAAGTTTATCTACACTGTTTTCTAATTGAACGTTTTACTCTCGCAGTGTATTAATTTCAGTAGATAATCGCGTGTTTTGTTCTTCAAGCTTTTGATTGACTTTTTCAAGAAGGTTATCAGCCAATTTATTTGTAATTTTAGTAATAAATTCTTCATCGAGAAAAAGCTGCGTGGCCGTTTCACTAATTAGGTCTTGATACTCTTTCTTTTGATTTTGAGTTAGCACCATTGTCACTACTACTGGTCTATTCACTTTTAACTATAAATCTAATAATTGTAAATATTTATTATTTTCTTTATAAAACAATAAGGATAAATGTATATTGTTGTGATATATGCGGATCAACTTTTTGTTGTATTTATTAATTTAAATATTATTAATTGATTACTCTTACGTCACGGGTTGGGTTTTTACATCCTGCCTATTTGTTATTTGGTACGTTAATTTATTTTATAATATACTCGCTTAATTGCATAAATTTTAATGATTTTATTGAATGCGCTCGTTTTTAAGCTGCCTACTTAACCAATGGAATGTTTTTGTATAAGATTTTTGAGCTTGTAAGTAAATTTCTATATGCCAACACTTACAGTGACCTAATATCATCATTTCTCATGCGGTACAAATTTAGTAGGATTAATTATTAACAATTACATCCCCTGTAACTTATTGATACGTGGCTTATGAGATTTAGGGTAAGAAAACAAAACCATTATAAACAAATCATTCGCGAAGGACGCCACCGAAATGTTATCACTGAATTTTAGGAAAAAGTACTCCTGACCTAAATCTGATTCCTGTTCTGCAGACGGATGTTTAGGCTTGTATCGGGCCACCAATAATTCCCTCGACGTCTGGGCTCCTTTCTTATGGTTAGCCTGCCTTGCAGGCTTCCTTAAAGCTTGCTAATGTAATGCTTGTAGGATTATATCTGCGCTTTCCTCGATGTGGCCTTGCTCGCTGCTTCTGGGCCCATAGCTAGGACTCCGCTGCAATTCACGAAAGTTGCCCCTGTTCTTGGGCTGCTATGGCCTTCGCTTCTTTTACTGGTCCTACAACTAATTACCGATAAACCACCCAGAACCAGATAATCACATCTAGACACTTTCATCAAGTGCAGAGAGGTTAAGAATAATTGCAAACCTCTGAAGCCTATCCACGACACTGCACTAACACCAAACACTCCATTAAATTGTAAAAAACTGTATTTATTTAAATGTTTGGCTTGGGTTGTTGTGGGAAGGCCACCACCAACAAACTTTGTTCTGCTCCCACCTGATCTTACATGGTCTCTTTCTATTTTTCATTTTTTGTCAATGCTAATGCTATATGATTACAGTTGCAAATTCAAATGATAACATTTATAAGAAATATTTTAATATAATATTTGAAATGTTTGAATTATTTTAAATCCTAGCATAACTGTAACTATTATTAGCTTACATTGCAATATATTATGAAAAAATCGTAAAATCTTAGGCCGATTATATTCAATATTACAACATGCTTAGTATTTTAAATATAATTTTAATACATAATGTTCAACACTAAGCGGCGAAAAGTGTACCTGCCGTAACATACACCACCGTTCAGTTGAAGTGGATCAATTAATGAAACCAGTTTCGACGACATTTTTCTACTTTTTTCATAAGGAAATGTAGTTAGTATTATTGCTACTAAGCGAGTTAACTATTGTTTTAAAAATATCAAGCTGCTACATGTAATTTTTAAGTCGTATCATATTTAATAAAGGCGCCCTCCAACTTTGTAGCCCGAATCCGGGGCAAGCTGAGCATTGTATGGCCAGACGCACGCGTATAAAACACCAGCCTTTATATACACCGCAAGGTAGCTTAGGGTCAAGTCTTTCGATGAAATATATATCAAACCCCGTTTCGAAATTTGTACATGGCTTAATTTATATGAAATATTGTTTGAAATTGCAAATAGAAGGGTTTTAAACTAGATGTTTTCTTAATTATGCAGAGAGTGCTCGTTTATACAGGGGAGGCAGGTTGGCCGAATGGTTAAGGCGTCCGATTTAAGCTCTGATCTCGAGAGAGAATACGGGTTCGATTCCCGTACCTGCCATATTTTTTTTTATATATTTATTATGAAAGTCTTGATTTTAAGTTAGTTTATTCACGACGGCTCTACCAGAACAAACGACTGAGCTCCTTTTCGACTAAAATGGACCAAGAGCGGAAGATGTTGATTGTATCGCCGGAATTTGTCCAACGTCTTAAGTCTAGCGAGAATACGGAGAAAAATATATTATCACAGCTTGATGACGAAATGCAAAAAGTTTTAAAGTCCAAATTAACTGATCACGATAAATGGGGGCAGTACAACCAAGTCTTACAAAGATTCCTTTATTTTACAAACCAGGCGCGGCAGCCAATCAAAATACCTATTGAATCAACCAGTAACAGCCTATCAAATGCCGTTATTTTATCTACACTTCCCAAAACTTTTAAGAAAAAAGCTGAAGTTTTCCTACGCACTTTGAGTGCCTCAAACGATGTCAGCTGGGATCACAAGGGTACCGTTACTATAAAGGGTGAAATTTTACCGACGTCTAACATAGTCGATTTAGTTCACGACACTCTGAGGCCTCGAAAAACTAATAATCCACCCGGACGCCTACAGTTTGCTGATTACATAAAAGGCCTTAACGTTGCTCAAGTGTTGCTAACTAAACCTAAACAGCAAAAGAAGCCAGCCCTGACTGATACTACAAGAAAAACCGAAATGGAAACTGATAACTGCGAGCCCCATTTAGAATATAAATTAAAAACACCAGCTACTCATTAAAGTCCACATCAAAAAGGTTCAGTCAGAAGAACGCCGATAAGGAAACGCCTCCAAAAAAGGGCCGTTAGAAAAATGCCTCTAAGGCAGATGTCATCAACATCGAAAACGAAGGGAATTCTAGATTGGGAGCATCTTAAACTTTAAAATGACGCAATGAAATTCTGATTTATTACTTGCAGCCTTTTCAATTTGACATGTTGTGCACCTCAAACTACAGTTTTGTAAATTGCTAGCGAATTTTTAGAAAATTCAGCTGTACATTTATTTTTATATTATTAAGTATTATAGGAAATAAGAACAATATATTTGTTTATTACAACGTATTTGTGTTTTTTTTTTACTCTGTTTTTGTTTTTCACGAATCTGCAATAATTACAAAATCTAAAGCTAAAATATTAGTATTTGAAGTTATTTTACAATTACAAAGTGTAAAATTTCAAAAAAAATCAATCTACGATTTCATAATGGCGTGATATAATTTAAAAATTGTGATTTCTTTTAATTTTGTGCGATACATATTATAAAAAGTGTAAAACATTTGCAAATTTTTCAACGAAATTGTGTGTTTTATTCAGGTTTATGTTAATTTGTGATCAACATACATATATTTTGTATAATTTCAAGTGATATGATGGCAGTTTTGTAAAATTTTAAGTGAAATGACGGGGCCAGAACATTTTTTCAACGAAATTACGTGTTTTTATTCAAATTTATGTTAATTTGTGGTGAACATATATATATTTTGTATAATTTCAAGTGACATGATGTCAGTTTTTGTAAAAATTTATGTGAGATAATGTGTAATTGGGTGATTTTTATAAAATTTTCATCGTGTGTTGAATTAAAATGTAATTTTTTGTATAATTTATGTGACATGATGTCGATTTTTGTAAAAATTTATGTGAGATGTTGTGTAATTGTGTGATTTTTGTTCAATTTTGAGCTAATTTTCGTAATAAAAATGAACAATGAGCTTACGTAACTGAAATTTTGCTTATCGAGATGCTTGTGGTAGAAGATTTTTCAATGAAATTGCGTGTTTGATGGTGTCAGAACATGTTTTCAACAAATTGCGCGTTTTTATTCAAAAATTATGTTAATTTGTGGTCAACATACATATATTTCCATCAAAAGTATAAGAATTTTTGAATATTGTTTATCGAAATTATTGTGGTAGTAGATTTTTTCAACGAAATTGCGATTTCTTTTAATTTTGAGCAATGCATTTTATAAAAAAGTGTAAAACATTTGCAAAATTATGCATAGTTTATGTAACATGATGTCGATTGTGTAAAAATTTATGTGAGATGATGTGTAATGCGTGATTTTTGTTCAATTTTCGTAGTATGTTGAGTAAAAATGTCGTTTTTTTTTTGGTTAATTTCAAGTGACATGATGTCAGTTTTTGTAAAAATTTATGTGAGATGATGTGGACCAGAACATTTGTCAGCGAAATTGTGTGTTTTTATTCAAATCTTACTAAAACTGCAACAAGTTAGAGCAAATTTATGTTAATTTGTTGTCAACATGCATATATTTTCATCAAAAGTATAAGAATTTCTGTAATAAAATGTACAGAGTCTACGTTACGGCAATTTTGCTTTTAGAAATGTTTGTGATAGAAGATTTTTCAATGAAAATGGAATAAAAATATTGTTTTTGTCGTTTTTGGTTAGAACTTTTTCAGCGAAATTGTGTGTTTTTATTCAAATCTTACTAAAATTGCAACAAGTTAGAGAAAAAAGTGTAAAACATTTGCAAAATTATGCTTAGAAATAACTCTAAAAACTGCTTTTAGATCATTTTCGTTTTACAAAACGATTTATAAAACGAATTGTGATCATTTTTTAAGTGAAATAATGTGAGATGGTGTATTTTTTATCGCTTATTAGATAAAAATGTCGTTTTTTGTATAATTTCAAGTGACATGTCAGTTTTTGTAAAGTTTTAAGTGAAATGACGGTGTCAGAACATTTTTTCAACGAAATTGGGCGTTCTTATTCAAAATTATGTTAATTTGTGGTCAATTGCGTTTTTATTTTCGTCCGTTTGCATTTATACTGGAATTTTTAAAACTAAAATACAGTTTTAATCGATATAATGACACAATTTCAGACGCATACTTATAAAATAAAAACCAAACATGTCAACCTCGTTCAACATTTCTCAGGCACCATACATATATTTTCAATAAACTAACTTAAAAATGAGTGTTGTATGTTTTAAGATAGAAGTTTTTTGCTCCAAGAGACCTATAATAATTTTATAAAAAGAGCTACATAAACACAATTTATCAAAAAATATCTCGACCACCTACTGTATGATGATCGCTCATAAAAAAAACGACCTGCCCTATAAGTCTAAAAATAAAACTACAGAAATCGTTACATTTTACAATTCGAAAATATAGAAGCTTTTGTTGTAAATGCATAGCTGTACAGGCATAAACGTGTACATTTCTCGCGCGAAACTCATGTAACGTCTTTTAAGTAACCGCAGGTAGCATCCCACGATAACAATGCATTTGCTTTCTGAGGACATTCGAGTTTGTACAAAACAAATTATCTGTACAGATATTCATATAGATTGCTCGTTTGAATAATTACACGACTAGTTAGAAATTTCTTTGACAACTGCGGATTTAATTAGATCAATTAATTGATTGCTCCGTACACGACCATTTAATTTTTTTTAAAATTACAGAGCTATAATATCACAAAAGGCGTCGTCTGGCGACTAAAATTCAGTCGAAAATAACGTTTCATATATAAGCACGAACGTAAGGGTTTCAAATCCCGGTCGGCCAGAGATTTTTTAAATATAAACATCCATTCTGCGAATGCAAGCGAGAGAGAGAGAGAAAGAGAGCAGCTTCGATAAGGAACTCGGGAGATTTACCAGTTTGAAATTCAAATATTCGCACGAAAATTCAAAAGTAGCCTCAGGCGGTATCCACGAAAACAAAGCATTTGCTTTCGCTAGCACGACCTTCGATGCCTGATAAAAATAGCTTGACGTCACAAACAAGATGTTACCCGAGCAATATTTTAAAAACCCCACTCATCGCTGTTTGCCCCTTTTATTTAAATTGTAATATAAAACGCCTAAGTGTAACTCATAAAATAGCCGAACGTTTGCGAGTTCGTAACTTGATTGCATTTTCCGTTTAAATAATTACACGACGCAGTTACAAGATTTGTTCGCTTTGCCCCGCAACTCAAACCAGTATCGAAATCACGCAAGTGTTGAACTTAATAATTAATTATGGCACATCCAATCGGAAAATCACTTTTTTTAAATTACGGCCCCTCATTTAACAACACAGGCAATGCATTTCCAATTTTATAAATAACCTTTTTAAAAAATAATTTGTTTTAGAAGCTGTGCTCGTGACACGCAAGTGTTGAACTTTTAATAGCATTCAAGCACGATGTCTGGCTAGCTCAGATGGTTAGGCCCTCAGCCTCGTAATACTGCGTTTGCTGGTTCAGATCCCGCTGGGGTCCGAAGCAAATAGCTTTTTTAAATTAAAATAAATGTGAGAAAACCAAGATGGCCAACACCCGGGAAGTTTAAACTCAAAAAATTCTAAAAATTTTCTTATAGTAGGTAGGAACAACGGAAATTTCGTTAATCCATTCATGCGCGCCGCCGCGTAATTCCGGAAGCAAATTAAAAATGGCAGCCGCGTAATTTAATCAGTAGCACATATGTAAATTACATATCAAACTTCATATGTGATTAATTAGATCCATCCGCGAAATTAATTAGGTCAATCCGCGGACTTCAGTAGCACATATGAAAATTAATTAGGTCAAACCGCGGAATTAATTAGGTCAAACCGCGGATTTAATTCGCGGATTTAATTAGGTCAATCAATTTAATCGATCATTTTAATTGACCCAATTAAAAACAAAATGGCCGCTATTGTCCCGACTGTTCTACTTGTGGTTTAGTGCTCGTAATGTCAAGATAGTTCTGTTTTAAGTAACATGGAAGTCAACACATAATATAACCGAAAAACCAAAATTTTTGTTTTCTGAACATAAATAAAAACCATCGGCGTCTATTGTCTAGGTCACACAATACAGTGTGGATAGCATAGCCAATGTATTTCAAATGCGAGAAAGGAGCGCAGCATTGCTGCGAGGGGCGAAGTTTGCCTGAGACCAGACCTGATAGTTGGCCGACCCAAACGATGCTACGGCTGGAAACGGAGCACTCCATAAGGCTCCACACTGTATTCACGGTGTGACCGTAACAATATTCCCAATTTATACTTTGTATGTTATCCGACAATATAATGTGCAACTTTGACTCAGCCTTGTTTCTCTTACCGTTTTCGAAATCTCAATGGTGGTCCTTCCAATTGACTAACATTGTATAAGATGTTTAATTTGAAATGTACACTGCTGTTCTTTTTTTTTGTTAGTTTTAAGTTTAGTTCAATTTTAAGTAATTTTTACATCCGAAATATTAATTTAGTGGTATGTAGGTAGATTTTAAGTATAATAAACTATGAAAAAAACTAAACCGTGAAACAAAAACATAAGAAAAAGTCCGAAAAATTCCAAATATATACGTAATGTAATTGTTTATTCAGAAATCTCAAATTTTATACAAACTGAAAAATAGACATTCCCCAATACAAGCAGCAGCAATTAAATGATTCGTTTGTACTGTAATTGTAGTTGGTTTGGTTTTTATAACACTGGGTTTACACTATTTTTGTTTGTTATTAGATTTTAATGGAATCACAGCTTTGGTTCGTTGGCGGAATGTTTTCTACTGCACTACAAGTAATCTACCAAATGTACAAATGGCAGAAATATTTGCCGGAGTTCACCCTATCGCCTAGGGTCTTTTGCCAGATAAACCATCTGTCACTTATACAAGGCTGATTGATTTGCTCAAAAACGTTCAACCAAATTTGAATCCAAGAAGCATCTTCTATGATTTTGAATTATCCGCTGTCAACGCTTTCAAGCATGCTTTTCCAAATGCTGAAGTTCTAGGGAGTTTATTTCATCTTACCAAAAACATGAGCAAACATTTTGGTCAGCTTAACTTAATGGGGCGATACAATAACGATGCTGATTTTGCATTGCAAGCCGGCATGGTAACGTCGTTAGCGTTTGTGCCCATAGAAAACTATCGAGCTATCATATATGTTGCCTATCGAACTGAGCCATTGCCCCATTGGTTCAAAGATTCATATGTGGAACGTTCAACTTGCGGTGGAAATGGAAGACGACTTGCTACTTTTCCTTCAGAGCTATGGTAAGTGTATAATCGTGTGTTAACTAACACAGATAGAACCAATAACCATGCCGAAGCTGCACATCGGCGGTTACAGACTGCATTTTCTATGATTCACCCCACAATGTGGAAGCTGATTTCTGGATTGAAGACAATCCAGTAAGACAGAGATGTATTTTTTCAACATTTAGTTGCTGGAAACGAGCCGGTAATAAAAAGAAGTACTTCAAAGCTGATTTAGGCATAAACAATCTTCTAGAGGATTACCACAATAGAAATGTTTTTGAATTTCTACTGGAAATTTCTCATAATTATGAAATAAATGTTTCAATGTATATACAGGATGTTGTAAATCTCCACTTAATAAATTTAACCCCACAGAGATCTCATAAAATTGAACAACTTTTTTAATCACCAATTTTTCGAAAATATGAACCCGCAAAACTGAGTTACAATTAAAAATAGTTTTACTTTAAAAATATTTTAATTTAATGGCGCAAAACACAAAAACATATCTGTGAAATTCGAATCAACGAAAACTCTACAGGTTCTGATGAAACTTTTAGCTGACATCTGGTCACTAACGTACCTTATCAATTGAGGGAGGTAAGCGATTGACCGCATGCTTTTTTTGTGCATGAACTTTGCAGTTTTAGTATACTTGTGTCGTCCACATCTAATATACATTTGCTTACCGAACGGCTCGTCAAATTTAGGGAAGATATCTGTTTGAAAAAATATACGATTAAAAGAAAAACGATAACTAGAAAAGTTGTTTAGTTTGGTGAATTCGATTACTGGTTAAAATTATTACGTGGACTTCTATAACACCCTGTATAGTAAAATAATTTATTTCTCAATATAAATGATGTATTTAAAATGGCGAGAAACCACACGTGGCGATACTCTTCGTAAAGTTCTCAGCAGAAAATCTTAATGCTAAGGCCCTGGACACATTTGGATTCCGTATGTGGGATACAGAATCGCGGTCTGTTCAGGCGCGGCGACTATATCTGTGACGCAGGCCTCCAGTCACTTGCGAGAACAGTCCAGTGCCGTGCTGTTATGAACCTAGCATTGCTGTTTTTTGTTTCTGTGGAATTAGTCTGGATGTACCGTATTCAAAGATAGGGATTGGGCTCTACTAAGCTAATCACATTTTCATTGTCAAATAATGTACGCTCCATGATCGTTGTATAGTAACGAACGTACTGCTTATAGTGCTAGTTATATATATAGAAACTGCTTAGTTATAATAGATACGATTTATCTGCTTTCTGTAGATTAGCATTATCAATGCTTAGATGCAACTTTGCGAGTCTTCATTCTCGCCTTTTAATGATATCTTATTTAGTCTTAAGCCGAATGTACTAGTTAATAGATCGTTCTACTTAAGCTCCGCTTTTCAGTGAGTAGTATGCAGACACAGCTAATTGGATTAAGTGTTCAATTAAATTAATCGAGGCTCGTTTAAATTAATCGGATGATTGACAGGTGCTCCAATTAAACCGCAGATTGATCTAATTAATTTCGCGGATTGATCTAATTAATCACATATGAAGTTTGATATGTAATTTACATATGTGCTACTGGTTAAATTACGTGCGGCCATTTTTAATTTGCTTCTGGAATTACACGGCGGCCATCTTCGTTTTCTGGAGCGAATATTTGAATTTAAATTTGAATATTTGAATTTAAATTTTTGCAGATTTTTTTCTAAGTCCCAGTTTTTGAATTTAAACTTCCCGGGTGTCGTCCGTCTTGGGTTTCTCACATTTATTTTAATTTAAAAAAAGCTATTTGCGTCGGACCCCAGCGGGATCTGAACCAGCAACGGCAGTATTACGAGTCTGAAGTCTTAACTAACTGAGCTGTCGAGGCGCTCGAGGTTAAAGGAATTACACATAGTCACTTGCGTGTCACGATCCCAGCTTTTAAACAAACTATTTTTTAGAAATATAAATTATAAGATTGGAATTGCTAGAAGCATAGTAATATTTTTAAAAATCGTCTTTGTAAGTGCTTTATTTTACCAATAACTTGTTTTATGTGATTACAATTGGGTATTTTATATTAGAATTTAAATAAACGGGTGAATTGTAATTTATAACAATGAAATTGAACCGTCTATAATTTAAAATAATATTATAGCTCTGTAATTTTAAAAATTAATTGGCCGTAGTTGCGGCTATACTAATAAAAGAAAATGTATTTAACAAACCAGTCACAGGCCGCTTGTTTATTTTGAGCGAGACATGGTCTAAACAAAGAAGCAAGTTCTAGGAATACACTGACTGTTTATGGCCTTAAAGATTTTAACCGTTGCATAGAATTGGAAAGTTTTATTTAACGTGCCTAAACAGGATTGTTTATTTCGAGCGAGACCTGGGCTAACGTCATGACTAGATTTCTCTTTTGCATTGCATTATGGGTAGATACGAGTTGCGTCTACACTGATGCGTCTCGGTAGCGATCGGCAATCCTCGGCATTTACGACAATATATACAGAGGCGGATCGTGAAGAGGTCCTTCTCGATCAGTCACTTTGCCGTGCTACAAGTGCTTCCTTTTCGCTGTGTTAGAAAGTGCTTTTGTGCCCTCGCGTCCAAGATGGAGAATTCAGGTCTTGCTATGTTGCCGACCAGATCCATTTTAGAATGGTTTAATAGGGGCATTTTCTCTGATGAAAAGTTCGTGGTAATTGCATACGAATTTGTTCTTTTTAAACTAGCACGAGGGGACATCGTTCCACCCGAGTATGCGAATGCATTTTCGAACTTAGCCCGGAGAGCGGCTAGAATTCGCCATTTAACCGTAAGTAAAATTTAATGAGTACATTTAACCAACCCAGGGCATTTTAGAAACTAGAAACTCATTTTAAATTTGTCTTTACAGCCTCTGAACCAACCACATCCCTCTGCAACGAGAACCCTTAAGCCGAGATCTTCGAAAGCCACTTCCAGTGCAACCCTAGCCACTCCTTCTGCAATATCAGTTGTAAGTAATTTTAATATGGACCCTTTATTTACGTCATTCCCACATTATTTTCAAAGAGTGTTTATCTGCTGTTATACCTACTGCAATAAAATTATCGCTAATTTCAGATACAATATGCTCCCGCAATTCAACGCAAGGATCAATCGGATGGAGTTTCGGCCCCATCTCGAAGTGCTGTAAGTTTCCGCATTCAATTAATTAATTAATACCTGATACTGCTTTTATTTTGCAATTACGTTTTAATTTGTGAAGTTTTCGCTGATGCTCTGCAATAAATTGATCGCAAATATTTTAAATTTTTATAATTACATAGCCCTAATTCTCCACAAACAAGGGGGTCATTAGCAGCGACTTCGCCTAGTGATCGATGCGATACCACGAATTCTCCTCAGACAATTGGTCAATTAGCGACGTCATCGCCGAGGACGAGTTCGAACACGATTTCTTGGCCTGCAATGAGTCAGCTTATAACTCGCTCTAAGAGCACTGATTTAGTCATGCCCGGATGTTCTAAAACGGTAATTGTTTTATTTTAAAATATACATCCTTATTTTATTTTCCAAAACAAAACTTTTGATTTTTCACATATGCATTTTCATTCACCGTTATTTTATTTGTAAAAACGAAACTTTGCTTTTTTATTCGCTGTGTTTTAGTTCGTTTATTTTAATGGTTTAGGCTCAACCAACTACGTCCAAAGGTCAGGATATCGTCCCCATGCAACGCGGTCTTGGTGTGTCGGATGATTTTAAATATTTCGAACTGAAGGAAGTAACGTCCAAGCTTATAAAGAAGTTTAGCACAACAGCCGCTCGAGTTACGTTCCGTTTTAAACCTGTGACTGAAGGTGATAGCCCAATGGTGTGGTTAGAGATAAATTCCGATTATTTTTATTGGTATTTTAAAAATCTAATAACTTATGTTTGTTACAGAATGCCTTCGAGGAGTTGCGGCTCCACGTCCTTAAAGATGCTGAAGCAAACGATCTCGTTGGTTTGGTGCTGCAAAACCCCAACTTCCCCGAGAAACCAATAGGTCTGTCCTTTAGGAGAGTTGATCAAGTAAACACCCCGGTAATCTTGTCAATTCTCGGCAAGATTCTACAGAGCAACGCTAACTTCTTCGCCGAGGATGTGACGACTCTGCAGGTTGATCGAGTTCGACTGCCCATAGGCCGTGGGCGCACTCTTCTCACAGGTATGAGGTTCGAAGAGTTTTGCGAGCGAAAGAAAGGTATTCTAGTTGTATTAAGTAGGAATAATAATTGTGTGGCTGCTGCTCTCGTATTAGCTATCGCTTTTAAATCTAATGATGTACTGCTGGATAGAATGAAATTAGGTTTCGATGTTTTACATCAGAGGGCAGCTGATTTATGTAGATTAAGCGGGGTTAACTTAGTGAACGGTGGTTCATACGACCACATTCAAGCTTTTCTAAATTATTTAGTTAATTATACGATAGTCGTTTATAGTTCGCGCCGTGGTTCGACCACCTATTTTGAGGGACCCCGATCCGTTGATAGGAAAACACTTAATTTATTATTAGAAGACGGGCATTATAATGTAATTACTAGTCTAACGTCTGCTTTCACACCTGGTTACTTTTGCGAACTATGCAAGCGTAGGTTTAATGCTTAAAGAGATCACCTCAACTGTCTGTACACATGTCCGGCATGTCAGATGACGCCTCCATGTACATACATGTTCAATAAAATAACATGTAACACCTGTAATCGGGAATTCAGGGGACAAGGGTGTTTTGATAGTCATAAAAGATACGGTCTATGCCAAAAATTAATTAGATGCCAAACATGTCTCGTCACCATCTGGGTGTCACGGAAAATTGTACATAAATGTGGTCACAAATTCTGTAAAGTATGCTTAAAACAACAACCTGTACGTCATTTATGCTATATGAGTAGGAACACGGCTAAATCAGATAAGGCAAAAGCTCTGTTTATTTTTTATGATCTCGAGTGTCGACAGGAGTCTTTACTCGAGGGTTTAGCTAATACATTTATTCACGAACCAAATTTATGTGTGAGTATGCATGTCTGTTTTGAATGCATTGGTAATGAGGATATGAGTGAGAATTGTAGAGAATGCGGTACACGACTAAATATCTTTCGTGATTCACCTGTACAGGGATTTTTAAAATATATAACACAATATGCTCGAAAATTCAAAATTACAGCTCTCGCCCATAATATGAAGGGTTATGATGGGTGTTTTATTTTAAAAGAAATATTAAAAAACAGGGACCGCTGGAACCCTAAAATTATATCAACGGGTACCAAAATTATTTCATTAACCTGTGATAGGGTAAGATTTATTGACTCGCTAAATTATATGCCCCTGCCTTTGGCAAAACTACCAATAACATTTGATTTCCCCGACAGCAAAGGTTACTTCCCTTACTTATTTAATACACGAGATAACGCTAACTACGAAGGGCCTCTACCCGATGCACATTTTTACTCCCCTGACTGCATGAGTTCTTCTGAACGAGCCGTGTTCCTTCATTGGTATAGTGAACAAACAGGTAGCGGTGGTACTTTTAATATGCAGCGCGATTTAGTTAATTACTGCATTGCAGATGTCAAAATTTTAATGAAAGCCTGTTTAAGATTTTGGCGAATTTTTAAAGCGGAAAATGGTGTGGATTGTTTTCAGGAGGCTAAGACTATTGCCAGTGCTTGTAATTTAGTATTCAGACGCCGTTTTTAAAAAGATGAAACTATTGGTTTAATACCTCCCGGTGGTTACCGTTTAGGCGACAAACAATCCAAGATAGCTATTCAATGGCTTTGCTGGATTGAGAAATCTACAGGCACAGCAATACAGCATAGTGGTAGGTCTAGGGAGTTTAGAATCCCCGAGGGGCTTTTAGTTGATGGGTACTGCAGACAGACCAATAACATTTATGAATTCCTTGGTTGTTATTGGCATGGTTGTGAACAATGTTTTCCGGTACAGACAGTTGATATCGATTGCGACGATAAAGATGAGGCTATGTTTTACGACGGGAATATACAGAGGCTCGTCTTAAACGCATCAAAAGTTTAGGCTATAATTTAGAATCTGTTTGGGATTGTCAGTTTAAGAAACTCTTACAATCCAAAGATGTAGCCCGAAATTTTATACAAAACCTGAATATATTCAAACATGAACCCCTTAATCCCCGTGATGCATTCTTTGGCGGTCGTACGAATGCTGTAAAATTGCATCATAAATGTGTAGATCCCACTGAAAAAATTTATTATATCGATATTTGCTCTTTGTACCCTTTTGTGAATAAATATTGTAGATACCCTATTGGCTATCCAAAAATTCATATCGGTCATAACGATTGCTCACAGTTACCAATATATAACATAAATGGTCTTATTAAATGTTTAATTTTACCCCCGACCGATTTATATCATCCTGTTTTGCCCTATAGAATGCATAACAAACTCATGTTCATTTTATGCCGTACTTGCGGTGAGGAATTAAACCAGGGTGAATGTAACCATAATGAGCAGCAGAGAAGTTTCGTTGGGACATACGTTGCAGACGAATTACGGAAAGCTCTATCGTTAAACTACAGAATTATAGTTTTATGAAATTTGGCAGTACGAGGTAGAGGTGTATGACACACAGACAAAAACCGGTGGTCTTTTTACAGAATATATAAATAATTTTCTTAAAATAAAACAGGAGTGTTCAGGCTGGCCGTCTAATTGTGTTACAGACGTCGAGAAAGATAATTATATTGCAGCGTATTTTGCTGTTGAGGGTATCAGGTTAGATCCGCTAAAGATATGTAAAAATCCGGGGATGCGTTATATAGCCAAATTAAAATTAGGTATTTTGATTGGCTGCCGTGCCTGGTTTGTGAAATGAAGGAATCTCTGTAAGATTTGGTTGTACTGCCCCCATTTATCGATAAATAGTAATAAAACGGCAGCTTAGGGTCAAGTCTTTCGATAAAATATATATCAAACCCGGTTTCGAAATTTGTACATGGCTTAATTTATATGAAATATTGTTTGAAATTGCAAATAGAAGGGTTTTAAACTAGATGTTTTCTTAATTATGCAGAGAGTGCTCGTTTATACAGGGGAGGCAGGTTGGCCGAATGGTTAAGGCGTCCGATTTAAACTCTGATCTCGAGAGAGAATACGAGTTCGATTCCCGTACCTGCCATATTTTTTTTTATATATTTATTATGAAAGTCTTGATTTTAAGTTAGTTTATTCACGACGGCTCTACCAGAACAAACGGCTGAGCTCCTTTTCAACTAAAATGGACCAAGAGCGGAAGATGTTGATTGTATCGCCGGAATTTGTCCAACGTATTAAGTCTAGCGAGAATACGGAGAAAAATATATTATCACAGCTTGATGACGAAATGCAAAAAGTTTTAAAGTCCAAATTAACTGATCACGATAAATGGGGGCAGTACAACCAAGTCTTACAGAGATTCCTTCATTTCACAAACCAGGCACGGCAGCCAATCAAAATACCTATTGAATCAACCAGTAACAGCCTATCAAATGCCGTTATTTTATCTACACTTCCCAAAACTTTTAAGAAAAAAGCTGAAGTTTTCCTACGCATTTTGAGTGCCTCAAACGATGTGAGCTGGGATCACAAAGGTACCGTTACTATAAAGGGCTCTGAGGCCTCGAAAAACTAATAATCCACCCGGACGCCTACAGTTTGCTGATTACATCAAAGGCCTTAACGTTGCTCAAGTGTTGCTAACTAAACCTAACCAGCAAAAAAAGCCAGCCCTGACTGATACTACAGGAAAAACCGAAATGGAAACTGATAACTGCGAGCCCCATTTAGAATATAAATTAAAAACACCAGCTACTCATCAAAGTCCACATCAAAAAGGTTCAGTCAGAAGAACGCCGATAAGGAAACGCCTCCAAAAAAGGGCCGTTAGAAAAATGCCTCCAAGGCAGATGTCATCAACATCGAAAACGAAGGGAATTCTAGATTGGGAGCATCTTAAACTTTAAAATGACGCAATGAAATTCTGATTTTATTACTTGCAGCTTTTTTAATTTGAAATGCTGTACACCTCAAACTACAGTTTTGTAAATTGCTAGCGAATTTTTAGAAAATAAGACATTCAGCTGTACATTTATTTTTATATTATTAAGTATTAAGAACAATATATTTGTTTATTACAAAGTGTTTGTGTTTTTTTATTTCTACTCTGCTTTTGTTTTTCACGAATCTGCAATAATTACAAAATCTAAAGCTAAAATATTAGTATTTGAAGTTATTTTACAGTTACAAAGTGTAAAATTTCAAAAAAATCAATCTACGATTTCATAATGGCGTGATATAATTTAAAAATTGTGATTTCTTTTAATTTTGTGCGATACATTTTATAAAAAGTGTAAAACATTTGCAAATTTTTCAACAAAATTGTGTGTTTTATTCAGGTTTATGTTAATTTGTGATCAACATACATATATTTTGTATAATTTCAAGTGATATGATGGCAGTTTTGTAAAATTTTAAGTGAAATGACGGGGGTAGAATATTTTTTCAACGAAATTACGTGTTTTTATTCAAATTTATGTTAATTTGTGGTCAACATATATATATTTTGTATAATTTCAAGTGACGTGATGTCAGTTTTTGTAAAAATTTATGTGGGATAATGTGTAATTGGGTGATTTTTATAAAATTTTCATCGTGTGTTGAATTAAAATGTCATTTTTTGTATAATTTATGTGACATGATGTCGATTTTTGTAAAAATTTATGTGAGATGTTGTGTAATTGTGTGATTTTTGTTCAATTTTGAATTAATTTTCGTAATAAAAATGAACAATGAGCCTACGTAACTGAAATTTTGCTTATCGAGATGCTTGTGGTAGAAGATTTTTCAATGAAATTGCGTGTTTTGATGGTGTCAGAACATTTTTTTCAACGAATTGCGCGTTTTTATTAAAAAATTATGTTAATTTGTGGTCAACATACATATATTTCCATCAAAAGTATAAGAATTTTTGAATTTTGTTTATCGAAATGATTGTGGTGGTAGATTTTTTCAACGAAATTGCCATTTCTTTTAATTTTGAGGGATGCATTTTATAAAAAAGTGTAAAACATTTGCAAAATTATGCATAGTTTAAGTAACATGATGTCGATTTTGTAAAAATTTATGTGAGATGATGTGTACTGCGTGATTTTTGTTCAAATCTTACAAAACTGCAACAAGTTAGAGCAGATTTATGTTAATTTGTTGTCAACATGCATATATTTTCATCAAAAGTATAAGAATTTCTGTAACAAAATGCACAGCGAGTCTAAGTTACGGCAATTTTGCTTCAAGAAATGTTTGTGATAGAAGATTTTTCAATGAAAATGGAATAAAAATATTGTCTTTGTCGTTTTTGGTTAGAACTTTTTCAGCGAAATTGTGTGTTTTTATTCAAATCTTACTAAAATTGCAACAAGTTAGAGAAAAAAGTGTAAAACGTTTGCAAAATTATGCTTAGAAATAACTCTAAAAACTGCACATCATTTACATCATTTTCGTTTTACAAAACGATTTATAAAACAAATTGTGACCATTTTTTAAGTGAAATAATGTGAGATCGTGTATTTTTTATCGCTTATTGGATAAAAATGACGTTTTTTGTATAATTTCAAGTGACATGATGTCGTTTTTTGTATAATTTCAAGTGACATGATGTCAGTTTTTGTAAAATTTTAAGTGAAATGACGGTGTCAGAACATTTTTTCAACGAAATTAAGTGTTCTTATTCAAAATTATGTTAATTTGTGGTCAATTGCGTTTTTATTTTCGTCCGTTTGCATTTATACTGGAATTTTTAAAACTAAAATACAGTTTTGAGCGATATAATGACACAATTTCAGACGATTTACTAAAAATAAAAGGCAGACACGGCAATCTCGTTCAACATTTCTCAGGCACCATACATATATTTTCAATAAATATGTTCAATAAACTAACTTAAAAATGAGTGTTGTATGTTTTAAGATAGAAGTTTTTTGCTCCAAGAGACCTATAATAATTTTATAGAAAGAGCTACATAAACACAATTTATCAAAAAAATATCTCGACCACCATTTATCAAAAAATATCTCGACCACCTGATGATGATCGCTCATAAAAAAAACCGACCTGCCCTATATGTCTAAAAATAAAACTACAGAAATCGTTACATTTTACAATTCGAAAATATAGAAGCTTTTGTTATAAATGCATGGCTGTACAGGCACAAACGTGTACATTTCTCGCGCGAAACTCATGTAACGTCTTTTAAGTAACCGCAGGTAGCATCCCACGGTAACAATGCATTTGCTTTCTGAGGACATTCGAATTTGTACAAAACAAATTATCTGTACAGATATTCATATAGATTGCTCGTTTGAATAATTACACGACTAGTTAGAAATTTCTTTGACAACCGCGGATTTAATTAGATCAATCAATTGATTGCTCCGTACACGATCATTTAATTTTTTTTTTAAATTACAGAGCTATAATATCACAAAAGGCGGCGATCTGGCGACTAAAATTCAGTCGAAAATAACGTTTCATATATAAGCACGAACGTAAGGGTTTCAAATCCCGGTCGGCCAGAGATTTTTTAAATATAAACATCCATTCTGCGAATGCAAGCGAGAGAGAGAGAAAGAAACCAGTTTCGATGAGGAACTCGGGAGATTTACCAGTTTGAAATTCAAATATTCGCACGACAATTCAAAAGTAGCCTCAGGCGGTATCCACGAAAACAAAGCATTTGCTTTCGCTCGCACGACCTTCGATGCCTGATGAAAATAGCGTGACGTCACAAACAAGATGTTAGCCGAGCAATATTTTAAAAACTCCACTCATCGCTGTTTGCCCCGTTTATTTAAATTGTAGTATAAAACGCCTAAGTATAACTGCTCGTTTTTACCGTGCAGGTTTTCAATGTTTTCTATGCACCGGTTATGGCCTAAGGCTTCTTTGTTTCAAAATACACCGTTGTCATGACGTCAGATGACGAGATGCGGCTACATGTCCTGACAGGCTTTTAGAACAACAGCGGTCAAAATTTATAAACACGTTTAATTGAAATAAACAAGTACAAAGGCGTAAGGGCTATTTTCCCCTTGTATTAGACAAGGCTACAATAAAACATTTTGAATAATTAGCGAATACAGTTACACGATGCAGTATGTTTTTCCAGGAAACGATTCGTAAACAAGTGGAATGTGGCTGTTTTGTTAAATACATATTCTTTTATTAGTATAACATCAACTACATCCAATTAATTTTTAAAAAATTACAGAACTATAATATTACAAAAGGATACGATCTGGTGACTAAATCTCAATCGAAAATAACATTTAAAATGTATTATAATATGCTTGCTACGCGAGTGACTTTATGATTAATTCCTTTAACCTCATCAACTACGTCCAATTAATTTTTTAAAAATTACAGAACTATAATATTACAAAAGGATACAATCTGGCGACTAAATTTCAATCGAAAATAACATTTCAAATGTATTACAATATGTTTGCTACGCAGGTGACTATGGTTAATTCCTTAAAACCTCGAGCGCCTCTGGGGTTAAGGACTCTGCCTACAAATACAAAAGTCGTCGGTTCAAATCCGACCAGCGGCCGTGACGAACAGCTTTTTTAAATTAAATAAATGCGAGCGAGAGAAAACAACAGCGAGAGAGAGACAGATGTCAACGAGGCACGTAATCAAATTCAAAAATATTGGCTAAATTAGAAAATTTGAAAATACGCTAGAGGTGCGCGCGCAGAAAAAACCAAGATGGCTGACACCCCGGGAAGTTTAAATTCAAAAAATCGGAAACATTTCAAATTCAAATATTCGCGGGAAAATAAAAATGGCCGCCGCGTAATTCCGGATGTAAATTAAAAATGGCCGCCGCGTAATTTAATCAGAAACTAATGCGTAATTTAATCAGTAGCACATATCAAAACAACATATCAAAATACATATGTGATTAATTAGATCAATCCGCGAAAATTAATTAGATCAATCCGCGGTTTAATTGGAGCACCTGTCAATCATCAGATTAATTTAATCGAGCCTCGATTAATTTAATTGAACACTTAATCCAATTAGTGGTGTCTGCATACTACTTCTGTGTATGAAAGAAAACAATAGTTTTTTTTTTATTTGTGCGTTACCAAACTTATCACTGGCGCAGTCGTTCGGATATTCAGAAAGGGCACTAAACAAATTTTCGAACATTAAAATTTGTAGTGCACTTCGAACTTTCTGGACATTCAAGCTACCGAAACCAACAATCCCTGGGAGATCCTAAACCCTTGGTGGAAGACAAACATCGCGGAAGCCAAACGGAAGGAAACCCGCCTGGAAGCAGTCGATTCCCTCATCAAGGACAAAAATCGCCAAAGGTGAGCATCGCTGGTTCCTGCAACTTACAACGTCTATCGCAGACACCTGGCTATCGAGCCCCCTGACTATCGGAGTCACCTAGAAGATACAGTTCTACGCATCGTAAGTAATTTTTAAAATTTGCAAGTGAAAGTGCAACGATTTGCTTTTTATTAAATAATTTAAACCCTGCTAATATTATTAGCTTTAAGCAATTAATTCTAAGATTGGGTAAGTGCAAATCGAGATGAGGTACTGGCGTACACGTTAGGTGTGCTTAATAATTCAGCCAACCGACTTTGCACTTATGCGTAGGTACGATGAATTAGGTTAATTTTAAGGCCCTACTAATATAATAAATTCCCATTTAAAACAAAGTGCAACGCTCTACGTACAGTAGTTCAAAATCCGAATACGTATGAATAGCTCAGATTCTGATTTTTCAGAATCCGAAAGCGAACAAATAGAACAAATAATAAACCCTACTAGACGTATTGAAATTAATTTGCGACCATCAATTTTAAACATGTCTTTAGAAAATCAAAGTGGCGTACAACAAGCCCTCTCAACAACCAATTTTAGTAAATTATCCTCCAGGATTTCATATGTCAATATTAAACGAAATCCCACGATATGACGGCAATCCTATTGAACTCAGTGATTACATCCGGGCCGTAGAGGACATTTTTGGCCAATTTTATCAAACAAACAACGCTAACGCGTATATCAATAAACTTCTTTTATCTGCTGCCCGAAACAGACTAAAAGGATCAGCTTTAGAAGTAGTCACCGGACAGACAATTCTATCATGGAACGACCTAAAAACCATTTTAATCGAAAATTTCTGAGATCAACGTTCAGAATTAAATTTAGTTATCGATATGACAAGACTTAGGCAAAATTTTAAGGAACATCCTGTTGACTTTTACAACAGATGTCGCTCTTTATTAGCAATTCTAAATTCCAAGATATCCCTTTCAACTGATGCACAGGATATTAAAGATTATCGCATAACCAACGCAAAAGCTTTAGCATTAAAATCATTTACTGGTGGACTCATGGATCCGCTTGGATCACGAGCCCCCCGTACACTAGAAAATGCCTTAACTATTGTTAAAGAAGAATTGGATGTTAGATATTTCCAAAATTCGCAAAATAAACCCCAAATTTTATTACAACAACCAACAAAAACCATTCAGAAACCTCACTTTTCGACCCAGAACTCAAACTTCGCACTCACGTGCCCAGCAAAATTATTTTCCACGATTTCAACCTAATGTTACACCCGTAACGCAATTAAACCCTAATCAACTTCACAACTCAATCCTTTGGCTACCAAAGACCAGCTTCATCTAATCGTAACGTATTCGCACCAAAGAAAAATTTTCAACCCACACACAAACCTGAACCCATGGAAACCTCAACGATCCAGAAACGCCCAGCTTCACAACAAATAGGAAACTTTAAAAGCCAAAGACCATTTAACCAATTTCACCCTTTCAATCGAACTTTTCAGAACCAAAGAAATTTCCAACAGAAAAACAATTCCCCACATTTTCCATCTCAGCAATTGCACAATATGAATGCTGAATTCCAACAAGATCCCCACGAAGTACCTAGCCACCCAGACGAATTCGAAAATTTTCCAATACAAAATGACAATAATTTCGAATCACATTACGCAACGTTAGACCCAACTACAGATTTTTTTAGTCTGCCTGACGCAGACTCTGACAATGAGAACCCTGACGAACTTGTAAATTTTCGTTAAAGGCCTCGGTAGAACACTTCTCTATAAACCCTAAATCAAACCTACCATTTATAATAATTCCAAAAACCAACGAAAAACTCTTAATTGACACTGGATCCTCAAAAACAATAATATCCCCAGAATTTGTTTTTAAAAATTTCCCAGATTCTGTTTTATCAACACAACTTTGAAATTACAACCTCTCATGGCACCTCTAAACATAATCTAGTCGCCGACATTCCTTTACCTACACTTTTTCGAAAACCTGGTAACCATCAAGTTTACCTTTATAATTTCCACGACGAATATGTAGGCCTCATAGGATCAGACCTATTGGCCACCCTTCCAGCTAACATTGATTACAAATGGATGCATATACAAACCGAAAATACTACCGTACCATTCTTTTATAACCCATCCATAACAAAACAACAACGACAAAAACGAAATGAATGTAACTTCTTAAAATTTAAAAATCCTGAAAATATTCTGTACCAAAAAACAATTTTACCCCGTATCGAAACGACTATTAGATTACCAGCCATTGGACAAAATGGAAATAAATTATGTCCAAAAATAAAAATTTCTGACACTTTAACCATACCCCCCGCTATAGTACATTTACACAACAATTGGTTTACAACAACTATATTAAATGTGTCCGAAAAAGAACAAGCCATATACATAAACACCCCTTTATATTTAGAAGAATTTCAAATTCAAGACACTGAAACGATATCAGTTAATAATCACAATTTTTCCTTTAGTAACGAAAACACCGCGACCTCAAAAAATCAAATTTTGGAACAAAATTTAAAAACAAACCTACGTTTAGATCATTTAAACGAAGAGGAACAAACACTCCTGAAAAACCTTTGTTTCGAATACAAAGACATTTTCTATACTCCAGAATTACCTTTGACTTGTACTAATTTGACTCAACATCATATTCGAACGAAAACTAACAACCCCATTTTCACTAAAGCTTGTAGATACCCACATTGTTATAGAGCCGAAGTTAAAACACAGATAAACAAAATGTTAAAAGAAGATATCATAGAATCGTCAGAATCACCTTACAATTTCCCCAATTGGGTGGTACCCAAGAAAAAGGATGCCTCCGGCAAACAAAAATTCCGTATAGTAATTGATTATAGGAAATTAAATGCTGAAACCATTGAAGATAAACACCCTCTCCCAAACATAGAAACTGTACTCGATACTTTAGGACGAGCACAATATTTCTCGACCCTAGACCTCGCAAGCGGTTTTCACCAAATTAAAATCAAACCAGAAGACCGAGAGAAAACGGCCTTTTCAACCGAAGAAGGCCATTGCCAATTCAAAAGAATGCCTTCAAATTTAAAAAATTCCCAAGTTACCTTCCAAAGAACCATTAATACTGCCCTACTAGGACTAACACCCCAACAATGTCTTGTATACCTGGACGATGTTATAATATTTTCGACTTCCCTACAAGAACATGTAAATAGATTAAGAAACGTATTTCAAAGATGCCGTAACACAAACCTAAAAATTCAACTCGACAAGTCAGAATTTTTACACAAATCGATAAATTACTTAGGTCATGTTATTACCCCCAACGGAATTAAACCAAATCCCGACAAAATTCATGCTATCACGAAATTTCCTCTCCCCAAAACTCGTACAGAAATTAAATCATTTTTTGGACTTTTCGGTTACTATAGAAAATTTGTAAAAGATTTTGCTAAACTAAAAAAATTTTTAACAATCTGCTTGAAGAAAGATCACAAAATTGTTCATTCACAAGACTTCATTGATTCCTTCAACCACTTGAAAACGTTATTAATCAACGAACCAATTCTAGCCTATCCAGATTTCGAAAAACCTTTCGAATTAACAACGGACGCCTCTAAAGTTGCTCTTGGAGCCGTTCTTTCCCAAAACTCTAAACCGATATGTTTCGCTTCAAGAACATTGAACGAGACAGAACAAAGATACAGCACGATTGAACGTGAATTACTGGCTATTGTTTGGGCTACCAAAAATTTTCGACCGTATTTATTTGGCACAAAATTTGTACTATATACCGACCACAGACCTCTCATATGGCTCAAGAACCTAAAGGAACCCAACTCAAAATTAACTAGGTGGTCACTTAAATTAGAAGAGTATAATTTCGACATTCAATACCTACCAGGTAAATCTAACAAAGTCGCAGACGCCCTTTCCAGAATTCAAATATATCCAATGTCCTTGACCAACTCAAATAATAAACCAAGACTTGATACCCCTGAACCAACATATGACAACATAAGTATTTTACCCGAACGAGCAGATTCCCCTAACCTAGAAGATTTTATGACAATCCCAACGTTCACATTGCCCCCCGACATTTCTCCACCTTCAAAAACACCTGAACAAAATGTTGACAATAATTCCCTACCAGACAGTACACACACAAGCTAGCTCTTCGCCTGTCATAGATATTTCCGAAAAACCACTTCAACACTTTAAAAATCAGATTGAATTCATATCAGCTAACATGCCCAGAGAAATCAAAATCACAACTTTTGATAATAACAAACACATTTCAGTATTTATTAATGAATCAAACATAAGAGATAAATTTAACCAGCTATTTATTGAACATTGCCAACCAAAAACTAATTATTATTGTTATTTTTCATCAGACCAATTATATGATGCATTTTCTCGATACATTAATGACATAACTAATGAAAATACACCAAAATTTCACCGATGTATGACACAAGTAATATACATCACTAACCCTGACGATCGATTAGCACAAATACAATTATACCATGAAGGAAAAACCAATCACCGCGGAATTAAGGAGACACTCGAACACCTACAAAGGAAATATTATTGGTCATCCATACAAAAAGATATTAAAAACTACATAGACAATTGTGTTACCTATAAAATCCAAAAATATAACCGACATCCTATTAGATAGATAGATAGATACTTTATTGGTGTCAATTACAAAAAACTGCTTACACAAGTCAACAAAAAGGTTACAATAAATATTACAGTAATAGATTATGTACATGATCAGTTTAATAAAAAAGACAGTTACAAATATATTAAAAACGCATTAAAGCTGGGAGTTATCACAGTTACTATTATTATCTAAAAGGCGTAATTAAAAATTCCTGATAGCTATAAAAGGCATTAAGAATTAGATAACTTTTTAAATTTTGTTTGTATTGCATCAGAGTCATACTTCTCATGGATGCAGGAAGCTTATTGAAACATTTTATTGCATAATGGTTACATGCATATCTAGATTTGTTCAGTCTTAGAAAGGGCTGAGTAATGTCTTTATTATTCCTAAGCTTATAATGTCCTTTAGAGCTATCGCCATATTCATCAATATGCGATTTTATATACAATAAACATTCAAGAATGTATTGATCAACCCCTAAATTTGACTCCCACAAACAATCGTCCTTTTTATTCCATACACATGGACATATTTCAAATTAACAATAAGAAATTTCTTACTCTCATAGATCAATTTTCAAAATTTGCACAAGCTTACCACCTTCAATCTAGTAACCTTGTAGATATTGTGGACCGACTATTTAATTTTATTACGACCTATCCTATGCCTCAATTAATCATAGCCGACAATGAATTTAATAAACAACCTCTAAAAGATTTCTTAAATTTTCACAAAATTCAATTTTACGCTACTACCCCACGTCATCACAACTCAAACTCACCCGTCGAAAGACTCCACTCCACTCTAATCGAACAATATCGATTATTTGAAGATAAAGTTTCTGAACATCAAAAAATGCAATATGCCATTTTGGCCTACAACAGTACAATTCACTCTAACCTAAGAATGACCCCTAACGAAATAGTTTTTGGACACACAGAAAACCGAAACCCATTTGACTTGGAATTTGACCCAACCTTTCTAACCGACTATGTCAATGACCATAAAAATAAGATGAAAAAGATGTACCAAAATCTAGCAGGTATCCAACTACAATCATAATCTAATCGAAATTCGCGGATCAATGCCAAAAAGAAAAACCGAAAGTTTACAATAGGAGACCTAGTCTACGTGAAAGCAAATAACAGAAGCAAAAACAAACCCCGTTTTATTGGCCCTTATAAAATCCAACAAGTTTTAGAACATGACATATATATTTTAATTTATGAGAAAAACCAATCCACTTTAAAAAGACACGCTAACGAGTTACAACCTTACACAGGACAATCTACGCCCTTATCGCATTCACCTGGTCCGTCAAATCCGACGTAACCATCGAAACCCTGACAGACAATCCAGGCCTTTATCCCCTAGTGAAAGGCACAGCAATCTTAAAGGACAGTGAGTGGATATTAGTGAAAACTCTTGACTATTCCCCTCTTTTACAAAATTATATCCATCTAAAATCCAACATAGAAGAGACTATTACGACCCTTCAAGGACATAATTATCGCATATACTATCCAACAGGAAATTATAATACCCCTGACAATCAATTATTAATCCTTGATCAGTACCTAAAGAAATCCGATTTATTGATCAGACAACTTTTTCCCGAAATACAAATCACCCGTTCCAAACGCGAACTTCTAGACGGTATCGGAACAGTGATTAAATTCTTCACAGGAAAACTTGACGCAAAAGACGGAAGAAGATATGACGAGACTATCGAAAAATTAACCAAGACCACAGATTTACAGAAAACCATCCTAGAGGAACAGACAGAAAATCTCAATAATTCTATCGCTACATTTAATGATAATATTCAAAAATTATCCGAAAACCAGAAAACAATTGCGCAAAACTTACAAAGTTTTATTTTGGAAATCGAAACTAACAACGGCAAAATCCTAAATACTTTGTCGACTTTTACTACCCTCGTTGAAACTATAGAAGCCCTCCAACTTTTCATAAATGTTTTTATGGAACTTGAGACATCATTAACATTCGCACAAAATCAACAAATCCATCTCTCTTTAATCGATGACAACAATCTTCTAACTTCGTTACTTGAAATCCCGAAGTACCTTAATAAAATACAAAGCAAAACCTTACAATTACCTTACCCTGTTGAACCGTCAACCCTACACTTGCATGAGAGTTTAATCAAAATCAAAGCCCATCAGACTAAAAGCAGTTTCACATTCATCTACGAGATACCACTCGTGCAAAAATCGATAAGTTACCAATTTATTAATTTGATACCTATTCCTGCTTATTACAGAGATCAACTCTTTCACATGACATTACCCACTTTTAACTCAATACTGTTTTCAAAAGAATATAGTATCCCTATGGAACCTCAATATTGTTCAATAATATCTAACAACCAATATTTCTGTCAAAAGGAAAATAATTTTTTCATACCCAACAGTAAATTGTGTGAAACGCAACTTCTTAGCTTTAATCCAAATCAAACTTGTAAACCGTTTACGTTTCTCTTATCTCACTCTAAATTGATTAAACTTACAAAAAATACTTGGATCTTTAGTTCACCTAGCGAAGTTATTTGTGAAATTCAATGCAATAATGTTCAATACCATAAAACTCTCGTTAACACCCAGTTAATTCAAATAACACCGGATTGTTCGGCAATCATAAATTACAACGATGTTTTATTCACTTTCGAATCATCCTCAAAAACTTCAGTAAATCGATTAACAACAACCATCGGTAGACTAAAAACCAATACAATCAATAACAGCATAAAAATAAACAGTTCATTAGACTTATCCTATGTGGACGTAAACTCATTAAAACATGAACAATTAAAATTGAGTTATCACAAGGAAAGACTACAACAAAATGATTCTTCACCTATATATAATTATTATAGCATAAGTTCCATTATTATTATAATCCTATTTGTATTAATCATTATTTGTCTTTTTATATATGCTTATTTTAAACGCTACATCTTAATCAATAAAATAATCGCAAATTTACAAAATATAAATACTCCTACTCCGACTGTAGAACAACCATTAAATTTATTACAATGTAAAGTATGAACAGCATATAATTAATCATTGAAAATCAATTTTCCAACTATGCTTTTCAAACTGGCAAAGAAGGAGTTATATATATATAGAAACTGCTTAGTTATAATAGATACGATTTATCTGCTTCCTGTAGATTAGCATTATCAATGCTTAGATGCTACTTTGCGAGTCTGCATTCTCGCCTTTTAATGATATCTTATTTAGTCTTAAGCCGAATGTACTAGTTAATAGATCGTTCTACTTAAGCTCCGCTTTTCTGTGTATGAAAGAAAACAATAAAGTTTTTTTTCGATTTGGGCGTTACCAAACTTATCACTTGCTTATTCGATATACAGGGTGTTAATTAAGTACGTAGACAAACTTTAAGGGGGGATTCCTTGAGCAATTCTAAGGTAAAAAGTTCATACAAACATGGGACCTAAACGGCTTCGTTTTCGAGATACAGGGTGTTGAAGTTTAATCAAAAACAGTTTTTTTTTTAAATTTGGAAAACGGATGGAGGTATTCTAATTAAACTTGGTGTAGGTTAGTATTTCATAAAGTGGCATTGTTCAGTCAAAATAAATGTAATTTATTTCCACCAGTGGCGTGCATCGGGGCGACCTCTGTTACCTTATTTTAGAAAAATCTGGTACGCCACTGTTTTTTAGAAAAAAGTTTTGTAGCTATTGTAAGATTGTTTTTTATTAAATAACATTTTTAAATGCTTCTTTAGACTGTATTTTGAAAACGAAGACGTTTAGGTCCCCTTAACGTCCAATCTACGAAATTGCTGTTACAGATTTTTCCATTTTTCTCGCAAAATGTTTATTCTACCAAAAAAATAAAAAATACTTTTTTTGTATAGTTTCAATGGATAAATCTAAAAAACTTGTCGTATTGACTAAAAAACAGTGGCGTGCCAGATTTTTTTGAAATAAGGTAACTGAGGTTGCCCCGATGCACGCCACTGGTGGAAATAAATTAAATTTATTTTGACCAAACAATGCCACTTTATGAAATACTATCATACACCCAGTTTCATTACAATACCTCTAGGCGTTTTCCAGATTTTTGAAAAAAAAAAAATTTTTGTTTAAATTTCAACACCCTGTAACTCGAAAAGGAAGCCGTTTAGGCCCCATGTTTGTATCAACTTTTTATCTTAGAATTGATCAAGGAATCGCTCCTTAAAGTTTGTCTACGTACTTAATTAACACCCTGTATAATATATAATACAGGTTGAAGAAAATCTGCTACGTCTATGATATGATATCGCGTCTTCTGGCTAGCAAAAGTATGCGTGCCCAGGACCTGGAAACATGTGCATTCTGTATGTGAGATACCGGTCTCCTAGATACAGAAAATACACGCGTTCAAATGGAGCTCTTCACACAGCATTCAGCGACGCATACAGTATCGGGCTGCAGAATTTTGGTATCTGTCCTTTTCGCATATACACTTCTCCAATAAATTAACGCACCACCAAAAAGTAGCCAAAAGTTTAAAGTTAATTTTTGTCGAAACCACTGGAGGTGGTTTTTTTTTTTGAATGACAAGTTGTCTCTTTCAGAATTTTAGGCCCTGAACACACGGGATCTACAGAGATCGGTACATTGTTATACAGATAGTAAATCTGTATTTATTTTGGATTAAATTCGCTATCGTATTATTTCTTATTAAAATAAAAATATAGAACTGAATAAATAATTGTAGGTTTATATTTTTAAATAAAAAAAAAAATAACCCGCCACTCCCAAATGCCTTACTTGGAAATAATTGCGCATTTGGAAGCAGTGAATTATTTAAAAAGGTACGGCGTTAGTTGCTTATACAGGGTGTTTCATTAATAATTGGAAATATTTTAACTGTAGAATCCTGGGCTCAAAATATTAATATTTAACCCAAATCACTTAGATAAAATGTGGCTCGTTACTGAGATATAGGGTGTTCCATTTAAAAATTTAAAAATGATTTTTCCCCATTACTTTAAAACTATTTGACGTATCCGTATCATATTTGGCAGGAAGTTTAGACACTATAAACCATGCTAAATTGTGTTAAATAAACGTTTCTGACTACTACCAGAGGCGTACCACAGGGGCAAGTGGGTGGTTGACCCTTCCCAAATTCTACGCCACTGGCGGAATTGCCATTTTAGCACAATTTTTTGACTCTCCAATACTTTCTATGTAAATAACATACTCTTTCTTCGTCACGATAACGTCATTATTTTTCGAGATATTTAAATTTAAACAAAGCGGAACAGTTATTTTGATTTTAATGTGTATTAATTATGTTGGTGTTTTATGTCATAAGATTGCATTTATTACGCAAATGAAACTTTAATCCGTATTAACAAAAAAATATAATGTTATTTATTGAAATTTATTGAAACGAATACATGAATACATTTTTTTTATGTTGAATGCATCTATGTATTAGTTTCAAGAAATTTCAATAAATAACATTATGTTTTTTTGTTAATACGGATTAAAGTTTCATTTGCGTAATAAATGCAATCTTATGACAAAAAACACCGACATAATTAATACACATTAAAATCAAAATAACTGTTCAGCTTTATGTTTAACTTTAAATATCTCGAAAAATAATGACGTTATCGTGACGAAGGAAGAGTATGTTATTTACATAGAAAGTATTGGAGAATCGAAAAATTGTGTTAAAATGGCAATTCCGCCAGTGGCGTAGAATTTGGGAAGGGTCAACCACCCACTTGCCCCTGTGGTACGCCTCTGGTAGTAGCCAGAAACGTTTATTTAACATAATTTAGCATGGTTTACAGTGTCTAAACTTCCTGCCAAATATGATACGGATACGTCAAATAGTTTTAAAGTAATGGGAAAAAATTATTTTTAAATTTTTAAATAAAACACCCTATATCTCAGTAACAAGCCACATTTTATCTAAGTGATTTGGGTTAAATATTAATATTTTAAGCCCAGAATTCTACAGTTAAAATATTTCCAATTATTAATGAAACACCCTGTATACTTAAACATGGTGCAGAATGTGGGAAGAGGAGGAAGGTGCTCTAATATTAAAAAAACACGATTAGTTATTATCATATACCATTTTTAAAACTAGAGAAACGTGCTAAATTAATCGATGATTTTGAAAATGGGTTTCTATTATTCCAAAGTAATTTCTAATTTAAAATAAAATACAAAATCAATCACAGTTGTGGTAGGTACTGCATTACTCATATAGGTAATTAAATGGAATAATGAAGGTTAATTAAAACAGCCAATTTTTTTTAGCTGATTATAATCAGCATTAGTTTAAATTTTCATGTGTTACGTTTCGTTATATTTAATAACTTCTTCAGACATCGAATGAAATAAATTAGTTATACAAAATTATCTGGAAATGAGAGAGATAGGTTAAAATTTTCAAAAAGCGATACCAATTAATATTCTTACCGATACATTTTTAACAATATTCTAAAATCATCCAATTCAGAAATTAATCATAAACTAGTG
Source organism: Agriotes lineatus (assembly GCA_940337035.1). Lineage (NCBI taxonomy): Eukaryota > Metazoa > Arthropoda > Insecta > Coleoptera > Elateridae > Agriotes > Agriotes lineatus. Next base: position 63,321 of record CALNHX010001337.1, on the reverse strand, counting down.
GTCCATATGAAAATAAAAAATCTGGAAGTGAAAGAAGTAGGTTAAAAATTTTCAATGAGAAGAGGCAAATTAATATTCTTACCGATTCATTGTAAAAACTGAAATATGGAGAGGAATTTACACTCCCCTGTATTGTTTTTAAATAGTTTAACATTAAGATGGAAGGAGATTAACAATTTTACAAAATCAAGCTGTTTAAGCCACAAATGTCAAGTATCAAAGTTAAGAATCTGAGGGCATGCCAATGGGAAAAAATCCCAATAGTTAAAAGTTTAAATGTTAGAAGATATCACAAATACTAAAAACACAAAGTGCGTAAAAATTATTAATTTGATATAAAAGAGAGATAAATTAATTAATGAACATTTAATAAGGTAAGAAATTAAATATTAGAGAAGATTATAGTACATGGAGTGCAAATTTTCTTTGTCAGTTTTGTAATTAATAGATTTTGGGTTTTTTTAATTTCAATCATTTCATAAAGTAATCGTTTATGTAAGTTATTTTCCTTTTGCAAAATTTTAGGAGAGCTAAAATTAAAGTGATAATTATCGAATGAATGGTCTGATAGAGCGGTATTATTAGCTTTGTTTGGAGTTAAGAGTTTTGTTTTTACAGACGTTCTGTGTTGAGCAATTATTTTTTTCAATAATTGTTTTGTTTGACCAATGTAACTGGCATTACAATCATTACAATCTAATTGGAATACGATACTGGATTCAGAAAGAAAAGGAGCTTTATCTTTTAAGTTATTAAAAAATGTTTGTCCTATAGTATTATGATTTTTAAAAGCAACATTGTAGTTATAGGTTTTTAATTTTTTTAAAATTTTGTGATATTTTAGGAATGTAGGGAATGGAAATATAATTTGATATTGGAGTATATTGATAATTATTAAATTCTTGACCTAAGCAATTAGGGTGTAAATCATATGATGATTTATTATTTAAAGTGTGTTTATATTTAATTTTACTAATTCTTTTTTTAATGTTATCATTTATAAAGTTGATAGGATAGTTATTTTTTATTAATATTTTTTTAATTTTTGAAATGTTTTCTTTATGAAATTTATTGGATGAAAGTAATATAGCTCGATCAGTTAAACTATTTATTACACTAATTTTATATTTTAATGATGTTTGTGAATTGTAATTTAAATATCTGTCTGGTTTAATTTCTTTTCTGAACCAATTAGTTTCAATTTTGCGTTTTTTGTTCTAATTAATGTTAAATCAAGGAAATTTATAGTATTACTATTAGTTTCTTTTTCAATTGTGAATTGTAACCTGGGGTGGTAATTATTAAAAACTTGGAGAATATTGTCAATATTTTTTTTATCAGTACAAGTAATATCATCGACATAACGTCTATAAAAACAAATGGTATTTAAGTTATTTAAAATGTCAGATCTAATTTTTTGTAAAACTAAGTCAGCAATAGTACTTGATAGAGGTTGTCCCATGGCAACTCTAAATTTTTGTTTATAAATTTGATTATTGAAAGAAAAATATGTAGATTGTAAATATATTGTACAGCTTCAATAAAATCCTGTTTGGGAATATTAGTGAAATTATTTATTTGATTCCAATATTGATCTATAGTTTCAATGGCTAAAGTGATAGGTATATTAGTGTAAAGGGATATGACATCCAATGAAAATAATACATGTTCTTTAGGAACAGAGATAGTATTAATAAAATTCCAAGAATCTTTTACACTGTATTTATTTTTTTGAGTAATGTTAATTAATATATTAGACAAAATTTTTGATAACTTATATAATGGGCTCATATAAGAAGCAACAATAGGCCGTAGGGGGTAATATTCTTTATGTAATTTGGGTAAACCATAAATTTTAGGCAAAAGTCCATTATGTGTTATAAGCTTCTTGTAAGTTATATTATCTATGTAATTATTATTTTCCCATTTTTTTAAAATTTTATTACTGACTTTTTGAATTTTGTCAGTAGGATCTTTATGAATTTTGCTATAAGTTTCAGTGTCATTTAAAAGGTTAAGCATTTTATTATTGTAGTCAGATTTGTTGATAATGACAGTAGTTTGTGTTTTATCAGCTTTGGTAACTATTATGTCTCTATTTTTTTTAAAAAAAGATTTGGTGTTGTTAATTTTCGTTAGTAAATTATTATTAGTAATATTATCTTTTAAATTTAATATTTTTTTTTAAATTATTTTGGTAGTTAGTTAAAATATTGCAAACAGAAGCCCTAATCTTAATTTGACATTCAGAGTTTAATTTACTTATAGCATTTTCAATATTTACAATAATATTCTCATTTGGAATTTTATCATTAGGGTTATATATATTAAAGTTTGGTCCTAGTTTTAGAATATCTTCAACATCTTGTGGTAGCTTTACATTAGTTAAATTTTTTATCCAATTCTTAGTTTCGTTCGTAAACTTACAGTAGTCAGAATCATTAGTACCAGATTCATGATTTTGTTGTGTTTTTAAATTGTTAATTTATTTGCATTACTGTAGCTAGGGCAGGGGTGGCGAACCAATGGCACGCGTGCCATTAATGCCACGGGGCAAAATAATTTGGGCACGCCTTAAATAAAGAATTTAGGTATCTCATCGAAACAATTTATTTTTTCGTCTACATTTGAGGTCATAGTAACAAAGTTCATTGTGAAAAAGGCTACCGGTGCCGGAACGACAACAGACTGCGCGACAGAGATAAGTAGATTTCACGCGAATTTCTCACCGAACGGATGGGAGTGAGCTACGGACTGAGCTAGCGCGGGCGACGCAGAGGGACGGCGAAAGAGGCGCAGTTAAGGTTAGTTTGTAGTTCGCATGCAGTATTTGAAATAACAAGTTGGATTTTACTTTAAGCATTTATTTTGTACTTTCTCCCATGGATCGTTAGGCAGCCCTATTCACATTTATTTTTAAATATTGAATAAATTTTTCCCTGCGTAGCTAGGCAACCCTATTTTCATCTTGTGATAACATTTTTCAGCAAATTACAGCTATGTTGCTATCAATTTAGACCACTCTGCATTCCAATAGTTTTTCTGGTGGCCCTTTTCCAATTTTTGGGAGGTTTTGATAACCTGAGTTAAATTGCGTGTGGTAGTATTTCTCGACGTTTTCCATCCCAGCCTTCGCTTAATAAGTTGGTTGCCCTTCGGCTTCGTGCTTCCCCAGCTTAATTATAGCTTGGTTCATTTGTGAGGGAAAATTTGGAAGCAACGAAAGTCCACTGAACGTTAGGATAATTGTTTATGGTTGCAATCCTTACGTTCACTACGCTCTTGCGGAATTTCGGGGCCCACTTTCGTTGTTTGCACGGCACTCCAGGCTGTCCGCCACCTCCAGGTTAGTCTTCTTTAGCTCCCGCCTTTTAGCTAGGTCATGTACCTAGGAATATGTATTTTTAGCCTATTTCTACCTGGCATTATTTGATGGCACGTCATGGTCTCATTAAACATTTCTTTAGAAAAAATGCCACTTAGATCAATAAAGGTTCGCCACCCCTGAGCTAGGGTATATTCCAGATGGCACCCAAAAAGTCGTTGTTCGACTTTTAACGAGTAAAGTTGTGTTTGCCCGTATTTAAACTACAGTGAACGAACGCATAATAATAAGTGTGGCCGCAAGGCCAAACGGTGGTTGCATTGAACAGTGGAAGCGGTGCAATCGACTACGCAGCTCCACAGCCGATAAGCTATCTACCACAGCCAAACTTCAATCCGCCAATCTTTGTAAGTCAAGGGCAACAACAGCCGTTTTTCTTACAAAATGCCGCAAATGCAGGTATGCAGTATAATTTATCTCCATTTCCACCACATACCCAATTTATTAATCAATCTACTATCGGACACCCCAACGTATCACATGACACCCCAATAAATAGCTACAGCGATGAGGAAGAAGATTTAAGTCAAGGCGGAAGGAATGAATATGCATGGCAATTAGTTGGCCCCTATAAAAGAAAACGCAAACAAACCCATAATACTCAAGTACATGAGTCCGCAGATATACAATCAAACAAATATTCACCACTTAGTAACCTGAATGACAATAACAATGGCCAGGAAAGCAATAATAATACTGATACAACAGCGGAATCTCCAATAAAGACGACACTTAAACCACCTCCAATTTTAGTCCACGGTGTGATTAACTATGAAAAAATGTTAAATACTTTAGCTACTGTTGCAGAGGAAAATAAATTTATCACCAAAAGCTTACCAGAAAATGTAGTTAAAATTAACGCAAAAACGACTGATATGTACAGAAGCTTAATTAAATTTATGCAAACAAAAAATATTATTCACCATACGTATCAACTAAAAGAAGACAGACCATACAGAGTCGTAATCAAACATCTACATTCTTCTACCCCAATAAATGACATAAAAGAAGATATAGAAAGAGAAGGATTTGCAGTCAGGAACATAATAAATATCCGAAAAAGAAATAACAAAGAAATAGGACTTCCGATGTTTTTTGTAGATCTGGAACCTGCCGCTAACAATAAGAATATCTACGATCTCAAATATCTCCAGAATAGGGTTATTGAAGTAGAACCGCCTCGCAAAAATACTGATTTGGTGCAGTGCACAAGATGCCAACAGTATAATCACACGAAAAGTTATTGCAATAGACCATTTGCATGTGTTAAATGCGGAAGAGCGCATGACACCAAAACATGCAAGAAAACAAGGGATACCCCCGCTAAATGCATCTTATGCGACGGTTCACATCCGGCCAATTACAAAGGGTGTCAGGTATACCGGGAGTTACAAAACAAATACCATATAACACAACAACAACAACCAAAGAAACGTATTAATGAATATAAAAATTACAATAACCAAACAACCTACGCGCAGATGACTACAAACAACGCAGAACAAAGGTGTAATAGTTCAGACATAACTGTTACTCAATTTCTAACAGAATTTAAAGGCATGTTCAATCAGCTGATTCAGCAAAATAACATGATACTTAACATGTTATCTACCGTCATCAATAAACTGGTCAATAATGGCTAATTCTCTAATATTAGCTTTATGGAAAGCCAACGGCCTCCAGTCAAAAAGAAATGAAATAGAAATTTTCTTAAAAATTCACAAAATAGATATACTTTTAATATCTGAAACCCATTTTACTGAAAAATCATATATAAAGATACCTAATTACGTAGTATATCACACAGAGCACCTTGATGGCGAAGCGCATGGTGGGACAGCTATAATTATTCGCGAAACTATTGTACACCACGAATTACCGAAGTACGAAATGGACTTCCTCCAGGCAACGACGATCCAAGTCAACAAGCTAGGTAGTTTAACTACAATATCGGCTGTATATTGTCCGCCGAAGCACAGACTTACCGACGATGGCCTTAAACACTACTTCAATTCGTTGGGACACAAATTTATAGTAGGAGGCGACTTTAATGCCAAACACGTCAGCTGGGGTTCAAGACTAACGACCACAAGGGGACGTGCATTCTATAAAATCGTCAGCGAAAAAGGTTACCACACGATGTCTGCGGGCGAACCGACGTATTGGCCTTCAGACCTAAACAAAGTTCCTGACCTCCTGGACTTCTACATCACAAATGGTCTTTCATAGAATTTCACTGATGTTAGATCGAACTTTGATTTAGCTTCAGATCACACCGCAGTAATCGCTATAGTCAGTACTACCACAATAAAAAAGAAAAGCAAACCAATGTTGTATAACAAATACACTGACTGGGACATGTTTAGAGAATACATCAACCAAAAACTAAATAACGATAACATTAGTATAGAATCAGAAAGTGATATAGAAGAAGCAACAAATTACTTTATCACAACAGTGCAAGAAGCTTCATGGAACGCGACCCCGTTATACAAAGATGTAGAAAGACAAACACCAAATATTCCGGTTGAAATAATGATTATGGTAGCTGAAAAGAGAAGGGGAAGAGCCAGATGGCAATACAGTCGACATCCAGACGATAAAACCACCTTTAATAGAATAGCAAATAAATTAAAATTAAAAATAAAAGAGGCACGAAATGAAACGTTTACTAGATATGTAAGTAACCTGTCAAATAAAGACTATTCAATCTGGAAGGCTACCAAGGGATTTAAACGGCCAACACCCACTATCTCGCCCATTCGTAACCCGGACAACAGTTGGGCAAGATCTGATAGCGAAAAAGCGGAAGTGTTTGCGCAACACCTTGCTCGTGTTTTCCAACCACATACAAATGAAATAGATGATGATGTTGAAGAATTTTTGAGTGCACCTTTCCAACTATCTCGACCAATATCATATTTTACATTAAAAGAAATTGAAAATGAAATAAATCACATACATAAGAATAAGGCTCCAGGCTATGATTTAATTACCAGTAAGGTGCTATCAGAGCTGCCGGAATCCGGATTACAATTTATATAAATACTGTTTAATTCCATACTCAGGCTAACATATTGGCCAACTCAACTTTTTTTTTTTTTTTATTTAATTAGCCAGATCGGCAAACAAATTGCCATACATGGTTAGGTTAAAATATCGTTATTTACATACATACAAAATGGTTATTAGGGCACAACGTGTCCTATTTTTCACAGGATATTCACTTGTTGATTTAATACTAGTTGACTGATTGCTTTGAGTTCACTGATCACTTTGAGTTCACTAGTCACACAGATCTTGTGGTAATTGCCTCTTTAATCTGCTGTGGATACTTCTTTGTCCGAGGTTGTAAAATGCAGCTCCTGGGCACTGATGAAGAGTAGTAGGATTAATTATTAACAATTACATCCCCTGTAACTTATTGATACGTGGCTTATGAGATTTAGGGTAAGAAAACAAAGCGATTATAAACAAATCATTCGCGAAGGACGCCGCCGAAATGTTATCACTGAATTTTAGGAAAAAGTACTCCTGATCTAAATCTGATTCCTGTTCTGCAGACGGATGTTTAGGCTTGTATCGGGCCACCAATAATTCCCTCGACGTCTGGGCTCCTTTCTTATGGTTAGCCTGCCTTGCAGGCTTCCTTAAAGCTTGCTAATGTAATGCTTGTAGGATTATATCTGCGCTTTGCTCGATAAGGCCCTGCTCTCTGCTTCTGGGCCCATAGCTAGGGCTCCGCTGCAATTCACAAAAGTTGCCCCTGTTCTTGGGCTGCTATGGCCTTCGCTTCTTTTACTGGTCCTACAACTAATTACCGATATACCACCCAGAACCAGATAATCACATCTAGACACTTTCATCAAGTGCAGAGATGTTAAGAATAATTGCAAACCTCTGAAGCCTATCCACGACACTGCACTAACACCAAACACTCCATTAAATTGTAAAAAACTGTATTTATTTAAATGTTTGGCTTGGGTTGTTGTGGGAAGGCCACCACCAACAAACTTTGTTTTGCTCCCACCTGATCTTACATGGTCTCTTTCTATTTTTAATTTTTTGTCAATGCTAATGCTATATGATTACAGTTGCAAATTCAAATGATAACATTTATAAGAAATATTTTAATATAATATTTGAAATGTTTGAATTATTTTAAATCCTAGCATAACTGTAACTATTATTAGCTTACATTGCAATATATTATGAAAAAATCGTAACATCTTAGGCCGATTATATTCAATACTAGCTGAAACCCGCGGCATATGCCGCATTTAAAATGTAGGACGAATTTAATAACTTTTGTTGCACTAAAGAAAGTTTTAAAAGCACGCTAGAGAATGGCAATAAGGAAAAGTTCCAAAAAATATATTTTCAAATGGAAAGTTTCTGGAAAGGAAATGCTCGCCTCTGGAAAGCGTTTTATGGACATTCTTGGATAGCCTCCAGGCAACTGTCTTTCATATTGATACAGCCAATACTGCTGAATTGAATAGTGTCTTCTTTTTCTGTTCATTATTAAATGGTAAATGGTACAGTACACGCAAGCATGAAAGATAAGCGATACAATGTTCAGGTAAGATACATTTAGCTTAAAAAGTATAATTATTTAAAATACTGATTGCTGCTTCAGATGGATTCTAAGCAGTAACGAATACTAAGTATATATTTTTACTTTGTAGATCTTCCTCGATGAAGACAAAAACATAACCTCAACTTCTTGCACATGTCCTCGTGAACAAGTTTCATGTCATCATGTTGCTGCACTGGCACTATTTGCCAATTACAATACATCAGTTACAGACCAGTCTTGTAGCTGGTCAGTGCCTAAACAATCCAAAGCACTTGATGAAAACGTGAGAACAATCGATGAATTGTTTTTGCCGTCTAAGGAATATCGAGCTTCAAAGAGAAGAGTTACCAAGGAAGAGATCGAAACGCTTAGAGAAAAATTTGATTCGTTTGGAGGGGTGGTAGGATTCAGTTGGCTTCTAGCACCTAGACTTACTGCACAGGAAGATATTATTGTTCCGCAGATTAGTTATATAATTTTCTTCGCAGAATATCAAAATATATCTGAAAAAATTAGTTATTTTGAACAAAAAGTGAATGTTTCTCCTAAGCAATAACTATATTTGAGTAAACCATAGGGCAGTAAAAAAATCCCTTGTGGTTAATTATTCGCAGGTTTCGTTTAACAGCCAGTTCGTTCGGTACGGTGCTAGCAACTTGCAAAAGAAATCGGTACCCTGCATCGCTTTTCAAAAAACTAACAGGTTTGCTTTGCAAAATATTTTTCACATTTTTTCATAAAGTTCGCTTATTATGCAGGCACATATAACTTAGATGGAGTATAGGCCATTCGGTGGGGGCGAGAACATGAAAATAATGCAATAGAAGCATTTGGGGCAGCAACTGGACTTCCTGTGACATCTGCTGGACTATGGCTCCATCAGTGTGGATACCTTGGGGCCACCCCAGATGGCCTTGTAGACGAAGAAGAGCTTGTGGAAGTTAAATATCCATTTAAATATCGCAATTCCAACTTGATGGAATCATTGCACATGATAAAGGCTATATTTGTTCTTACGATAAGGTACTGCAACAGTTTGTGGTAAATGAAAACCATGAATATTTACACCAAATACATAAAAAGAAATAGTATCTAGTTATCTGGACTCCTCAAGTCATAGCAATAATTCCAGTTACAAAAAAAGAAGAATGGGCAGAAAATATAGAAATTTTGAAGAATTTTTATCATACAAAATGCCTTTCATCTCTAATGAATGTCGAAATTAAATAAATGTGTAACTATGTTGTGAGTAAAATAGCATACATACCTCGTGAGAAGGCTTATTCCAACTTCGCGCTTTTAGCTGACCTCCCCTATATGGAGCTCATCCCAGCGCGGGAAGCAATCACGGAAACAAACTGTGCACATCATCAAATATTTAGTTATTAATTTAAAGTTACTGTTTGATGACGTGCACCGTTTGGTTCCGTGATTTACCTATAGTTAATCATATTTATTGTAACTATAGGTAAATCACGGAATCAAACGGTAACTTTAAATTAATAACAAAATATTTGATGACGTTCACCGTTTGTTTCCGTGATATTGCTGTACTATTAATAAGAAATTTTTTATTAGATAGCAGTTAGAGCAATATTTTTGTAAATACTTTTATTTATTAAGTTAAGTTCTGTAATTAACAAAACGAATATTTGAGTAAACATAAACTAACATATAGTAATGTACAACTATACAATAATAAAAAAATGTCTTATTTAAATAAATAAGCAGTTGTTAATTAACACTCTTATTTCTATTTTTACTGTTCGCCTTCAAAATATGTTTCAACTTCCTTTATTGGTGGAAATTGGTTAGTGCGCCACACACTTTCCAGATTTTGGTTGCCGAGTTTATTAAATTTTGGGGTATTAGATTTAGTATTTTGTATGCCTTAATACGACGAATTGCTCTTTCCACATGAATTCTAGCACGAGCAATATTTTTGGTTTGTATTACCCGAGAAGGAGTAAACTGTGGTTGGCACAAAAATGGTGGAATATTTAGAGAAACACCTGCCGCTAAAATGTCGCCAATGAGAAATCCCTTATCTGCAATTATCAAATCTCCTGGTTCAAAAATAGTAAGTACTCCACAGTTCTGCACAATTTTCTTATCAGAAGTGGAACCAGGATACAATAAACTCAAGTAAATCACAACTCCATTTGGTGCAACTCCCACAAGACCTTTTAAAGTGTTACGGTGCTTGTAATGGCTATGTCGCTTTTTGCTTTTCAAGCAAACATGGAATTTCAGAAAAAATTTCGGTGCGATCTAATACCATTCTTGTGATCGGAAAGAAAGCAAAACAATTAGGTAAACATGCTTGATTACCTTTAACAGATGGTACAGATGACATTAAACTGGAAAATATTACTTCGCGTAACAAATTTAACCAAGTTAAAAAAATATTAGTAACTGTTGCAGTGCTACAGTTAAAGCGCTGAGCTAAATCTTTATGTGGGGGATTCTGGCGCAGATTATATAACGTTAAAAATAATTGATCGATGGCAGAAATACGTTCCACGTTCCATTCTAAATAATAATTTTTATCAATATTTTCCAACAAATTGAAAAGCGATAAAAAATTTCTTTGTTGGGTAGTCCAGTATATAAGACAAAGTTAGTAATTAATAATAAGTACATAAGAATGCTATAAATTTTAACAAAAAATGCTCATTCTATTTATGGTAGTTTCTACACTTGAGCCAAGTTACGAAGGCAAGCGACGTAAACAAAGATTCTGACAGTTCCCGGTGCATGCTAAACCAGTTTCACACCGGTGCGCATTTTACGTAAACTTCCGTCGCATGTTGCCGTAAAAGAAATTACCGCACAACAAAACAACGTAATGATTATTACACACAACTGTTACATGACTGATATCATCCAATGACAACCATGCATTTTTTGAAAATCAACCAATCCCGAACTGATTACTTGATAAGCTTCCCTAGTGCTAATTATCAATCCCGTAGATGGTGGCATAATTAGAAATGGAAATGCAAGAAACACGCAATTTGAGTTTGTTGGCATTATTAGATCAATTTTAAATCATAATTCGTATATGTGTTTTGTGTAATAATCTTCAAAATATAAACGCGGGGGACACAGTTACATATAATTTTGCCCGTGCCAAGAGTGATCGTGCTGGTTGAAAACTGCCCTCGGAACAGTTTTCATTGCAACCAGCACTCGACCCTTGCCGTGTGCAAAATTATCGGTAAGTATGTCTCGCCCTTGTTATATTACTATTGATAATACTTGTCGCTTCGTTCGTAGAACAACATATACGACTGTTAAAAATTAAAAAAATTTCCACAACCGAGAATAGAAATCAGTTTCTAGGTTACAAAAATTGTGACAGAAAGAACACATTTTCTCTATACGGAGGAAATGGGCAATATGAAAATGTCTGTTGTTATGGTATTCATAAAATAACACAATCGGCAATTAGAGTAACAGCCAAGGAGGAGCGTGTAACAGGAAATATGGTGAAAGTAGGATACCAGTAATGTCATCAGAAAATACTATAAATAATCGGACTCGGTAAATGGTAACATAAAATAAATAACTCCCTTCGGCGATTTCATGTTACGTATTCAGTCTCTTGCAACATTTGTCTGCCCTGGGCCCAAGTGGTTTTGGATTTCCTCGTGGTTTCAGTTGGTCAAACTGAGCTGACACGAATACTGGCTCAACTTTCGGTTCTTCTGCTCCAGGAAGCGCCTAAACAAAAATTAATATTAGAACTGCAGCACTGTATTTATTTTAATTCGTACCTGGGTTACAAAATGGTGCAATGTCATTAAAATATTGCAATTATCTTCCTCACAATTGGAACCAACGGAGTGCTTTGAAACCAGATTATTCACAAGCCATCCTGGACGCATATACGTAATCTGCAGACGCATAAGGTATTATGACAGCTGTTCGGCCACAATCGGTAATTGATTAATATGGAGCCAATGAAAGTTTAAGTAAAGTGCAGACACAGAGAGGTATTAGACGTCTGCAGTTTACTTAGTGGTTTCGCTTTGAGTTGCTATATCGTATTAAATGTCGTCTAAAATTACTATAAATTATTGAAATATAGAAAGTATGCTCCCAGAACGCTAGGAGTACAATTTGTAAACGACACAGCTGTTTGATTAAATCTAACTACCAAAGATGAAGTTTAGGTTAGCTTCGCATGTTTATCTTTCGACCAACCGACCGAAAAAACAGACCGAAAGAATGCCGGTAGATATACAAACTGTATCTAACCAAATTTTAGCGCTTACAAAATGTAATTTTTCGAAAACAGTTAAAAGAATCTGGTCTGATACACGCACACAACTTCCTTTTACAGTGATTTTATAATTAACCATAAATTTGATTTTTAATTTTTAAGCATTTGTCAAAAATTACAAATTTTACAGAAACCGTACAAAATAGAGCGTTAGTTGAAGAGACAAATTTTCTCTAAAATTCTCTGCTGAATTAAAAATGTAATAATATAGCGGGTGTTCTATTTAAAATATGAATTAATAAAAAAAGAAAAAGAAACAAAAGAAACCTATTTTAGAGGTATTCAACTGGAAAATCACCTATCTCACATCAATACACATTAAAAATGTAGTAAAAATGCTTGACAAAATCGGTAGAGCCGTTTTTTTTTAAATCGAAAGAAAACTGAAAAATCACAAGAGTAAAAACACCATACTTCCGGTTATGCGATTTTATTCAAAAACTTTCTGTCGCATCTAGATAATACACAAAACTTATATATGAAGTTTCAACGTCATACCTCTTTTCGTTTTTGAGATATTCTGTTCACACACAGACTCACACACACAGACAGACAGACCAATGAACAAAAACATGTTTTTTGGGTTCAGGGGACTCTAAAACGTGAAGATATGTTGAAAACTCAATTTCGAATTATTGTAAAAGGTGACATTTTTATTTTATTTTTAGTGGATGAAGTGATTCATTTTCGTATACACAACAGGACGCAAACTACTTTTACGTTCTAAAACGCGTCCAGCGACGTTTGAATTAATTTAGTGAATAAAATGGATCAGGATATTTACCAACTTATTATTTCAACTTAAACAGTTAGTTTTAACCCTATAATTATACTAAAGTTAATTAATTACTATATGTAATTACATTGAATTCCAATGTTAAAATGACATAAATTTTATAATTATTATTCATATTCTATCAAATAAATTCATGTTGACAGTTCTATAATTTTTATTTCAATTTTGCTTAATATTAATTCAATTTTCGCAAAATTTTATTTGTATCTCGTGTTTTTTTTATCGAAAAATCATAAAGAAAGTATCACTTTTTTAACAAAAAAATTGTAAAGAAAGTAACACGTTTTTAACTATTTTATTGAAATTGCGAATTGTCTATTTGACAGTTATAAATTTTGAAGTCTTTTTCGACCAAATTTCGAGTTACAAGGGATCACTATGCAAAAAATAACGTTAGCAACACATATGAAAACAACTTTTTTTACTCATTTGTAGTTGTTTTTGAATGACTACATGTATTCACATACATTTTCCGATGGCGATTCCACACGTGTGTTACATACTATTTTTCCTGCGACAGTTTCGCATTCTACAACAAATTTAATCTTTTAATTTGACATTCGTTAAAAAGTTGTCGGTTTTAACCAGTCATAGTATGATTCTTACATGAGAGTGCAAAAAGTGAGTACTTTCTGCACTGTCGTAGAAGTAGCATATTATTACACTAGTTTAATAAGAGGGCTGATTGTAGCACGAGTGGATTTGGGGCATGAGTGCGCAACGAGGAGTGCTCAAATAGAGATGCAATGAATTTTATTCAACGACGATAATACACTAATTTTATTTACTTTCAACCAAAATAATCAAAAACTTTTAATTTTGACATTTCATAAATATGACAATCTGTCAGTTGTCTGAAATAACGTTTTTCATATGAAAACAACAATACAGAAACAGTGTTTTGATGGACTCCATTACAGCGGTGTTATAATAACCACATTAAAACATTAATATACGTAAATAATATCTGTATTTTTCGTCAAAAGTTAAAAGTATTGTTTTTTTTTCGTAGGATGAAGATTTGTTCACGAGCAGCGTCATGATAATTTTACGAGCGAAAAATGATATCTCAAAAAGTAAATGTTATTTTTTCTACAAATATTAAAAAATAAATTTACATTATGTATTGCAAAAACTACAAATGAATTTAGAATCTGGCCGTTTTTGGTTTACTTATTGTAGCCGTAATAAACAAAATAGCCACCATTCTTGCGAGCAAACAATTGGTTACTTATTAATTTCCATAGCAACGTGCACTTTCATCTGTAGAGTGAAACAAAGAGCTAGGTACTTTATAAGCGCTAAACTATCTAATAAAGCTCTATTTTATAGCGCAGTAATTTTTTTCATAAAACTATTACTCTCGTAAAAACAATCACTTTTTGTACAACTGTCATTAAAAATTACATTTTTATTCCAGGTGACTACACTTATATATGTCAAAATTAATTTATGAGAAAGCACCTTAAAAGTACACACTTTTAACACGTTAAAAATACTTAGTAAACCAATATTTGTCAGATAACTAAGGAAAATCAATAACTTTCAGTTGTTTGGCAGCTCGATATTTTGAAAAAAATCTAGTAAGGCTTTCTATATTCTAATCAAATGTCAAAATTAACATGATTATTTTGAAAAATGTCTACAACTGCTTTCTATATTATAATCAAATTAATAAAAGTTACATTTAGTCAGAAAAAATGATCTTGCTGATTTTTAACGACAGTTGTACAATAGTATATTGTACAACTAATTATTAAACTAATACTTCTTCCACGAATTTGAAGTTTTATTAACGAGGGCGAAGCATAATTATCGCTGGTAACTCGAAATTTGGCCGAAAAGCGGTCATATTACAAACGTGCAGTAACGTGAGAAAATTCTTATATCAAAATTAATTAATAGAATCTAATTACATCTGACCAAATATCTCTCGTTTAATCGGAATAAACCGAACATTTCAAGAGAAAATACTATACTAATAATAATAGTCTGTATTTATCAACTCAAGATACAATAAATACGAAATAATAGTGGTCACGGTGCTTGCGTAAAGTGCAGACGCATTATAATGCAACACGTCTGCAGTTTACTTCTGTTCTGATTGGCCGTACGACTTCGGAAAAAACGATGTGATGGGTTATACCTTATGCGTCTGCAGATTACGTATATGCATCCTGGACGCAGTACATTTTGTCAAAGAACACAAGAGCTCTTTGCCAAAATTCTGGACGCACTGATTTCTCTGCTTTGACATCTACAGCCCACAGCAGTTTTCAATTGTTTCCCATGTTTATTGAAAGGCAAACTACCGTTCACACTGGCGAACAAATTGCCCATAAAATGAAAGAATTCTGGAGTGTCTGTAGCCCGGCTCTCCATTTTGATGGCCCCATTTTGGGCAGCGTATTCTAAACAACTTTCGGTTCTTCTGCTTCAGGAAGCGCCTAAACAAAAATTAATATTAGAACTGCAGCACTGTATTTATTTTAATTCGTACCTGGGTTACAAAATGGTGCAATGTCATTAAAATATTGCAATTATCTTCCTCACAATTGGAACAAGGGCTTTTTGCCAAAATTCTGTACGCACTGATTTCTCTGCTTTGGTAGTCATGACAGTTTCACTTGGCAGGAGGGAGATTTCGTACCGTGAAACAAACCGATCGGCATCGGCACCACTCGGATCAGAATATGCAGGGTTGCCAGGCTGAATGCATGCGCGTTTTCACGTGTTACGTCCTAACGATTAAAAATTTTTGTCTAACAATTCCGCTTTGCCTGGCTGATCTGCTAATTTATTTTTGAGAGTTTCGTCTAATAAATGAGAATGAAAATGTATCAGAAATATTTTAAAAATATACTTTTGCAGAAACGGTTTCAGAATGTACCAGATTCGTAGAATTGTACCAGGTCTGGCAACGCTGCTAATATCAAGACCACGCCCACAATCGAACTACACATAGACCACGCGCATGCATGTTTGACCTTGGGAAGTGTTCTGCTTTATTATAGAGTTATGATTACAACATGCTTAGTATTTTAAATATAATTTTAATACATAATGTTCAACACTAAGCGGCGAAAAATGTACCTGCCGTAACATACACCACCGTTCATTTGAAGTGGATCAATTAATGAAACCAGTTTCGAAGACATTTTTCTACTTTTTTCATAAGGAAATGTAGTTAGTATTATTGCTACTAAGCGAGTTAACTATTGTTTTAAAAATATCAAGCTGCTACATGTAATTTTTAAGTCGTATCATATTTAATAAAGGCGCTCTCCAAACCTTGTAGCCCGAATCCGGGGCAAGTTGAGCATTGTATGGCCAGACGCACGCGTATAAAACACCAGCCTCTATATACACCGCAAGGTAAAATGAGGTTACAGATAATACATATATACAATATATCATATTTAATAAGTAAGGATTAGTCAACAATGTATAACCTGTACTAAAGATATTGGTGCGTTTTGTGTAGCGTTTGACCAAACTATGGGAATGCTTAGAAGTGGCTTATCGCAAAGGAGAGTTATAGAACATTTCCATGTCGACCAAAGAGTAATTAGTTGGACCTGGAAAAGCGACACCACAACTAATTCTTGGCACTATCGTCACGATGAAGACAAACTTAGTGTTACAACCCCAGAAGATGATTGATATTTGATTAATATTACCAACGCAGTCTATATTGTTTCAGATCATGACACTGGGTCTATAAAGTGACCTTTGGAATGGCCTACCACAATCTGGCAACATAGCTGCGATAACTTTTAAGAAAAAAATACTAGTTTTGGTCACTAAATGAACAATCCGTCACTGCCCTGTTTCTGTCATTGTGATTCATGTCAGTTGAAAAAAAATCTATAAAATCATTGCTATTTACATCGTAGTGCGTCACTTCACCGTAATATTCGATTTAAAAACAATTTTTAATGGGTAGGTACCTAATTCACCATTGCTACTAATTTTGACTTTATCTAGAACAGTAATTTCTTCAAAATAACTTGCCTGGAAGCTAGTGATATTGCGGTCGGAGCAAGTCTACATCTTATTACCATTTATATCCGCTTTTTTAAAGTGCTTTTCATACACAACACTAGCCTTTCCAATCCGCGAGTTCTCTAAATGCAAAACTTCTTTCCATTTTTGTGGCACCATTTCATTAGATGGAAACTTGAACACGCTAACATATGGAGCAATTGATGAAGCATGATGGTACGCAACACTTCCAAGGCGTTTTTGTAACTTACATGGACTGCCTTGTCAAAATAGTTTTTAATGTCAAATGTATGTCAAACAAACAAAACTTAGAGTGTCTTGGAATGGCAACAGAGCCAGTGTCATGGCCTGGAACAAAATAGATCGACTTGATATCACCCGTTGAAATAGCACTACAAATGCAGTTTAGCTAAATGATCCACTTCAAATGAACAGCGGTGTACTTTCCACACCAGTATCGATTTAATTTTTAACGTTTTGTGTGCAATTCTCGAATAAACCAACGTAGGACAAGCAATTTCTCACAAAAATTGTCTTTTAGTTTAGCGTTTAAGTATCTTCGGAGGAAAAATTATTGCAGTTATTTATTTAAATGCTCCAATATAATTAAATAATATACATAAAACCACTTTCTATAATGCAATAAAAATTGAATAGAAAGGCAAATTAAGGCCTTCATCTGTTTTCCGATTAATAAAGACTATATTTATGAAAATAAGAGTTGAAAACAATCTCTTCTTAACGATGTCTCCATGTCCTTGGAGTACGTACATTTAAAAAAAGGAAATTGGTATCCATATTTTTAAAATTATGAGAACAAATGCAAATCAGATTTGAGTTCCTCTTTTAAAAGTGTTCTAATAATGTCAAGAAAGTTGTATTCTGCCCCAATTTAACCGGACTTGTGTCTTTTGCCTTTTTCGAAATCCTAATGGCTAGTCTCGAAATTGAATAACCCTGTATAAATAATAATCGTTTGCAGAAGGCAGAACTAACTTTATTCTTCACAGAAGACTTTCTAGGGGACTTTTTTCCGTTAATATAATTTTGTGTTTAGGCACTGCAACAATCGAAGTCTGTCACATGAACACCACCGACCAATTGGAATGAACAAAAAAACGCTATAAAGAAATATTAAAAATTAATAACCTCATGACTAAATATTAAAATTCTTCCCTCGTTTGGTCTGTGATCAGCGTAAAGTGGTTTGCAGTGTAAGGATTGTTATGATGTTCTTACCGGGCTTTACCGCTTTGAAATTAAATTGGTTCAGTAAGATATAATCGATTGTGAAAAACAATCCTGTAATTTTCTTTAAAACACATTACAAACATATACTAATATGTCAATATGTTTTAAAATACAATTACTAATAGCTAATTAATTCTAACGAACGTCGAAATCTAACTGGGTAATTAGAGCCTAAGGAGTCTGAACTGCGTCCTTATCTTGGTCAGAGTGACGCAAGACGTATGGAGATGCAATTTCAGAATGCCAGAGTGTCTACGTTTATATAGGCCGATTGTGCACGACCTAGGATTCCCTATTCTTTGTATACAACAGGTATTGTCCAGCCAGGACTCTCTATTGTTACACCGGTGGTTAAAATAACTTTAGCCTAAACGAAATTTTATTTCACTTTTTCTCAGCTCGTGTTTTGTGGTCCATTGTTAATGGAGTCGGATGCCCGTCCGTTTATTGCCCCTGCAATTGGTCCTTTTGCATGATGCAAAAGAGTATTTGCGTAACCCTATCTGGGGTGTCTATTGTTGATCACGATCTTCTCGCTGTGCTGATCGGAATGCCTGTGTTTGGAGACTGCAGCTCGACGATTGGAAAGTTCGTTACATTCGTTGGGCGATGACGTTACTAAAATCTGACTTTAACATGTTGACGGACACCGACGGAATATCACGTCATTGTCACATTTTCTACATGAGCACCTGAAAATTTAGATGTCTGCGAAAATTGACACCTGCGCAACTTCCTCATTTTTTTGGATACAACAATAAAACTCGTAGCAAATGACTTATTGTCGCTTCCATGTAAAGCAAAAACTTAATTATGGCGTGCGTCATATGACGTCATGTCCTCCTAGGCAATACCATTTTTGCACTGGGACACTTGGCGTCCTATGCCGTCACAGTGGATTTTACCTGAATGCAATTTCAATACATAAATAAGATTGCTTATTTCAGTAAAAAAACATTTTTATTCAAACCTAAATCACAAAAAAACTTAAGAATACATATTTCATTGTAATACTGAAGTTATTTTATTTATGCCAAACTTAAAAGCAGTTACAAGCACAAAGGGGTGGATTTCCTACGTAATCCCTGCACTGCCGAAGTGTCTCTTTTCGTATTTGATTTGATGAGCATTGTCTACACCGTTTATAGTATTTTCTTTTTCTTTTGGAATTATTTGGGGTTGGTTTTGCCTCCATAATATGACCTTGGTTGCCACGACCTTTCTTGGATATTCTCTTTCTGGCTTTTGTGAGTATGTCTGTTACAAATTCTCGTCCATCGGTTTGCTCAGGTTTGATACCTAATAATGTTTTAAAGAGCTCATCCCTGAAGCTATGGAATTTCACTTTTTTCTTTGCAGTTGCTTTATATTTATACAGTAAAAAAGAATGCCAAACAGCAATGTCTAGTAGATGAAAAATTACTTTTTTATACCACCTTACTGTTTTCTTAGGGCAAGAATAGTAACTTATCATCTGGTCAGCTCTGTCTATTCCAGACATATTAGTATTGTATTGGACTACATCTGACGGCTTATTTTTTTTCTGACCATGACGGTTACTAACTTTTAATAATTTTGGCTTATATGCAGTTGTAATAGATAGAACATCTCGCTTATCCATTCACTTGGAACCATAGATATTTTCCAATCGTCGCCAAATATGTTCCCCCTTTTTTAAATTTTGCGTGGGTAACTTCTGTTGGGTTTCCACGTCTATTACTTCGAAGTGTGCCTGTAGTATGTATTTTTTTGGAGAGAAGCTTGTTTGACAAGTCAACACTATTATAAAAATTGTCCATGTATAAGTGATGCCCTTTATCTAAGTAAGGCCCCATTAATCTTAACACCAATGAATTTACTTTTGATGTCTCACTTACATCTGCAGTATTATGTTTGCCCTTATAGATTTTAATGTTCAGAACACTAGAGCAAAGCTCATAGAATTGATTCCATACTTAGATTTTTTGTTTTTTATATACACGCGAAATTTTAGTCTACCTCGAAATAATAACAAGGACTCATCCAAAGACAAAGCTTCGTTTGGATAGAAGGCTGCCTGGCTATTTGAAATAACCTTAGTGAGAAGTGCATTTACTTTATGTAAGGTATCTTCATCGTTTTCATCTGAGCAGTTCAAACACCGCAAGATTTGTTCAAAACGTCTGCCAGACATAGTAACTGAAAAAATGGGATGATAGTAGAGAGGATCGAGCGAGAACAAGCTTCTTATAGAGCGAAATTTTAACTGACCCCCTAACAAACAGAGACCAAAAAACTTATTCAGTTCCTCTACGTTAATTGGTCTGAAACCTTTAAATCGCTCATTTCTACTTTTTGGTCGGTGTGCAAGAAATAATGACTCTCCGTACGTATTTGTTTTTTCTAATATTAGATTGACAATATCTTCGTTCCAAATTAAGTTGAAAACTTGAATTGGTGTAAAATTTTCTATATTATGCTTAACACGTGGTTGAGACACGTCAAAGAAAAAATCAATAGGGTCCCTTAGTGTACTTTCCCAAACTAAATTGCGAGTTGCAGAATTTTCGTCTAAAATAAACATTGATATCTTAGCAACAATAACATAATCTATAAAGAAAGAAAATGTTACCTGAAGATGCATTCTCTGAATAATTAGCTTGAAACGTATTCGAAGGCCCAGCTAAAAGTAGAATTAGTCGTTAGGTTTTCGAAAAATTTCATTACCACTGTACCAGAACATACCTTGACTGCTATTTTCATTTGGTGGAGTATTTTGACTTTCGTTTAGGTCATCAGTATCACTATATTCACTGTAACTTTCATTATCGCTTTCACTAAATTTGTAGTCTTTATCAGCAACAGAATCATCAGTGCTATACTCATCATGCTCTGAACTCGAAAGATAATTTTCGTCGCTTGCAGCCTCAAACCATTTCATTAATTTTTGCTTTCCTTTTTCATCCATATTTCGTGAAACAAAAACATACACTGCACTAAAATTTCAACAACCTAATACTGATAATACTAAGAAACCAATGCAAGACATAACACGATTCAGCATGTACAGAAGTGCTTCCCACTCCTACAAAAAATACAGTGATGACCAAAACAATTTTGCCCCACTTGTCTAGGAGGACACTCTACCCCAAGCAACGTGCAAAATTGACGGGATATAACGCTAGTGTCAGCAACAGCACCTATAACCTCAGACGGCATATCTCGTCCGTGACCATACAGAAAGTTATTGCAGTGCGTTAAATGCCGTCAGTGCAGTAATAAACGCATTAGTAGCTAAATCAGTGTCCGTCAACGTGTTAAAAAGATTTCTTAACTGCAATCACACAATTGATTTTGACACTTTTACTCGAATCGTCGCACCACGATTTCACTTTGTTTAGTATTATCGGCGGCATTTTTACGATCTTAATTGCGAAGGATAATTCCTGACGTTGGACACACCTCCGATACAAGCGATTAAAAAATCCCCCCCCCCCCCATTCTATTTGCCGTATACGTTTGGAATTCTTCTGGAATTATTAGGTCTTCTATTCCCAACGGAGCGAGAGGTGCAGCATTCATTTCTTTTCTCTTCCTTTTTTTTTAAGTTTGATTTTCGGGTAAAGGTACTTGGGCAGCTTGTGATAAATTTTCATCATTAAGACATGCATTAATAATTTGGAGAGGCTTGCTCCATAGTTTCGCCAGCATGGACTGTTATTTTACCACAAACTACTTCTGCTCCCACCTTTGCTGCGCTACTATCATGGGAATGCTGAAGTATTTTCTAGTCAATTACGCCATCCGATGTATGAATACCACTTTTACACCCATTGTTTTTTTGATCGCATAGCCCAAATTCCTTTGTTCCACAATCACTAAGCTTATCAAAGACATAACAACAACCGTTGTCATGAATTTTTTTTTTTTTTTTGAAAAAATACTTCCTTTCTTCAAAATACCAAAACTTAATAAGTATGTTACTAATAAAACGAAGTGCAATCTTCAAACATTCAAAATGTTCTCCACTAGAGCTGGGATTGGTAAATTTAAAGACACCATTGAAGTGGGGTACAAAAAAGAGCTGAGAGCTGAGAATATTTAAAATTTACAACTGTGAACATCCATGGATTTAAGTTTGTAATGGGCAATTTTTAGTTATAGTTAAAAGAGATCAGCGGTCTATAGCTAGATACCTGACCTTTTGTAAAGACAATTTTTGAATTTAGTACTTTTTCGCATTTTTCAAATTACTATTACTTTTTCCGCTTCAAACTAGACCCAAATTGATAATTCAGCGATGTTTTAAAACTCAATCGCGTTTATTTCAAATACTAGTGTCTTCCGGCTCATTTCATCTTATCTTCTGCCCAACGTCGATTTAAATTTAAGCATGCTGATGTGGCGCATGAATGACGTTTCAATCTTAATTGCTTTTTGGCTCCAGAACGTCGGCCGTGTGTATAGGCCGGGGGTCTCTCGCTTTGGATACGGATTGTATGGTTACTTCATATGGTGCAATACTGGCACTTTGATATACGTTAGAGAGAGAGAGAGCAAGCCTGCCTTTTGGCTCTACCATCCCTCTTGTGCAGTTCGAGTCCCGTTCCCAGAGAGTCAACAAGTGGTTTCTGCTGAGCGTTTTTGTGTTGAAGTGCTTCCTTTGTTACCTTTGAAATTGGATTAAGTGCCTTCTTTTAACGTTGTATTGTGGGTGCTTTTTGAAGTCGTGTCGCTAAGGAACTATCCGAGTGACTAAACGCAAATATGGCAGGGGTGTGACTAGCGTGAACACCTCTCAGAGTTTTACCCGGAGTCTCAGGATTTCAACACCAACTCTGGACTCCGGGTTTTGTTATAATCTCTCCGGGTTACGCTAATTTTGTAATGTCTAACTTCACCGTAAGTCGGTTACATTAATAAAAATAAAATATCTTTCTATTTATCTTCATGGATTTCGCAAGCGTGCAAAACCGAATCGAAAATAGCCTGCAGTAGCCGGTAGTCTTAGTCAGTGTAACTATAGTGAAGGGTGGCCCTCTGTGTTGATGTTTTATTTTGAATATATGCAGATCAAGCAGAAGTAATCCGTATTTAGTACGCCGTTCGATACGGACATGTATTTTAGTTACACCTTGCATTATATTTGCTAACCATTAATAGAAATAAAACATGGTTTTCATTTGCTTTCGTTTTGTTTTCTATAAACATTCTGTATTTCTCATTGAAGAAAACTCTGTTTTTACTTACGAAGGATTTCAGGGTTTGTATAAATTGAAAAGTGGTCACCCTAGGTGTGACCATTATGGGCGGTTGGCACACCGCAAACTTACGGTTTCGGCGATTTCTCTTGGGGTTTCACGCAGCGCTGATCTATGTCGAGAAAGGCTTAGCCGGTCGTAAAACTGCTCATCGTTGATGGCACCTTCCATTGCTCCAGTTCGGGGAGGATTAATCTTGTCCGTTTCCACTTGGTGGTTACCGGCAGCGTTTTGGTTCATTGAACCCCTGTTTCTGCACCCCGTCGAATAAATTAAGCAGTTGCTGTTTTATCTGGCCAGCAGCTTCGCTAGGTAATCAAGTCATGGCTCTCGAAAACTCGAAATCAGGCTCTCGAATTTTATAGTGAATTTCAATCCGTTCAGTGTTGCGCCATTTTCGATTTGTGTGACGTAGTACGACAGCTGCGCTAAATTTAAATTATGTCTGCGTGACGTACCTTCAGATTGGTAGCATCGCTATTTTTAGATTTTTATGGTTCGAACACAACCGAACTAGTTTAAAGTAAATTATGTAGCTTTTGTTTAATGTTTAACGATTACTATTTTTAATGTCGTATGTGGACTTTGCATATGTCCGACTGCCTCGATATTATTAATTTTAAAACATTACTACTAACTCTTTGCATTTAATTTAATGTTCGTAAAACGATTTTGTCTTTGTTTATTTTTAACTAACACATTTTATTTTAAATTAGTCGTACGTTCTTATTGCGTTTATCTCACGTTGCATGCAAATTTAGTAGTAGATGTGGTGTTTTTCTTTCGTTAGGGTTTTTGGTGGTTGCGTCTTGCAATTAACATCTTTATTTCGTTTACCGGGTCGTTGTCATAATTCAGTTTGTAATGAACTCCCTTTCTCCTTCTGAGTTTGAGTCGGCTACATTTGTTACAGCCCATTGTAACGTAATTGGGGCAACGGATCCAAGAACTTTTCCGATTTATCTCGTTTTATCGGGTAACTGACGGTTGAGTATTTTGATTGTCAAATTCATGTCGTCACGAGGGCTTCGTCGTGTAACACCTACAGGAATAAAGAAAGCCTTTCATAATACAAATTTGAGAACATCCTGTCATATTGTAAATTTCTTGTGAATGCCCCATAGACACGATTTTATGGAACCGCAAATTTACTATAGTTAGATTGAAGTCTTTGTATATCTCACGTGCTAGTTGAGATACCTTACTTCAAAAATATATTTAACAGTTATTCTACCAATGCAGGACCCGGAGTTCGATTTTAATTTGATTTATTTCGGCACTTAATATAACAGTAACATTTTTAATATTAATTTGGAGATGAGTAATGTCAAAAAGAATTCTTAAAAATCCTGTGTGTTACTTAATTGCGTGATTTAATTATTTTTTTAATAAAAAAATAAAAAATCATTTGTCAAAAAACATGTATATTATCGAAAGTTAACATTTTAAATTACAAATCAATACGTTTCGCAATTTTTGATTGCATCATCAGTTGTTAAAGTTAGTTGACGGTATTTATTACAATTCTGAAAGTAGCAAACAAAAAACAAGTAGAATTAGCGAAAACATTCCTTTCTAAAAACCTGCATACTTACATAATAGTTATTATTTCAAAGTAATTATGGTTTTACCTTTCTTGGTTTTATTTTGTACATCGTTTTGCCTCATCTATCGGCTATTAGTGTGACCCCCAGATACTTGTAGTGTGCTGTGTTGTTGATGGTACCCTTATCTATATGTAAATCTTATGCTTTTTCTCTTTCGTACTCATTTCCCGTACTCATCCAGTAACTTACTAAACATGTAGTTTTCGTCATTTTCATAATTTGTTACAATTACTTGATCATTCGCAAATAGTATATACAGGGTGTTCCGAAAAATCGTTTACAAATTTTCAGGGATTGCAGAGGAAGACAAGTGAAGCAATGTTCGCTATGCAACATATGGTCGTAAACGTCTCCTTGTTATTGAAAAAAAAATGATTTATTACAGATTGCCTTTTATTGTAAGTTACAAATGTCAAAACAACAAAATGGTACTTAACAACCATCATTCATAATAATTGCTCGAACTTTCGACCTACAACACCGTTGCAAGCGTAGCAGCGACGCACCATGTTAGCTCGAACTCTGGCCAAAATTCCTGGAGTTCCCCGGATCCTTCCACAGGCATCAATAATTCGGGCTACCAAGTCCTCTTGTGTGTTCACTAGAGTCGCGTACACTAAGCTTTTTAAATGAACCCATAGGAAGAAATCCAGCGGAGTTAAATCAGGGGAACGTGCTGGCCAATTGACGGTCGCACCTCTGACTATCCAATGATTGCGATATGTCAGATCCAGATGTTGGCGTACCCTGCCTGACTGCTAGAGGCACGTCTTCTAATAACTCCACCAAAACTTCTTGGAGGAAGGTTACATAAATTTCGCCATTCAGTCGAGGTGGTAACATGTAAGCGCCCACCAAACAATCTTCGACAATGCCGGCCCAAATGTTGATGCTGAATCGTTGTTGATGGCCTCTCGACAGATTTGCATGCGGATTGTCCTCACTCCAGACGTGGTTGTTTTTAAAGTTTAAAATCCCATCCCTCGTGAAGGTGGCCTCATCGGTAAACAGTATGCGCGATGGGAATTGTGGGTCCTTATTGCAACGCTCTAAGAACCATTCGTACTACTCCATTCTGGGTTCGTAGTCGTTTGGCAGGAGTGGCTGGACTTTCTGGTTGTGAAACGGGTACAACCCTTGCTCGTGAAGCACGCCCCATATACGAACATGCTGAACACCCATTGCATGGGCAACTGCGCGTGTGCTGGTGGAGGGATTGTCCTCAAATCGCTGGAGCACCTCATTTTCAATGATGCATGTCAGCGAATTCTGCAAACGTGAACTGGTCTCCTATTTTCACTACGGTATAGCAACTTAACACGAATTGTAGTAACTTTGGCGACGATCAACAAGCAGCAAAACACCCAACATCAGATTAAACTATGCAAGTTTATGCCTGTTTTATCCATGTTATCAATTATCGTTGTAACGTACAATAACAAGAGATATGCAATAAATCACTTTTTTTAATACCAAGGAGACGTTTCCGACCATATGTTGCGTAGCAAAAATTACTTCACTTGCCTTCCTCTCCAATCCCTGAAAATTTGTAAACGATTTTTAGGGACATTTCGCGTATTATGTAGTTAATTTATCTTGCCAAAAAACACTCGAGCTTTTCTTTTAAGGATACATTTTTCTTCGTAACTCAAAATCTTTCCATCACGCGACTCCAGTGAACACACAGGAGGACTTGGTAGCCCGAATTATTGATGCCTGTGGAAGGATCCGGGAAACTCCAGGAATTTCGGCCAGAGTTCGAGCTAACATGGTGCGTCGCTGCTACGCTTGCAACGGTGTTGTAGGTCGACAGTTCGAACAATTATTATGAATGATGGTTGTTAAGTACCGCTTTTTTGTATTTACTTTTGTAACTTACAATAAAAGGCAATCTGTAATAAATCATTTTTTTTCAATAACAAGGAGACGTTTACGACCATATGTTGCATAGCAAAAATTGCTTCACTTGTCTTCCTCTCCAATCCCTGAAAATTTGTAAACGATTTTTCGGAACACCCTGTATATAACGATAAATTAAGTTAGAAAAAGGATAACACTAGAAAGATGATATTAAAATTGAACACATTTAAAAAAATTATCTATCAACTTTTAGATACAAAAAAATTGAGCAGCAGTTGCAAAATTCAACAATGATGCCATAGCATAAAACTGTTATGTTTCATAATTGGGATTTCTTATGGGTATTGTGCCATAACATGTAGGTTTTGCTTGGGTAACTATAATGGATTTAAGTTTCTGTTACATTGGTAAAGGTAATAGATTTTTTCTGGAAACATTAAAATGTATAATTTTTTAGTGTGCAGAAATAGCTAAAAAAATACTGTAAACCCTTATATCTCACTTACGGTTTATGCCGCAATGAAGGTGCTTGATAGCTTGACACCATATGTTGCATAGCGAACATTGCTTCACTTGTCTTCCTCTGCAATCCCTGAAAATTTGTAAACGATTTTTCGGAACACCCTGTATATGATCTCATCATCTAATTACACTCCCATGTTTTTGCACATTCACTCTCAATATACATCTTCTTCTTCTACTTCTTACTATAACTATAGGCTGATAACCTGTCATTACCGTACGAAATGCGGTTTTATAATCGTTCTTCAGCCGCTGCCCGGCAACGTGTTTAGCCTATTCTATTCAATTAGTAGAATGAATGTCTTTTTCAGGGGTTACGACCAATGGTATTGGTATGATGGCCGAAGAGCGTCCGATGTTACCAGTGTCTGTGTGTGGGGCTCGAACCTACTATCTGTCGATTACAAACACAAACTCTTTACCAGGCGGTCAAACACTCTTGTAAAAGCAACATGCTTTTCTCAAGCTTTTATTTACCATGAATTTTTGTGATATGTTTTTCCATTTTAACTCTGCGCTTATTTTCTTTTTAAAACTGTTAATAGGCTTTTTTATTTCACACTTCCTTTACTGATACACTATCATAAGCCTTTCTCAAATCAACGAATATTGCATAAAGCTTTCTGCCAAATGCTATTTTTCTTTTAGTTAATTTAGGCAAAATATATTATCCCGGTCTAAAACAACTCTGTTCTATTCTTCTTTTTATCATTCGTCTGTACAGCCTACACACAGAGGAGGTAATGCTTCTGCCTTTATAGTACAATGCATTTTGTTTTCTCTTTGCTGAGCTTATATAGAGCCCGGCAATCAGAACCAGTGATTTTAACTAGGCTATAAAATCTGGCAGTCAATTTAAAGATTTAAAAACATCATCCAGGGTTCTTCAAATACTTAAATGCAATTTAAGTTAAACTGAAGACCCTGCGCTTATTTATTACGTAGAGTGTAGAGTATTGCAAACTTTGTTGAAACGTGTCAGGAATTTTTCAATTGTAATGGCGCTCATTTGAAAGATGTAATTTTCAAAAAGGAATGTATATTAATAAGGTACTGTCGCGAATTCGACTAAGGTCGGGATAACTGGCAATCTTTTTAGTCAAAATGTACTTGTACACGAAGAATAAAGCGATTGTTGCTAGATTAATATGACACTTAAGTACAAATACTTGCATTTATTTTCTGCCGTTTACAGAACAACTTAAGTTTAACACCGTTACTTATAACTAACTAAATTCTAAGTCCAGTTTGACCAAAAAAACTCGATAGGCGTCCTCAAATTTCCAAACAAGCCTATCAGAGCAGCTGTAAATTTTGGTCTTCTGTCACGTGCAGACGTACGTGACAATTCATAATAGCTCTATGAATTCGACAAATTTTGTAGGTTTCACACGCTAAAATTGGTCAAGCGGTCGACACCTCGCAAATTATTGATAATAAGGTTTTACAATTCTACTAAAAGAAATTTGCTCCAGTCGGCAAGTAGTTCTGCCTAATTTTTCGAATTACCAGGTAAACCTTGCATAAATTTGCCCTTAATCATTTCGTGGGCTTGGAATAGTTTCATCTTCCCAGAGAAAGGCACGTTTCTAAAGACCGGATAAATACTCGTTTGTTGTAACTTTACTGACCATTTTGCCTACGAAATTCTACCTTAAAATATTTACGACACAAATTGCTTATAGCTAACTATAGTGCTTCGGTTCCACGAGACTGGTCTCGGTCTCGTCTCGAAATTCGAGACGAGACCGAGAACGAGACTTGTGAAAATTTTCGAGACTGAGACATAAAGCTAGAATTTGCGGTTACTGTGTGGGATCCAGGTGCTAGAATTCATTCCAAAGCATTGGAGACAGTTCAAAATAAATTTTTAAAATATTTATATTTAAAAAAACACGGTGTATATCCGAATTTTGATTCGTATCAGGGTATTAGGCTTGAATTTAAAATGTTTAAATTGAACCAAAGAAGGGTCATCACAACGGTCATGTTTCTGTATAAGCTATTTAATGATAAAATATATTGCACTGACATCCGATCAAAAATATTATTTTATGTTCCCGCCTATAGGTCGCGAACACGAATACTGTTTTATGTAAACTATAGAACAAATATAAGAAAAAGATCGCCTGTAATAAGAATGTGTTTGTGTTATGATAAAGTGGTTGCAAAAAATGAATCTCTAGATATATTTGAAATTAATCAAAATATGTTTAAGAGGAAATTAACAGATACAGTTAAGCAGAATCCAGATCTGTGTGAGTATGAGTAGAAATTGTTAAAAGTTCAGTTGAATGTAAGTTTCATTTTGTGTCGTCAAAATTATATTTAATTTTTTTTTTATATGATTGTAGGAATAATGTAATTGGGCATTAGAGCCTGTTTTATTCCTTATAAATAAATAAATAAATAAATAAATAAATAAACATCAATATGAGAAAAAGTTTGGAGGTGCTGATTCTCCAAAAACGATGACTATGCCGGAGATGTTTAAAAACGTAAGTACGTAGTTCTAATTAAATTAAAAACATAAAAAACGGCAACAAATTAATTACATTGGCATCATAAGTTGTTAAATTAGTATAAAAGTAGTTTGTGCGCTATAGATTGAAGAATCCATGACCAAAACAAAGAATTTTGATGATCTAGCTGTATCATGGTTGCCGTCTAAATACCTGCCATTCAATTTCTTTGAGTATTATGCAAAGCAAGATTTTTTTAAATTTTTAAATCCTACTGTTGTGTTGCCTAAGAAGGACGCAATGAGAAATTCGGTTTTAAATACATTTAAAGCCATGCAAACCAAGGTTATCTGTCTTTTAAAAACTACAAAAAACAAACTTTCGTTCACAGTAGATGGTTGAACATCTATTACAAACAGAAGTTGCTATGGAATTACTTCTCATTATGTAGATGATGAATGGAAGCTTCAATCTTTGGCTATTGACTTCGTCCTTTCTCATGGGAAACACACTGGAGAAGAGATTGCAAAGATTTTCGTTAATGTCATGTCGCAGTACGGAATTTCCAATAAAGTTCAATGCATTGCCATGGATAATGCAGCTGTAACTTAAAAATTCATTGAGTAACTAGGAAAATTATTAAGAGATACCAATATTGTTTTTGATACTGAAACAACATTTCCGTTGTTTTGCTCATATCATAAACTTAGGAGTTCAAGATCTACTAAAATTATTAAAGAGCCAAACTTTGAAAGTGACATAGAAATTGAGGATGAAGATGAGATTGAAGACGACACTTTAGTAATCGGTAAATTAAGAATAATCTTCATTAAAATTCGACGATCTGAACAATGGAAAAGTAAATTGAAAAACTGTTATGAAACCACAAATGTAAAATATCTTACGCCTTGCATCGATGTTTCAACCCGTTGGAACCCCACTTACGATTTGATCAAAATGGGTTTAGATATGCAACTAGCTTTAAACGTTCTATGAGAAAATAATGATGATTTGAACAATTTTAAAATTCATGCAAAAGATTGGGCTCTATTAAACCGAGTAAGTTTATTCCTACGAAATTTCAAATTTGTGTCGACAATTCTTGGTGGTGTAAAATATGTTACTTTGCCGTCTGTAATAGTAGCTTTTAATATGTTATTGGACAAAATTGAATTATTGGTGCCTTCCTATTAACATTTCGGTAGTGAATCACACGGGGTTACAGTTTATTTGTATCCAGCAGGTTTTATTTCATTGCTGTTGTTAATATTATTTGTTATTAGTATGACGTAGAAACAAGACATGAAGTAATTCTGGTTGAATATAAACTTTAACAGATATTGATTAATGAAATTGTTGAAGAGTTTAAAGATTTTCGTTTATTGTTAAACGTTTTAAGTAATTAAGCAATCACCATCGCCACCATCTTTCCGAAGTTTAATTTAAAATTAAAATGGAATTTAAGTAACAAACGACTTCCGGGATTGGACCGTGTCATGATTGCGGTGGAAGAACTCAATGTTTCGCCCACTTTCGCAAGGTGCTTCATCAGGAGGAAAAAGCAAAATAGCATGGTAACTCAACGTGTTAACCACGCCAGAGGCGAAACTCTTTGCAAGGGAAGGTATAGAAAAGCACGGTAACTCAACGTGTGAACCACGTCGGAGGCGAAACTCGACTAACTAACAGAAGGAGAAAGTCGAGAATTTATAGGCAAGCGCTGTTGCGGTTCAGCAAATGCCGTTGCGGTTCAGTGGCAGTGGGTGGGGCTTAGAAATGAGCAGTTTCCACATAGAAGGAAGGGGAAAGCCTTCGTCCCGATTGAGATTGTTAGGGTGTTTGTAAATCTCAATGGCTTCGCGAATCTTTCTGATAAAGAAGAATGGGGATTTGCAGATGATGGAAGTTTCATAAAAAAGGATCGCGTTGGTGTTCGACGATGGCTGATGATGAAACGATACCAGACTTGAGACAGAGCTGGTGCTCTGAGCTCAATCGGGACGAATCCTTTCTCCTTCCTTCTATGTGAAAAGTGCTAATTTATAAGCCCCACTCACCGCCACTGAACCACGACGGCATTTACTGAACCGCGACGGCGCTTGCCTATAAATTATCGCCTTTCTCCTTCTGTTAGTTAGCCTCTGACGTGGTTCACACGTTGAGTTACCGTGCTCTTTTGATTTTTTGTCCTGATGAAGCCCTTTACACAAGTGACATTACCATAAAGTGAAATTTCTATGCACCAAAGTGCCACTGCATTACTATTTTGAACTTGTGAAAAACACCCTAGACAGTGGAAAAAGTCCGATAAAACATATCATAATAGATCACTACCAAAAATGACATCATTCAGAGAACAACTGCAACTGGTTGTTTTCCAAGCAGCATTTTATCTAAGTAGGCAATTTATTCTATATTTTTACATGACTAGTCCTTAAAATTGATTTTATTTAATTTGATCATTTCTTTTTCATATTTAACTTACAATAAATGGAATTTTAATTCGTAAAATAGAGCAAAACCAAAGGGTAAATTATTCGAACTGCAGAATATCTGTAAAAGATCGTTAAACACAGAACTTCGTAACACTGAAGTTCCTTAAGTTCCACTGTATGTAGAAATTTAGGAACTTAAAAGTTACTCAAAAATCTGGTGTGATACACGCACACAACTTCCTTTTACAGTGATCTTATAATTAGCAAAGATTTGATTTTTTATTTTTAAGCATTTGTCAATAATTACAAATTTTACAGAAACCGTAAAAAATAGAGCGTTAGTTGAAGAGACCAATTTTCCCTGAACTTTTAAGCAGAATTAAAAAATTTAAGAATATACCGGGTGTTCTATTTAAAATAGGAATAAATAAAAAAACAAAAAAAACTCATTTTAGAGGTATTCAACTATCTCACATTAATACACATTAAAAATGTAATAAAAATGCATACTTTCGGTTATATTTGCTTCAAAAGCTTGCTGTCCCATCTAGATAGTACACAAAACTTATATATGAAGTTTCAACATCATACATCTTTTCGTAACGTTAAAAATCACTCTTGGACCTTTTCGTTACTTTTTTTAATTGTTTTTCTCATTCCTGAGGTAGAACAACTTAAATTATTTTTGCATTTTTTAGTAAATTGTGAAACAAGATAAATAGTTGTTTGTCAAATCGAAGTTTCCGATGTGGGGTTTTTAACGGTAGAAAAATCTAGATTGACTTTAATTTTTACTAGCATTATAAATGAAATTGTTATCAGCTATAATTTACCAAGGGCAGTGATAATTACCCGCAATAATTTTGACAAATAACAACCCGAAAGTGCGTTGCCTTGAAATAACCCGAGGAAAAGCCTCGGGTTATTTTGTAAGGTAACGCACTTGAGGGATATTATTTGTTTAAAATTATAAGGATTTGTCACTAGCCGCGATGAATTCGGGAAGATAAGTTCTTAAATAAATAAATAATTTTTACAAAAGCAGAAGCCATTTTTCTGACAAATTAATTGACACTTCATTATAATAATATGTTTATTTATTTTTATTTTATTTTGGTACTCAGTCAACAGCCGTTAGTGACGCAAAACCTAACCTACTAACGACTTAGATTTACAGTGCCACCAACTTGTCATACGATATTACTGAATTTTAATTAGGTATTTCCATGCTGATTGAAAATCCCATCACCTTAGGGTCGTTTTCACTTCAAGTGTGATCTGATTTGTCAAACTGACTCACGTGATTAAAAATAATCAAATTGGATTGGCCTGCAATATATGTAAGAACTTACCCTTTGAATTATATTTCGAAAAGATGGTAGCCATGGTGGTTCCTTAATTACTTAAAATGTTTAACAATAAACGAAAATCTCTATACTCTTCAACAAATTCATTAATCAATATCTGTTAAAGTTTATATTCAACCAGAATTACTTCATGTCTTGCTTCTTTATCATACAAATAACGAATAATATTATCAACAGCAGTGAAATAAAACCTGCTTAATACAAATAAACTGTAACCCCATGTGATTCACCACCGAAATATTAAACGGAAGGATTTGCTTCTAAAATTTCTACTTTCTCTGCTTAATTGCTTTTCCACGTCACGCTTTGTGTATATTAGCATGTAAGAAACGTTGGGTCAAGTGACGTTAAATGTATTGCCTATCCAGAAAGTCAAGCTGACGTTCGGGGTGACGAGTTCTGTGGATAATTGTACAGGGTGGCCAGATAAGAATGCAAAGTGCTGTATCTCGGAAACTATTCGTCGTAGAGACTTTCAGTAAAAAAATTTATGACTAAAGTGGCCAAAAGAAGACCGTGGAAAATATTTTCAGATTTCCAAAATGGTCACCAGTGGGCGTAACCGCCATCTTAAACCTTTAAAGTGATTCTTCACTGAAATCCACCTAGTAAATGTTACCAAAAGATATATGGTTTCTAAAGCTAAGCTTTACTCGAGTAATTTTTGTTTAACACTTTTTGACTTATCTATTAAAATAAAGTGGTGGGGGGGTAATTCAATGTTTTTTTAAATAAACAGCTGTAATTCCTAAACCACTGAACGGAAGCATTTAATGTTCATGAAACCCATTTTACCTGTGATATGTCTAATTCTTAGTGATGCCGCTAGAGCGCGTTTTTTTGATATAATAACAGAAAATTGTAAAATTTTCTAAAAAATTAAATGCAATGCATAAAAATGTAGTGAAATGATACCTAAATAGGCTAGTGAAAACCGTATCTCGATATCTTATTCGTAGCCTGAAATATCGAAGAAAGAAAGAAGATTTAGTTATCATATAATTTTAAAAAGACGTTATTACAGCGATATTTATTGTTATTTATTTGTCCAAACAGGTGAGGTCTGGGGATAGGGGTGGCCAAGGAAATAGACTTCCTCGCCCCAATCCACTTCTGGTGATATGTTAGATCTAAATGTTCTCGCACATTTCTTGAGAAATGTGCTGGGCAACCGTCTAGTTGCAAAAACATATTTTGCCGTAATTGCAAAGGTACATCTTCTAATAAAATAAGCAATTGGTTTACCAGAAAATCAAGGAACACGGCACCATTTAGTGGTTGATCAAAGAAATAGGGACCTATAATAGTTCCGCCAGGATGCCACACCACACATTGAGACTCCAATGGCCTTGATGTTGGACCTCGCGCAACCAGTGAGGATTGTTGTCAGACCAATAATGCATATTATGCAAATTAATGTTTTATCACTTCTAAAAGTGGCCTCATCCGTCCAAAGAATTTCGGATAAAAATTCTCTATTTTCCCTAATCATGCCCAACATCCAATGACAATAATCTATCCGTCGGTCAAAGTGTTCGTGATTTAAGGCTTGATGTAAAACCATACGATATGGGTGCAGTTTAAAAATTTGAAATAACAAACACATTGTGAAACATGTAAGGTAGTATTTTTAGTGACATAAAAACTTAACTGTGATCCTTTAAAATGTTTAGAATAGTAGTACGTGATATACCCAACGCGCGAGACATTGCTCTCGTACTAACGTGGGGATTCAATTCCACGTCTGCTAAGACATTAACAATATTGTCTTCCTTTGTTCTAGCAGAGTGTCTTCGCAAGTGAGGTCGAAAGCTGCCAGTATTACGCAAATTTTGCACTAAACGCGGAAAAATTCTCGCATCGCGTAAACGCCGATTTGGATATCGAGCTCTGTATACTCTTTGAGCCAATGCCGCATTTTGAAGATATTCAAAATATACCGCAATCATATCGACAGCTTCATCATTTGTAAAAGGTATTTTAATAGTTTCAAGGCCTTACTTGTGGGTGCAACGAACACAAATTACACTGTCTCTATAAGTATAATTTTAATATTTGTTGACAAGTTGATTTTAGGCATTTATTTTTCCTCCATGGCCTACTCTTCATATTCTGCCTTGCGCTTGCATACTAGCTGCATTGATTATTATGCCACTACACGTTTTTTTTAAATTATTTGAACTAAGAATACTTTTATTATTTAAAAATTATGAAATTATGAAATTTTATCATTGAATCTTGAAAAAAGACAAATAAATAACAATAAATATCGATGTAATAACGTCTTTTTAAAATTATATGATAACTAAATTTTCTTTCTTCGATATTTCAGGCTACGATTAAGGTATCGAGATACGGTTTTCACTAGCCTATTTAGGTATCATTTCACTACATTTTTATGAAAAAAAAGGCATATTATTGCATTTAATTTTTTAGAGAATTTTGCAATTTTCTGTTATTATATGAAAAAACGCGCTCTAGCGGCATCACTAAGAATTAGACATATCACAAATAAGATGGGTTTCATGGAACAATAAATGCTTTTTCCAACAAGACCAAGTTTGTTAAAATCCGTTCAGTGGTTTAGGAGATACAGCTGTTTATTTAAAAAAACATTGAATTACCCCCCACCACTCTATTTTAATAGATACATCAAAAAGTGTTAAACAAAAATTACTCGAGTAAAGCTTAGCTTTAGAAACCATATATTTTTTGTTAACATTTACTAGGTGGATTGCGCCCCCTGGCGACCATCTTGGAAATCTGAAAATATTTTCCACGGTCTTCTTTTGGCCACTTTGGTCATAATTTTTTTTACCGAAAGTCGTTACGACGAATAGTTTCCGAGATACAGCACTTTGCATTCTTATCTGGCCACCCTGTACATGTAGTTCGGGAAATAGCAACATTTTCAGAATATTGCTGGCATTCAGTGATAGTTTGTGTTGATGAGCTGCTCTACTTTGTGGTTGTTCGGATTTCCGCTAATTATTTCTTTTAATGGCCTGCGTGCACATGAGCTTTAAAAATAAGAGCGCAGAGAATTCTTGATAATTTCGACAATGTTACTGTTTTGCTAATAAATAACTCTACATGTTTCTAAATTCTTAATGGAACTTGATATCTGTTAATATATAGAATGGAAAACTGTAACTTGCAGCTATAGTTGCTAACACATGCTCCCTATTTGTGAACGTAGTTTAAAGGTACCTAGTTTTAGGGTCTTGGGGAAACGTTTTTGTTTGTGTGTCTAGCAAAATTACGGAAGCGGGTCCAAATCCTGCTGGTTCCACTTTTTTAAATCAGACACGTTTATGACCTGATACATAATATTAGCTAAGTTTTCCTGAAACATGGAAACAGGATATGTTTCTCGTTTGTTTTTAAAAAATAGGGATTCATTCATTTAACTAGCTTTGTCGCAAAAAAACCAATTTATCGTTCGTATCACGTTTATATGTACACTTGAGCTAGAAATTTAGCTGGAGTCGTAATATGCACTTCAGAGAATTAGTAAGATATATATGTTTAGAGTGTAGAAGATGCCCTAATAGGGTTTAATTAGTTTACATTAGCTGCAAGCAAATACACGGTAATGATTATACTTTTAGTGTAGGTATAGTATCGTATAGGTACTTAAAGGCTATTTTAATTGGGTTCTACTATAGAGGGTATTCTTTTCTTCAATGTGACTATAGTTTTACCAAAGAGCAAATTGCTTTGCTAATTATACGTATGCTCTTTGCTAGTATATTATTTTTATGTCAAGAACAAGAATTGGCTAGGTTGCAAAAACAGCAGAACAGAATACTGCGTATTATATTACGCTGTTCGAAATATACAAGAATTTCTGCGATGCTAGATTGTTTACAATGATTTAGTATGAAACAATGTATTTATTTCAATTCTTTGTTGTTAGTTTTTAAAGCAGTCAATAGCGTATTACCTGAATATATTAATAATTTGAACACATATGGAAAATTGTTTTATTATCCATTTATCAAAAAAAAATTATTCTTGGTAAAAATATCTGCACTGTTTCAAACTAAAATGCAATTGGCAAAATTTAAATAGGAAAATGGTTCCTTAGACATAGTTCCCTTATTTTTCAAAATAC
The DNA here is from genome assembly GCA_940337035.1 of Agriotes lineatus. Taxonomy (NCBI): domain Eukaryota; kingdom Metazoa; phylum Arthropoda; class Insecta; order Coleoptera; family Elateridae; genus Agriotes; species Agriotes lineatus. Next base: position 25,407 of record CALNHX010001337.1, on the reverse strand, counting down.
CTGTTTTTTACTTTGGACAAAAAATTAGATTTTTTAGCACTCATTTCGATTAACGTCATTTTCTGGTTGCTAAATGAACGAAACTCAAATTCGACAATACATACTTACCGCATCAGATAATAGTTTTGAAGCATAACATTTTTCGTAATACTCAGGAAAATGCGAAATACCAGTAAACATTTTTTTAATAGATATTTTTTAATAGCTGTGACTATATTTGACACTTTAATTCAATTAGAAACAACTTTTCCAAATAAGATTTCTGTGTATTTTGCAAAACACACAGAAGGAGATATTTAAACGTTGGCAAGTGCATTTTTAGTTTGATAAGATGCAAGAACTTTTATCGTAATAACATTTTATAGCACATGGATAATAAAAAAATTGTGACCAAATGTATAGCGAACAGTAAATATTATGTTATATATCATGATATAATATTACTGTAATGAGAAAAAAATCTTTTTTCGCATGATGCCATAGCCAACTATAAGATCCATATAAAAAAATGCAACTTTATGGTACAACTCGAAATTCGAAGCTTTTTTTAAACAGACTAAGCCACTGCATCTTTATCAAATAAGTGTCTGAAGAACGTAGAAATTGATTTTCTCTATTTTCATAAATAAGAGAGATATACCCACAAAACGAATGTAATAGTAGGTTGTAAGTATCGTAGATAGTAAAAGAGAGGATATGAAATGCACAGGTTGCGTAAATCAGACTTTTAGAACCATGCGTGAATATTATCGTAGAATTTAAAAAAACTGTTGATTAACTGTCGGTATATCTGTGTATTTGGGAAAGTAGATCTCACATTTATACTAATGAATCACGCTGAATATCAAATATTTAAAACTGGCTATTCGCCTTATCTAAATTATCAGTTTCGGTAAATGCTTCCGCGAGAGGCGGTGAGATTTTCTTATTTCAATACTGAAATATTATCTAATACTATATTTGAATTAGTCCTACTTTTTATTATAAATTTATTTCCCAAAAGTCGCCTTGGTCTGTCTAACGCAGGTTCTTGTGCTTCGGCTAATAAGGGTAGAACCGGGGAATGTTTTATTACTCCAAGACATGCTTATGGCTTTATTTTGACATCTGTCTACCAATTTTAAAGTTCAACTACAAGCTGCGCCATAAAAGATAGCTCCATGATCCAAAATAGTTCTTATATATTATTTATAAAAACAATAATGCCATACGAGGATCAGCAACCCTATATGTTGTTGTATTTACTAGGAACAAATGAAGTCCTTCCTCGCATTTGTTTATGATATACTTAATATGATTTCTCCAAAGCAAGTTTTTCTAATATTATTTCTAGATTCCTAATACTGCTATTGTTTAATCTATAACCCGATAAAGATATTTGCGACAATTTAGGATTATCATGAAGAAAGAAAATGGTTATGGATGTTGTTTCAGTGAATAATCGAATCCGGGTTCTTGCATCCATAACTATAGTTTATGCATAATATTCTTTAAATTCTTTATTGTAACCTTATATTCGGAATCTTCTGAACAGAAACAAATGTCATCTGCATACTGATTACACTTAGTTCTACTAGCTCCCAATTCATGTAAACTTGCAGTATACAAATTAAATAAGAAAGGACTCAAAACAGATTCATGAGGTTAACCCTTACTTACGATACCTTTCTCTAAAATATTAGCATTTTGTCGCAGATATAAAGTTCTTTTTTGAGTTTCGTCCGGAGAGTAACCTTGAACGGATGTTTATACGAGCATTTTCTATAGCAAGCTTTCTAGTGTACGAGTGTTTGAGCTGATAGTCCTGCGCTGTACAGGCCAAAATAATGCAAACTGGTAAAACTTCTGTGTACAGAGATTCCTTTTTATCCATTGATTTTTCCAATCCACTCACCAATCCGCCTATTCCGACACAGTAAACCATAGAATTTTTTTTTTAAAAAGACCAAGAAATTTTTATAAATACCGTATATCGTCTTAAACACGTAGAAAGGCAATAGAAAATATCACCCATCCAAGAACTATTGGCTTTGTTTCGAGAATATCAATAGGTGATTGCCTTTGTATGTATTTTTCAAGTAAAAGTATAGTCGACACAATTATACCTGAACATAGCACAATATTGAATTAAAAATTCGTAGGCTAAATATTCCTGCTTACAGAGTTGTTACATCAAATGTATCCTCTACCATACCGCATAATATACTAGAAAGTACCTTCAAAGAATAAGTATTAAAAGTGATTTCACCAATTACTTTCCTAAGAGCTGGGATTGCAAATGCTTAATATTCATATATTATGAGTTTCCTCGGACAAGTTTATGTATTAGATTCTGTATAAACATACAGGAACACAATAAGTGTTCCACAAAAACCTGCCAACCGAAAACGAAACTGCCGCAGATCAAGCTATTTAATAACGAAAATGCATAAAATGTCACCACTTTAAAACAGAAAATTTCCAATAATGACACCATGTCCTCTGACTTTCCTGTTCCTAATGTATTACTAAGATACGAAAACCACAGATGCAGACTTTTTTTGTAGATTCCCCACCCAAAACATCTAAACCTCAAAAAAGAACTAAGAAGAACAATTCACAAAGGGAATTAAGTGAAAATATCACTGAACAACTGAAACCAGCTTACAATGTCATTCAAGAAAACTCCAAAAAAGAGTTCCTAGAAAACGCTTATGGTTCACCAGATGTTCTAAGCATAGACAAATCATACACATCTAGGGTAAATGAGCGTATCTCACTGCTAAAGGACATCTACCCTTACCTCAATGAAAGAAGCATAGAAACAAATGCAGTCGTATACAAAGAAAATTAAAAGAGCTTTTACGTTCAGAAATTGATTTGTCATGGTTTTCATGGGTAAGTAGATTACGTAAGAGTGTCTCCTCGTAACGTAAGCAAAATGAATAGAAAAAGGAAAATTGGACGGCCAATGAAAAGTTAGTTAAATGGAATAGAGAAATAGGAAAGGCTAAAAGTAAAACAATGCAGGAAATAAAAATCTGGTGTGATACACGCGCACAACTTCCTTTTACAGTGATTTTATATTTAGCCAAAAATTTGATTTTAAATTTTTAAGCATTTCTCAAAAATTTCCAAAAATTACAAATTTTACAAAAACGGTACAAAATAGAGTGTTAGTTCAAGAGACAAATTTTTTCTAGAATTTTAAGCTGAATTCAAAAATGTAATAATATACCGGGTGTTCTGTTTAAAATAGGAGTTAACAAAAAAAATTTAAAAAAAACAAAAGAAACCCATTTCAGAAGTATTCAACTGGAAAATCACCTATTACACATCAATACACATTAAAAATGTAATAAAAATGTAAAGTTTAAAAAAAATCGTTAAAGCCGTTTTTAAAAAAATCGAAAAAACTGAAACATCACAAGAGTAAACACCTACTTCCGAATATGCGATTTTTTCAAAAACTTGCTGTCGCATCTACATAGTACACAAAACTTATATATGAAGTTTCAACGCCATACCTCTTTCCGTTTTTGAGATATTCTGTTCACAGACAGACACACAGAAACACAGACAGCCAGACACACAGACAGACAGACACACAGACAGACAGATAGACACACAGACAGACCAATGAAAAAAATATGTTTTTGGGATCAGGGGACTCTAAAACGAGAAGATCTGTTGAAAACTTAATTTCGAATTTTTGGGGTGAATCCAATACTTTCTTTATTGTAAAAGGAAGTAAAAATAACCCCAAGCAACAGAAAATATGCAATTGTCAATATCCGATGATTGTTAGGACAGAAACATCAGCAGAAAAAATTAATGAATACAATAGCCATTGTCGCTTAATCGTTATGCTTAATTTGCTTGCTTCTCTCTTTAGATACAAAAAATTGAGACATAAAAAAAGTGCCCGAACAGTCCACATTTTAAAGTGATGTTTTTATCTCGGTATTTAGCGTGAATATATATTTTTTTGCCTTTGTGGAGTATTCTTGATACAAACAATTACATTTGTAACTTCTTCTATCTACATTCGAATAGTTTTCAAAAAATGTGTGTTGTATTTGTTTTATGGAATACAAACCAGCAATTTATAGCTTAAACGTTCTAGACATTATCATAATTATAACTACAGTGGTAGAGTAGTCCCTTGGGAATCGCAATTGTGACGTATGTTCGTAAAGAGATAGGTTGTAGTTAGAAGGTGCTTATGTTTTCTCATCATCGTAACTATTTTTAAATTATAGTAATATCAAAAAATCCATAAAGGGCTTTACTCAGAACTTCTCTCGCAAGTGGACGTTGTGACACTATACAATTTTAAAAATCAAATAAAAATGGGGGTAAAAATATGGTCATGTTCGTAATAATACTGAAACATCAAAGGAAAAGGGTTGGCAATGCGAATTAAATCAGTTTCAAATAAAAAACATTACCGGCATTGATATTCGAACTACAGGCCCTGCAAACGCCAATTTAAATCCCCCCGTCTTATTTACGGGCTCATCGAGGACCTCACCCAGCTTTGAGGTGAGCGGCTGTATTTAGCAGATCGGGCTTATTGTTGACTCTTTTTGACTTTTTTACATTAGCATGTATCTGTATGTGCAAATTATTTATTTTATCTATATCTCAGTTAAAGCAAAAGTAAACAATATTTAATTTTTTTAATATTCTCACGTTGTGTAGATTTGTCCGAAAATGTCTCGGTTTCATACCAGGTAGAAATATAATCTGCGTGCAAAATATCGTCTTCCTTCAACAAATAGTTTTTGAATTATATCGCCAACAGACAGACAGATGGAATTGAGAAAACTTGTTTTTCGTCATCTAGGAACCCTGAAACGTGAAGATCTGAAGAAATCTTGGAAGGTGATTTTTTCGCGATTAGAATACTTCCTTCGTCTTTTAGACAGACAAAGAAATGCGCTGTTAGTGAACAAGATTATTCAACCCTTAATTTTGAGTGATAAAACAGAATGTGTTTATACACGTGATGAAGAGCAAAGAACCTAACACAGTCGCTCCAGGTACACCTATCTGAACATTACGAGGATCATTTGTTTCATTTCTAGTTCGTAATATTTGAATTCTACTACTTCAGTAATTCTTCGAAAAATTCCGCGATACCTTAGTTGTCATACCTCAAACGGCTTTTCTTAAGATAGTGTGAAACGCCTTCGCTAAATCTAGAAAAATAGATTGGATGATTGGATTCTAATGAATTTACTAGAACAAACAATGCACCTATTGTGCTGAACGTTTCACTGAAACCAAACTTTTGTTGACTTAAGATTTTGTATTTCATTAGATGTTTATGCAAGCTATTCATTAAGCACTTCTTAGGTATTTTACTAAAACTGTAAATTAAACTCATGGGGCTGTAATTCCGGATTATAGATTTATTCAGTTTCAAATGAGAGGAAATATGTCCTTTTCAAATAACTTCGCGATTGATGGTATGTACAAAGTGGTACACCAAATACTGTTGAAAATCGTGAATTAGAATTCAGAAAATTTTATCTAGGAAAGGAGCACTGTTATTTTTTAAAGATTTAATCTGCTCGATAGCTTCATTAGCCGTCACTGGTACCAAAATCATGAAATATCATATAGCAAGATCGTCTATTTCGAAGTCTTGTGGGACAGAATTGATTTTTGATGCCATTTTCCTCCACTAAATTAAAATATTGATTACAGTAGTTAAAATATTGAAATGCACTTTCAAGTTCTTGGAGAAACAGCACATCGCGCTAGCCCTGGGTACTAATCAAACTATTAAACATTTTCTTATCAATACGAATATTAAATTTGGTTTGATGGACTCCCTTCTCATTCATCATATCAAGATCAGTATGGAAGATACTTACAAAATGGAAAGTGCTCAGTAATTGCATAATTGATAATGAATGGTTTGTATTGTGAAGAGTTAGATGATACCTTTTCCGGGCAAAAACGTGTTCAAAGCAAGAACTGTTATTCATTTCCACTTTAGTATAAGAATTCAGTGAACACAATGTATTTAAGTAGTTGTCTGTTGCCTGATTATTTTTATCAATAATAATCAGATTAATATTACATATGTAGGTAATTATATCAGATACCACTAACAAGAGATATTTGTAAATCTTCAACAAACACCTCTGTTGAAGGATGAGATGTATGACATGGCATTATTGATATTGCAGTATTATTTATGGAAGTTTCAATGTTACTAACAGGGTAACAGGGAATTCGAGTTTTAAACGCAGCATCTTAAAACTGCAAGTATTGTGCAAAAATGATTAGTTATTGTACTGAATTGTTGGTTTTCAAATGGAAAATCATAGTTAGTGACGTGAAATAACACATTTTTCAAATTATATTTTAACATACTATTCATAGAGTATCTGGGAAATCGCTCTGTTAAATCAACAATTTTGTGAATTTTTAAAAGAAAGCAGATAGTGTTATACAAATAGTTACACACGTTAAAACATTGTTATTGAGGTTTTATTTGAACACACCAAAGGAAATTCGACAATTTCAGGTGTAACATGAGAAACACTGGAAATTTATATTTCTCATAAAAGCAGTATACATAAACAACCCCAAACGACATTATGTAATGGCTGTACAAGTAGTTCAGAAGAATTCTACAGATCGTGCATTATAACGGATAACAGCACAGAATAGCTGGATACTTACAGTTCGTGTAGAAAATTATTCTGTACTAACCCAGCAGGCACACGTACTGTTTAAAATATGTCTAAAAAACGTTAATATAGTTGAAAAGACGTTATTCGTGGAAAATTAAACGTTGAATTTTAGTCGAACAGTTAACGTCATTTTTCAATCTGAATCAGACTTTGATTTTTAGTAACTGTTTACATAATTATTTCGTTTATTAGACCTGTTGGTTATGACGTTTATTGAGCGTGTTTATATGACGTCGATATGTCGTTGATTATAAGAGCTTTTTGGACCAGCAGTCAATGTAAAACGTAAATATTACGTTTATAAAAACATGAAAATTAAACATTTTTCATATTACGTTACAATAGCGTTAATGCAAAACGCTTTTTAGATTAGTAGTCATCTCCTAACTTTGATATAATAACATTTTTGTACAACGTTTCTATTAAGTCGACCTTAAGTGCTTTTCAGGCCAGTAGTTAATGTGAAACGTAGACATTACGTTTATAAAAATATGAAAACTCAAAATTTTCCAAATTATGTTAAAATAACGCTAATATAAAACGTCTTTTAGATCAGTAGTTAATATTACTTTTATACAACAACGCGATAATGACGTCTTGATGTAGTTGATTTTAAATGCATTTTAGACCAGTAGTTAATATTAACCGTTGCGCTGACTTTCACAAACGCACGTAAGTTGTACCCTTCTTCAGCTCGTGTGTTCAGTGCGCTTCGCACATGACAGTGCCTACCAATTGAAACGCTTTACGCGGTAAGCTGGCAAGCCGTTGTTTTCCTTTGTCTGGTGAAGTGGATTTAGGTCGCCATTTGTGTCGCTGATAAAATTTGAAAATGTAAGTTACAACGTTGTCTTTATTACTCCAGTTTGACATACGCAATTCGTTGCATTAGAAAAATATATGGTAAGTAGTATGTTTCATGTTTTACTAACCTTAATTTCTTTGATATTTAAGCTAGCACAACTGTCGACTTTGGGTGGAACTACACAGTGTTGAAGCAGCTACCCGACCTGTTTTGAGATTTCGTTTATCAACTGAAGTCGTCATGGGCTGGTACAATAAAGATTCTTTAGAAAAAATTTTACTTTCTTCTATCGTTAATACTTGATGTAAATAAAATGTCAATTTTGTATCAAATAAACCGTTGCTTCAACATAGAAACCGTAACGTGCTTATAAAGTTAACACCTAACTAAACAATTGCGTTAATAAAACGTCGTTTTAACGTATAAAGACGTAAATTTTGTGTTGAAAAGGTAACGACGTTACAACGTTAACATGTCGATGAGAATTGTACAATAACATGATGTTTAAAAGACTTCGACTTGACAACCAACTCAATAATTCTAGCGAGTATGTTCGCGTAAACCCCTTTACATCAGTTGGCGCTCTCTCGGTTTTGCCGAGATCTTCGTTGATTCTATCAGTAAGCAGTTTTTTGATTCTTGGCTCTTCTAGGTAAGACTATGTATTTCTTCCTTGTTCCGTTTGAGTATTAGTAGTGGATTGTGGTGTGATACTATGTAGGCGCCAGAATATGTTTTGATTGCGTTGGTTGAATGTAGATATCTTTTGTTGATTAGGAAATAATCTACTTGGTTTCTGACGATGTCATTGGTATTATCTGCCGGCGATTTCCGTAGAGTCTCCTATTTGGCAACTTGTAGTAGGTGCTTGTAACTATTAAATCTTTTTCTTCACAGAACTGTGCCAATCTGTCTCCTTTTGCATTTCGTGTTCATAATTAAAATTCTTCTATAAAATCGCATTCGGTTCCCTTTCCAATTTTCGCGTTACCGTCGCCCATGACAATTATTGTTATCTCTTTAGTTTTTACAATGTTCAATGCATGTTCAATCTCCTTATAGAATTGTTTTAGTTCTTCTACACTTTTATCAGCAGTTGGCGGGTATATTTGAAATACATTTTTTGTTTGGTTTGGTTGTAGTTATAACGCAATTATTCTGTCTGAGATTGTCATAAAGCTGATTATAGATCGGCTGGTGATTTTTTTAAGTATTATTGCTATGCCATTCTAGTATGTATCGTTGTTACCCGATTAGTATACTTTCATTTCGTTTATTGAAATTTAACCTGCGTTTGGTCACCTGGTTTCACTTAATTTCATTATATTTATATTGAGTCGCTGCATCTCTTGAATTAAGTTGTGTGTTTTACCTGATTTGTATTTATATGAATTTACTGTTCCAGGTTCACTGCTGTTTTCATGATACTTGTCGGTAATTTTCTAGCTTTGGTAATAACTGTCCTCCCTGGAGATTCGACTGGAGAACTTTTAACTTTGGAGTATTTAGTTCTGAACGCTGCCACTATGATATAATGATGATATATTATAACTTGCTAAAGAAATACCAAATCCATGTGGATTTTTACTACAGTTGTTTCCTCTTTCCTTCTGCATCCTTATGCCGTTGACCATTTATATCGTTTGTGCGTGTTGGAGGAGAATTGCTCGATCTTGGGACCTAAGACTGCCCCACCTTCGCTTGTTTCTCCACCCGAAGCTGTTGACCACGCAAGAGGGTAATCGCTTATACCGCTAGTTATTCGGTTATCGCAATAGCTGGCTTGCTGGCATTCCTAAAAGCAGGGTTGCCACTTCTTAGCCGCTACCTTAGCGGATAAATTTGGTAGTTGGTGGCTGCTAAATTGTGTACTTTTGCGCCCATTCATACTTAATTGTTAGGGCTAACAGAGGCTTTTACCACAATATCAAATCTTTCCCACGCCCCTTATTCGAAGGACCACATATTTTCGGTCCATACTACCTACCCAACTACTCCCACTCTCATAATTATTCTGAGTCATCTCACACTTATCAAAATCTAGGTGTCTACAATTGAGAACCTGTTTCTGCTCCAGCATAACCATCACATTCCCTACGTTATTCTCCATATTCTGATCAACAAAACCATTTAAAGAAAGACTTGCTGTAAAATTTTTCATAAATCGATAAAAGACATAGAATAGGATGCCTCCTTTGTAATTATTTATTCGTGTTTGTGAAAATAAAAGTAGATTTCATTTTATTCCATATATTTTACATAACTTGAAAAACTCTTGCATATCAGTTCTATATTAGGTTTTTATTTGTATGGGTTCTACCATTTTTCCAAGATGTACTACTAGGCTTGTGGATCTTCCACAAATCTGCTTGATCAGTTTTATTATTTTTGTGGGTACAGTGGACCTTTGTATGCTCTTTGTCTTTCTTTATGAAGTCAAATGCTTACTCGAAATCTACGAATAATAGATATAGGTTACTCAGATATTTTAATCGTTGTTCAAATATTCTAAATAGGATATTAAATGGTCTACGCACAACTTATTGTTGCGAAAACCCACTTGCTCTCTTCTTACGTTTTCCTCTTTATGGTGTTTTGTTCTATTTTCTAGTATCCTACAAAATATTTTTTCCAGGAATCTGTAGTTAAGCCATGTCCACATATTTTAAGAACAACCTGCATGTACATATTAGAAGTGCACAAAAACTATTATAATTCATCTTATCTTTTAGGAGTTTCTTTATTTTCACAAGAATAATCGGTACTTATATTTGGACTGTATATTTGTATCTCATATTGCGAGTTTGGTGCGAAAAAAGTCTTACTTGCAGTTTGACTAGGGTGACCACCTTTTGGAAAATCTAACTCGGGACATTTGACACCTATTTATTTATATTGACCATAGCTACTAACCAATAGAAAAAATCTTAATAGATTACATACAGGGTGTTAATTAAATACGTAGACAAACTTTAAGGGGTGATATCTTGATCAATTTTAAGATAAAAAGTTTATAGAAACATGTGACCTAAACGGAGTCGTTTTCAAGATACAGGATGTTGAATTTTAAACAAAAAAATTTTTTTTTCAAAAATCTGGAAAACGCCTAGAGGTATTCTAATGAAACTTGGTGTATGTTAGTATTTTATAAAGTGGCATTGTTGGGTCAAAATAAATTTAATTTATTTCCACCAGCGGCGTGCATCGGGGCCACCTCAGTTACCTTATTTCAGACAAATCTGGTACGTCACTGTTTTTAAGTCAATACGACAAGTTTTTAGCTTCATCTAGTGAAACTATACCACAGATGTATCTTCTATTTTTTTATAGAATAAACCTTTTTCGAAAAAAATGGAAAAATCTGTAACAGCAACTTCGTTCATTGAACTTTAATGGGATCTAAACGGCTTCGTTTTCAAAATACAGGTTAAAGAAGTTTTAAAAAATATTATTTAATAACAAACAATCTTACAATAGCTACAAAAGTTTTGGCTAAAAAACAGTGGCGTACCAGATTTTTCTAAAATAAGGTAACTAACGTGGCTTCGATGCACGCCACTTGTGGAAATAAATTTATTCTATTTTGACCGAACAATGCCACTTTATATAATAGTAACCTACACCAAGTTTCATTAGATTACCTCCAGCCGTTTTCGAAATTTTTGAAAAAAAACATCTGTGTTTAAACACCCTGTATTTTTAAAACAAAGCCGTTTAGGCCCCATGTTTGTATGAACTTTTTATCTTAGAATTGATCAAGAAATCACCCCTTAAAGTTTGTCTACGTACTTAATTAACAAACACCCTGTATATAAATGTTCAAATTAAGAGGGGCGGAGCTCAGGAAAGAAGACTAAATTATTGTGGTTTATTAGAAACCAACATATCTAAGAAAAACAACATACATATATCAGTAATAGTTATTTACGTATAGAAGGCCGGAAGTGTAAGATTACGCCCGCAGCCAAAATTTGAGGCCCGACAGACGAAGGCCTTTATTTGGCTAAGGGTGTAATCTACTTCCGGCCTGAGGTACGTATAATGTTTTACGCACAACTGCATGGAACAAACACAGAATAAATAAAGGTTTTTTTAATACCAAAATTAGCTACCACAGTTAAGATGCCGTTCCGTAAAGTAATTTGCGGTCCGTAAAGTTACTTTAAGGCCCGCAAATTACTTTACGGTTCGCCGGGCGTAAAGTTGTACTTTCGGTCGTGGTAAATAAGATGTAAACCTTCATTTTCGGCCCGGTTGAAGGTAGAAATACTAAAAAAACGTCCTCGAATAATATTGTAACGTTTATTTATTTATGACAGTTTTTGACAAAACTTATTTATATCACAGTGACCAGAGTTAATTAATTTATTTAAATATTATCTTGGCAACCTAAGGGATTAGAGCAGGAGCGGATTGTTGTTCGAAATGGGTCGCATAACATTGCCCCCTCTTTAAGAGATAGTTCCCTCTGGAACTTTTACGGAACTGGAACGAAATGGTTGTATTTGCAACTGAATCCTCTTCTACAATTTCCAATTGCATGGAAATAACAAGGGACGGTCCTTGCTGTAACCTGGACACTGGGAGAATAGCTGCAGACCAGTATTTGGACTTCGGTATCTTGGAAGATTACTTCCACCATGTTTCGAACGATTCTCCAATCCAGTTGGTTGCACTCTATCTTTGACATGGCTAGTTTCTGCACGTTGGACTCCAGTACGTGCTCCCTCAAATTAAGTAATGCTTTACATACATCATGAGAAGTGGATTGATCGTAGAAAGTATTCTCTGTAACCAGATAGAAAAGGTAACGTGATCCATCTTGAAGTTTCAAGGCTTTTCCAGGGACTGGTAACTGACCTTGAAGTTCTGGTAATCGACCAAACTTCTTTCGGAAAACGGATGCCAATCCCTGTGCTTCGTTGATACTGGCGGGAATGCTATGGGCCAACGAGTAGTCTTCTGGAAGCGTAAGCAGATCTTGCTGTTGCTCAATGGTAACAAAATATCTTGCTTTCCCGGTACCTCCATATGCACCCATAAATTTTTCAAAGGCAAGGTCAGGTGTTTCTTGGGGTTGGTTTACTTCCTCTTCTTGGTCATGGTCACCCTCAAATGGAGCCAGCCGGATTTGATGCACTACCTTCGGTTTTCCGTTTGGAATCTTGCTTATACGGTAAATGACGTCATTAATTATTTTCTTGATAAGATACGGACCTTCCCAAGACTTTTGTAGCTTTGGCCTTCTGTTTTCTTGGCTTGGATATCGTACCGTTTCTTCATCCTATAGCTGGCTATTTAAAGCTGCTAGCGAACCAACTCATGCATATCGTCCATTCTTCTTCGCAAGCGGATCACATAGTCTTCACCAGCTATATCTTCTCCAGGTCGGCATCCAAACTTGAGGTCGCACGGTAGTCTCATCTCACGACCAAACAGGACTGTTGCTGGTGTTTGACCTGTCGATTCATTGACGGCGGATCTATAGGCCATTGAAAAGAGCGAGAGATACTGATCCCAATCTCGCTGGTTATTGGACATCACTTTTGACAGGTATTTGCCAATGGTCTTAGTCATTCGCTCTACCATTCAATCCGACTGTGGGTGCAATGCTGTAGTTCTTGTTTTCTTCATGCCTAGTCTGTCACAAATTCCTTGAAAGAGCTGGCTTTCGAAATTTCTGCCTTGATCACTGTGGATTTCCAAGGGCACTCCAAATCGACTGATAAACTCTCTTATCAACACATCTGCAACAGTTGCGGCCTCTTGATTTGGAATGGCGTAGACTTCCACCCATTTCGTGAAATAATCCATAACCACCATCACATATATATTACTATTCTCGGTCATGGGGAATGGTCCAGCAATATCTAAGGCGATCCTCTCGAATGGATTTCCGACGTTGTATTGTTTCATGGGAGCTTTCCTTTTTCGATGAGGTCCATTACTAGTAGCACAGGTAATACATTTCTTACACCAGTCCTTTACATTATTGGAACTGTTCATCCAATAAAACCTTTCACGAACCCTCTGAAGGGTTTTCTTAACACCGAGAGTCCTCCTGATGGACTGTCGTGTAACTTACGAAGTACTTCGGCTACTCTGGCCTTTGGAATAACAAACTGTTTTCTGTTTTCAGAACCATAATCATTTTCGAGTACTCGCTTTAATAAGCCTTCTTCCAGGATAAAAGAGCCCCACTGAGCCCAATATGACTTAACTACTGGAGAGAGTTTCGACACTTCTTGTAGGTCGACGACTTTCCTCTTTCCATTGTCGCATTTTCTTTAACACGGGATCGTTCTCTTGTTCTTCTCTAATTTTATTAGGTGCCCACTCATTGTTAACTACAGTTATTCTTAGTATTGCAGTGTCTTTGGATTCTGTTCTGTTGCAGTGTGAGCACTATGCTGGACACGGTCTTCTAGAAAGGGAATCGGCATTTCTGTGGCTTATTCCGGCTCGATGTTCGATCTTAAAGTCGTATTCCTGAAGTCGTCCAATCCATCTGGCTAGTTGACCCTCTGGATTTTTGAACTGCATCAGCCACTTAAGGGCTGCATGATCGATCCGGATTAAGAATTTTCTTCCATATAGATATTGGTAGAAGTGTTCCACCGACTTCACAACTGCCAGAAGTTCTCTTCTCGTGACGCAGTAGTTTCGCTCAGGTTTTGAGAGCACTTTACTAAAATAACCCAGAACTTTTTCCTGTCCTTCCTGAACCTGCGAAAGTACCCCTCCGATTCTCACATTACTGGCATCAGTATCCAGAATGAATTCTCCCTCTGGTTGTGGGTAGCTTAATATTGGTGCTGTGGTTAAATATTTTTTTAATGTTTCAAATGCAGTTTGGCAATTTTTGTCCCAGCAGAAATCTCTTGCTTTTTCGGTAAGTCGTGTTAATGGCTTAGCGATATCTGCAAACTTTCTTATGAATCTTCGATAGTACTTACAGAGCCCAAGAAAACTTCTTATTTGATGTTTATCAGTTGGTTGTGGCCACTGCTTGATGGAAGCAACTTTTTCCTTATCTACATCCACGCCTTCCTTGCTAACTATATGACCCAGGTAGTTGACTTTATTTTGGAAGAGCTGACACTTCTTTGGGTTTAGCATCAGTTGGGAAGCTTGAAGCCTTTTAAAAACATCTTCTAAGTTCTTTAAATGTTCTTCAAATGTCTTCTCCAAGACTATAATGTCGTCTAAATATACCAGGCAAGTTTTCCAGGATAACCCTTTCAGCACATTTTCCATAAGTCTTTCAAATGTGGCGGCAGCATTACAGAGTCCGAATGGCATGACATTGAATTGCCACAATCCAGATCCGGTGGTAAAGGCTGTCTTTTCTTTATCTACTGGATCCATTTCGACTTGCCAATAGCCAGACTTCAAGTCTAGAGTAGAAAATAGTTTACTTCCGGCTAATGTGTCCAAAGTATCGTCGATTCGAGGCAAAGGATAACTGTCCTTCTTGATAACACTGTTCAACTGACGGTAGTCCACACAGAACCCCGTAGTTCCATCCTTTTTCTTGACCTAGACTACCGAAGACATCCATGGGCTGGTAGAAGGTTCTATTACCATGTCTTCTTACATTTCCCGAACAATCCTTTCAGCTTCCTCTCTCTTTGCCTGTGGTAATCTTCGAGCTGATTGACGAATCGGCTCGGCGTCACCAATGTCAATTTTGTGTTTGACCACAAAAGTTCTTCCCGTTTTCCTACTTTTGGTACAAAAATATCACGATGTCGAAGAAGAAATTCGTTTATTTTTCTTTTCTCTACCCGATTCAGAGATTGACCAGCAACTGCAATCATTTGCTCGAATTTGTCCTTGGAATTATCAGGAGTAGTGGTCTGATGAATTATGGACGTTACTGGTACACAGCTTTTAATTCTGGTCTCTTTCTTGATGGTAATTGGGTGATTATTAACGTTTATGAGACGTACTGGAATTTCTTTAGCAGAAGTGACCAACCCTTTTCCGATCAAAATTCCTCGACAAAACCTCTTCATCGTGGTTCCAAGGTTCCATCATGACAGGTGTTCCTTCTTCCACAGTTCCTTGCAACCGCGCTACTATAATGGTTTCACTTCTACCAGGTACCACCGTATCTTCCTGTACAGCTGCTTGCGCGGTACTGTCCTCACATGGATGAAGAAATACCTCTTCGGCACCAACTTTGATCACTCTGTTCTTAAAATCTAACTGGAAACCATGTAAGTTCATTACGTCCATTCCTAATATAACATCTTTTTTGATATCAGCCACAATGGCAGAATGTGTAAACTTTTCTGTACCAATTCCTAATTGAACATGGTTTTCCCCATGGATGTTGGCATTTTCACCTGTGGCAGTCCGCAGTCGCAATCTTGTTGGTAAGAGTCTCTTGCGGTTATTTATAGTGGTCGGTCGTATAATGGTTCTGGTTGCTCCAGTATCCACCAACATTATATACTTTCTACCATTTACTTTGCCGTCTATGTATACACTATCATCGCGACATTTCAAAGAGGCTATCAGTATGAGAGGGTCTTTAGAAAGGTTCTGGGTCGAAGCTGCCCCCTCTACGCCGACCCGTTCTAGTTTTCCTGCTGCGTGGTTTCTTGATTGGTAGTGATCCTAGGGCGTTTACACGATCTGCGTACATGTCCGATCTCACCACAATGCCAGCACCTGATAGTCTTCGTCTTCTTATTAGTAAAGCTTATTATCATGTCAACCAGTTGGTGGAATTTATCTTCATTTTCTTCTTCTTTTACGTTCCTTACTTTACTGTATTCCCCGGAAACCTGCGCAGCCGCTTCGTATTCAAGAGCAGCGGACAAGACATCGACCAATGTTTTGTGACGAGCTAAACGGAGTGTTCTTTGCATTTAAAGGTCACGGAGTCCATCCACAAATGTTTGGACAGCCAAACATTCCATCATTCTTTCTGGAGCTGATAGGTAGGCAAATCGTACCAACCGGGCAATATCCACTTCGTATTATTGAAGGGTATAGTCTCGCTTCTGTTTGCGATTCTTTAACTGTGATTGGTACACATGCTCCAAGTGTTCGTGGCCATATCGCATGGTTAATCTTTTTTTAAGTTGTTCAAAGTCATCCGTCTCTTCAACAGGTATGGTCTGAAGAATATCCAAAGCATCTCCTCGAAGGGCGATGGTCAGATTTACTGCTTTTTCTCTTTCAGACCATTCGTTCGCTCTTGCAGCTGTTTCGAACTGGTTTAGGTAATTGGTCCATGACATATTTCCGTCAAAGGTTGGGGCTTTAATACGAGCAGAACTTCCAATTCCTTCCAATTTTGGTTTTGACTCCACCTTAGAGCACTTTATTTTATCGTCCTACACCTCTTCTGTATTTTCCACAACTTGTCCTTCTGTTTTCTCCCTTTCCTCTATTTTCTTCTCCATCTCTTTTATTTTCTCCTCAATAGAAGACATTTTATTTTCCACAGAAAAAATATCAGAAAAAATTTCAGTTTTCATACAAGACATATCTGAAGCTACCTTACTTTCTAAAGCAGAAATATCAGAAAAAATTTCAGTTTTTATACAAGACATATCTGAAACTACCTTACTTTCTAAAGCAGAAATATCAGAAGAAATTTCAGTTTTCATAGAAGACATTTTATTTTCCAAATCGGTGGAAATTTCGTTTTTCATAGAAGTCATATCAGAAGAGATTTTTTTTTCTAAAGACAAAATATTGGAAGAGATTGCAGAAATTATAGCAGAAGACGTACCATCCGTAAATAGAAATGTTTCGGGATCCAAACTCTCACTTTCTATTGCTTGTCTAAGTCGAGCTGCCAACTCTGGTTTCTTTCCTGTTGTTTCCAGTTCACGATCTTCTAATTTCCGTCGTAATTCGGTCACTTTCAAATCACTCCGTTTTCTAGACATTTTTACACACTATTTATTTAAAGTATCCGACTTCTGACACCAATGTAACATTTATTTATTTATGACAGTTTTTGACAAAACTTTATCAAAGTGACCAGAGTTAATTAATTTATTTAAATATTATCTTGGCAACCTAAGGGATTAGAGCAGGAGCGGATTGTTGCTGGAAATGGGTCGCTAAGACTAAGACTCTTCTTCAGCATTCTTTTTACCAGTTCAGCACTAATTGCTATTCATGGTAGTGTTCAATAAAGTTTGTCACTATATACCGCACTATAGAGGACCAATAGGCCTCCATCACTAGTTTTTATTGTTGCACTGGTTTATATTTACACTTATGTTTATGGAGTACTATTTACACAAAAGTTTTTATTTGTTCGGTATGGTGGATTTCCATTATTCGCTATCGCTGGATAAGAGATCCCTGGGTAGCCTTCTTTTTAGCCTGGTATGTATTGATCTAGTACCTAGCTGATAAAATACTGCGCCAGTGCAGTTGTCAATGTTGTTATAAAAGGTTTTTGAGGTTTTGGTAATGAATTCCTGTATGGTGGAGATGCCTGTTTCTCTGTGCAACTGGGAGTTTCTGACATACCATTCTGCATTGGTTATGGTGCGCAGCACTTTGTTTTGTAAGACTTGCAGCTTGTTTATGTTGGTTTTGGATGTAGAACTCCAGATGCTGCAACCATAGGTGAGTATCGGTCGAATTATGGTTGTGTAAAGTAATGTTCCACATTTGATTTTAAGTGTAGACTTTTTGTTGAGAATGGGGTATAACATTCCTAGTCTCGCGTAGGATTGTGACAGCTTTTGGTTAATGTGGTAGCTCCAGTTTAGTTTAAGATCCAAATAAATTCCAAGGTATCGGATGGCTCTATCTTTAGGGTTCCATTCAATTGGTATGTTATTAATCCTTATTCTTGCTGGGTCTACTGGTCTACGGAGGGTAAAAATCTTGGATTCGCATTTATTGGGGTTTATTTTTATGCACCACTTTTTAAACCAATTATTTAGTTGATCCACACCTTCTTGTAGTTTATGTGCTCCTCGGTGAATATCACTATCCTGCGTAATAATGGCCGTATCATCGGCGTACAAGGCTAGGTGTACTTTAGGTATGGTTGGGATGTCGGACATAAATATATTGAAAAGAATTGGACCCAATATAGATCCCTGTGGAACACCCGCGTGAGCTTGTTTGATTGTTGAGGTGAATGAACCTATTCTCACCTGGAATGTTCGGTTGGTTAGAAATGATTGAATAGTTTGGTAAAGGTATGTTGGAATTTGCATCCTTAGCATTTTGTAGAGTAGTCCATTGATCCAGACGCGATCAAAAGCTTGAGCTACATCGACGAATGTGATGAGTGTATGTGTCTTGTTTTCAAACCCTCGTTCGATTATTTCTGTGAGTCTTAATATTTGGTGGTTGGTTGAGTGAGCCCTTTTAAAACCAAACTGTGATGGGGGTATTAAATTCTTGTCTTCTATAAATTTGGTTAGGCGGTGGTGAATAATTCGTTCCAGCAGTTTGGAAAGAGTTGAAAGTAGACTTATCGGTCGGTATGCGGTCGGATCACTGTGTTTTTTTCCGGGTTTGGGAAACATTAGAATAAGAGATTGTCTCCAGGCCTCTGGAAAGTAGCCTACCCTTAAGCATGCGTTAAATATTGCCGTTAGGAAGGATATTGATTTTGCCGGCAGGTTTTTCAGAATTATGTTTGGTACCATGTCATTTCCTGGAGCTTTGTTGATTTTCAGTTTTGTAATATATTGTTTGATTTCCGTAGGTGAAGTTGGGTCTGTGAGAATTATATTGTTATTGGAGTTGTTATTAACTTCTGTGGCGATCTGTTGGGCTTGTTCTATATTATGGTCTATGGTGGTAGTGAAAACTTCTTCTAGGTGGTTGGCAAATAATTCGCTTTTGTCCTTGTCTTCTGAAAATACTTGATCATTCACTCGAAGGGTAGGGATTATTAGTGGTTGATTTAGAATCCTCCTGGTTGCCCTCCAGATGCTGGAATCATCAGGGTTTAAATTTTCTACATATTTATTGTATGATTCAAATCTGTGTTTGTCCAATTTTTCTTTGATCTCTCTGATTAGTTGATTTAGTCGTACTTTAGTTAGCGGATCACGGGTTCTTTGCCATAATCTTCGTACTCTATGTTTTTCTTTAATTAAATTGAATATGGCTATTGGTGGATGGATATAAGTTGGGGGCCTGCGTTGCCGGTATATGGTAGTGGCATTATGTACTGCTTGGTTAAGTGTGTGTTTGAAGGTTTCTATTGCATTATTAATATCCATTTGTGAGATGAGATTTGTTGGGCAGGACAACAGATTGTTCATTGATTTTTTGAACTGATCCCAATTTATTGGACCATTTATTAGCCTAAGAATTTTAGGGTAATTTTGGGCAGCGTTGTGAAAGGTCACAATTACCGGTAAGTGATCTGAATCTAGTTCAGTCAGAACTGTTTGGGTAATTGGTGAAGGTAGGTTTTTGTGAAGAGTTATATCTAAAATGTCAGGCATGTGGTCAGCTCTGTAAGGAACGTATGTGTAGTCTGTTGGTGCCGAGATGTGTAATGCAAGTTGGGAGGCGAAATCGTTAAGTTTGATACCGTTAGGGTTGGTTTTTCTGCAGCCCCAGTTTGTATGTTTACAATTTAAATCTCCCAATAGTAGTGTTGGTTCTGGGGTGCTAAAGATGTCTTCTAGTTCTTCACGGATAAGTTGTCTGTTAGGTGATTTGTATCCGCAAACAAGTTTTAGTGTGCTATTATTTTTTAAGCTAATTTTTACTGCGGTAGCTTCTATTTTGTGGGTATTATTAATATCTACTGATGTTATGTGAAGGCTTCGTTTAGCTATTATCGCTGCACCGCCCCATCCAACTGCTGATTCTCTATCTTTTCTGTATATCGTGTATCCTGGGATTGTTAGTTGCTCGTTGTTGACCAGATGCGTTTCCGTTACGCATGCAATATCAGTATTATGCCTTGCGAGAAATGAGATAAAGGTAGACCTTTGTTTTTTTAGGCCGTCGGCATTCCAATTAACTAGTGTTAACTTGTGTATTAAATTTTGTTCATTTGCCGCCATTGAGGAGCATTGGAATTATTGACAGGATAAAATTCTTAATTTGTTCAATGTAAGGAGTTAACATTTGTAGGATGGTCTGAAGGATATTTGACGTTGAACTAGCAGAGTTGGATGTCGATTGATTGTTGTTTGTTTGGTTGGGATTTGTATAGTTGTTGGATAAGATATTGGCATAAGTTGGGTTGGATGTAATATTTCCTGCAATAAGGGCGTTGGGATTAGTAGGGTAGATTTTAGGAGTATGTTGTGTTTGTTGATTGTGAGGAAAAGTATTTCTAGTCAGCTTCTTGATGTATGGGCAGCCTCTGTAGTTGGCCGTGTGATCTGCTCCACAGTTTACGCAACTGGGTTTGATGTCTTTTGTTTTTTGGCACTCTTTGTAGTGGTGATGTTCAGTGCATTTTACGCAACGCGGTGGTAGGCGACAGTAGTTTT
The DNA here is from genome assembly GCA_940337035.1 of Agriotes lineatus. Taxonomy (NCBI): domain Eukaryota; kingdom Metazoa; phylum Arthropoda; class Insecta; order Coleoptera; family Elateridae; genus Agriotes; species Agriotes lineatus. Next base: position 4,450 of record CALNHX010001337.1, on the reverse strand, counting down.
TAGTGTGGCCTACGCGTTGGCAATTTGTGCATTGTGGTGTTTCGCTGTTTTTTCTTCGTGGTTCCACGGTCACTACGCAGTGTAGAAGTTTGTTTAGGCTAAAGAGCTCCTTGGCCTTATCAGTTTTTGATAGCTCGATTGCCACTAGCGGCATGGGCACTTTTTTGCTATTTAGCAATCTAGTTGTTTTAATTACTGGGTATTGTAATTGTTGTAGTTCTGAAGAGATTTCTTCATCAGAGATTGAAATAGGTACATTTCTTATAATTGCTGAGATATTGGCGTTTTCCGCGGAATGATAAGTGTAATAGTTCACCTTTTTGTCCTCGTAATATTTGGTTAAGGCTCTATAATCATCAGAGCTGTTTAAATTGATTTTTAATTGAGTTCCTCTGTATGATGTGGTGAAGTTTTCATTTTTAATTACTGCTTTGATGTCTTTGATTATGTTTTGATGGTGGGTGCCGTTAAGTAGGAATATCGGTGGGATTTTTGGTTTGACTGGTTCTTCGGTTGTGTGAGAAGCTTTATTTGTGGAATTCTGGTTGAGTGTTGTTTCAGATTGCAATGTATAGAATTTGTTTTGGGTTATAAGTGTATCGTTGTTAAACATGTAACGTTTGTTAACGTCATTGTCGTCATCTGGGGTTGTCAGTCCGCGTTTTTTTGTGTTTATGTTGGTAGTTTCTGTATCCATTGGACTGGGAGTAGCATTTGCTCCTTGAATAATTAAGATTGGATTTTTAAGCGGGGAGGGTTTTGGATCTCCCATATATTAATATTAGTTGTAGCACAGGCTTTGTTTGAAATATACAGGGTTAAGTTTTAAATATCACTCTTGCAGACAAAAAGGGGGCCGCCGCTATCCGTGCGATAGCGGCGGTGAACGCTGACCTTTCCTCTAAAGCAGTTATTGCAATGCTACAGGTTAATTATTATTGTTATTTATGTTTATTAGTAAGGAATGTCATCCAAGATTAAGACTCACAGTTTAATGCTAAGTCCGTAAGCAAATCTTATCGCCTGGTGCACGAACGGTCACTGATAACGGTCGTCCGCATACGCGTCCGTCTCGTACCACAGTTCAACTCGCACTAAGACTAAGACTAAATACTCTTTCGATATCAGCATTGAAACATGGAATACAAAAAATAAAAGTTACTACCTTTTTAAAATTTGGCGTATCTATTTTGTTTCTTCTTAATGTCGAAAATACCAATGCCCACTTTTTGTTAAGAGTGAAATTGGAATGTTTGGAAGCCGCTTTGTTTAAATTGCTGCCTACTACCATATCTTCATATAAATCGTCAAAATTTATATCAGTGAGCTTCAGAAGTTGGACAGCACGTTCCAGGTCGGCATACAAAATTTCATTTTTTAACGAAACTCGTTTTATTACAAGTAAATAATTTTCTTCTGTAAAATTAAACCATGAATTTATTTATATACTCTATTCAATATAAAATTTCTTAAAATCCGTCATAATTTGTGTAGCTTGAGAATTCGTTTAAAGCACCCTAGCAGTTGCACCGTAAAATTCATCTCTCAGGCGATTTTCTAAACGATTTCTTATATTTAGCATTATGTCGAATACTTTCGGTGCTGTAAGAGAATCTAATTCCAGTATTTTTATATTGTTACTCACAATATTTAAGACGTGAAGTAGAAAATGTAAATATATTTCCGCTGGCATCAAAACAGTAGCATCTTCGCCGCCCAAGTTGTCTTTTACGTAATTCCAAACTAATTTTGGGCATTCTTCTTCACCAAGTGTATAAAAGTAAGAACTAACATCTGGCCAAGTTTTCAGAAATTTTATCTATAGCGGGTAAAAGGGATAACCACCGAGTGGTCACATACTGTAGTAACGGAACATATTCCATATCAAAAAAATCATATATTATCTCCTTAAGTGACTACTCTTTTCGGAGACACAGAAAAATGTTTGAATACTTTCAAAACAAATGCTTCTACATCAACATATAGTAAATCGTCTGCCTATTTAGCTGTGTTATGTAAAGTATGTGTTGGACAATGTGCAGCTAAGCGTTAGTTCAGCATTTTCGGGAGATAGTATTTTACAGAGACGGAGTTGGGTTTTCCAAAATTTACATCTGCATTATCTGCAGAATATGCTGATATTCTATTACTTGGAAGATTATGATTTTTCAAAGAGCTAAAAATTTTGTCAACTATTGCTTTTGCTGATGAAGTGAAGTCGTAATTACATGAAATAAAGCGGGAAAATAAATTCAGCCTCTAAATCGGGAAATGTTATGTCCCGAGCGATACCAACTCGGGACCGGAACATTGGTCATCAAACACGGAACTGTTCCGGTAAATCGGGACGGGTGGTCACCCTAAGTTTGACAAATGCACGTTTATTGAGGCATACGATTTTCCAATTTGAAATACTAACGCAACAGAAAATTTGGTGTTATTTAATCTTGGGTTATCAGAAATTTGTATATTAAATAGTGATGTCAAAAAAGTAACTATTCATTACACGAGTACTCGTTATCCAACAAAATCCGAAGTAACGGATATCAACTTGCAAAAGTATTCGTTACATTTTGAAAACAGCTACTGTAGTCATTGAGTAAAGAAGTACTTGTTCACTCAACGCTGTAGTTTAACCAAAGAGTATTTAGTTTAACCTTGTTTTTTATTTCTGCGCCATCTTGCGGTGTGAAGCTTAAGTTTGAGATTGTGTTTAAAATTAGAATGCTGTCTGAAAAAGTATGGTTTTATGAAAATACTAGCTGAAACCCGCGGCATATGCCGCATTTAAAATGTACGACGAATGTAAAAACTTTTCTTGCACTAAAGAAAGTTTTAAAGCACGCTAGAGATTGGCAGTAAGGAAACGTTGTAAAACAATTCTTTGAATGAAAAGTCTCTGGAAAGAAAACGCTCGCTTCTGGAAGCGTCCTAATTAATACGACGTTGTTGGAACGCAGTAAAAGAAAAACAGGAAAGATTTAATGCTCTTATGAGATTATATGTACCACCGAAATAATTTTCAGCTGCTTGCAATCTGTGTTTCTTTTCAGGTTTAAGCCGTTGAGGTGTTGAGCGTCATAAAAATATAAATGCGGTAACTCAAGTCTCCAGTTACGCCGTTACTGTTATTGTTAAATAACTCGATTAATTATTATTTCTTTGTAATTTTAAACTGGAATTGTTATTGTTATGTCTATAATAGCAACCATAAGTAACTGTTTATAATGTTTATATGCTAGCGAGTTAATTTTCTTTTTAAATCGCTAGTGAATTAATAGTAGATTGTTCTACAAGTTAAGAAAAGTGAGAGTTTTAAAGGGAATGTAAAAGTTTTACGTGAGCATGGAAGAATCACTTTTTCAATGTGTTGAACATGCAATTTTTTCGTGTAGTTGACAAAAATATCTTTTATCTACGACCACTACTAAAAGTAGGCCTTTTAGCGCTAGCTTGTTTCACTAAAAGTGACGTTTTATAGTTTACCGTGTTTAAAGAAATCAGCTGTTTACTTTTAGAACATGTGCTAAAAGTGAAGCGAGTTCAAAACTACAATTTCGAACTGCAAGTGAAGTTGTAAAGCTATTCTAGTTGCTTCTTGCGTTACAGGTAAAGCGTTTTTGAAATAATTAAAGCGTTATGTAATGAATACAGTCATATGTGGAGTATCAATAATTACATTTCGTAATTAACCTTGACAGCACGGGCGTGGCCAAACAATCGCCACCGCGGCGCCGGCCTACTATTCATTATGACATAAATTAAAAACGTCGCAGATGCAAACCTTTCTTAAATCGATATTTATGGATTAATAACGGTAAAATTAAGGTCGTAGATAAAATATTGTATGCAACGAGTGCTAAAAGTCGTTTATGCGCGAGACATGTTATGAAACTCAGCCTTCGGCTTCGTTTCATAATTTTCATGTCTCGCGCATAAAAGTCGACTTTTAGCACTTGTTGCATAAATAGCTATTTAAATAATTTTGGTCAAAGTATGGAAGCGCAATGTTTACTGTACTACTGTATAAATAAAAGTCCGGCAACGAAGCGGGGGTATAAGATATTTCTGAAACTATGAGAGTTACATGAATATTGTGTATATAAAAGTTGTAGGTACGAATGTGGTGCACATTACTAAAATATTGTTGATTATACAGGGTGTCGCAAAAAAGTATGGCGAATCAAACTTACTTTTTATTTAAAGAATTTTCTGTATTTGGGTAGCTTAAAAGTTTTGTATTGAAATACTCATTATTTTTATATCAAGTTGTATATGTCTAATGTCAACTGTTTTGGAGATATTAACGATTCTATGATAAAAAATTCTGAACTTCAGGCGGCTGCTGTAAGCGACAGAAAACAATTGAATGAATGAAAACGTTACCAAAAAATTATGATTTTTGTAAACTCTTTCAATTGTAAAATGGTGGATCTGGGTATTTATGTTA
>CALNHX010001336.1:0-233212 GCA_940337035.1 Agriotes lineatus | reverse complement strand
CGATGGTGGAGAAACAAGCTGTCTTCCCTGTTTGCCAATTATTTCGTCCTACTAACACAAACTACGCTAGTCATCCGAGTTTTATAGTGCCCTCTGCAGAGCCAGCGACGAAAATCCTAATTTATCCCCGAAGTCGAACTAACTCTGCAAACTGTCCGATTAATCACGTATCGTTGCAGATACTGCACAACGCATACATGGAATTAATCCAAAGTTTCGACTTAAGTAGTTCTTGCCGGTCCAATGAGGGGAAAAATAAAGCGCGCTTCCGCATCGCTGCCCCAGTTCCACCACTTCGAGGTCGTAAATTGTGTTCATATCTGGCAATTTTTAAACTTGGGACGAGCTCGAATTAGTGATTTGTCTCGATGTGCAGCGTCCGGGGCTAATAATAGCGAACTCAAGTGCACATTCGGAGCACGCCAATGGAATTACGAACTTTTAGGTGATTATACGCTATTGTTTTGAGCGGAAGGCGTTCTATTTTTGTAATCCTTTCAAGTTTTCTGGGAAAACGGGATTTGTAAAATGGTTCCAAACGTAGCGCTACTTCCTCTCTAGGAAACTCTGTATCCTAGTTAAGGATGAAATGGTCCAAACGTGTGTTTTACAGAATTAGAAGTCTCTTAACTTTGGATTTCTGTACAACATTCATGTTCAACTGGACGCTGTTGATCATTAGTGGCATAATAGTTCGCCAAAACTATTTTCATTTAAACTCGTGATAATTCGAATCTTAAAACCTATTGATTTCGTAGAACCATATCAATATAATTATTCAAACATATTTGTCATCACGAAATACATCTAAAACATACATACATGCCTGGCTATACCAAGAAAAGAACCTCAGATTTTATTTTTCTTGTGTTACTGCAAAGCACTTGCTGACCTCTTAAGTTCAAAATATAGTGAGTTTATACTCACTTCACAATTTAAGTAGTAATTGAGTAAAGTCACTTTGAGTTACCATAGAAAGGCTATCTACTACGTTTTATATATCAAAATTGCTATAAAACCATGTTTTTCTTGGTTTACTTATACTAGACCTTTTATACTCACACTAGCGGAATACCCCAATAAACCAACGAACATTTTCAGAGATTATAGTTACGGTTAAAACTAAGAAGGCGATCAGAATACGAACTAAACCTATTTATCCAGCCTTATTTTGCTAAAGTATTCATAGTTTTAATATTTAAGTTGAAAAACAATAAAGAATACAAAATAGATTCATGTGGTATACCCGGTGACAATGAGACCAGGGCCATGTTTATATCTTCTTTATTTATGAATCAATTTAGATAAAATTGTATATGAAGATACTAGAGATAATTTCTGATTGACCGATAGATTTAGTCAAACTGACTGACTTCCAGTTTCACCGAAAATGACACCAACTTTGATTTTTAAATGAATCACCCTGTGTATTTTATGTTTTTCGTAATCTACAAGTGAAATTACATACAATAGTCTTAAACAAAAAAATATTTTTTTCAACTTTTATTTTTTACGATAGAAGGCTGTGACTAAAAAATATGTTCTAATTGACTCTAGCAACTAACAATAATACCTATTTTATCAATAAAGTCAATAACAAACCCTTACTAAAAGAACAAACTTTGCTAAACACGTTTTTAAAGAAAAGTCACTTTTTTTTAAATGGCACCTACAAGGGCCATCTTGCCATTAAACAGAAAATTTAATTACCAATCTAACGGTATGCATCATGCACTACCTTATCTTTATTTCAAATGGAAGAATAATTAATTAGCTAATTTTTTAAATAATTCTGTGTAATTCCTAGGTAAATTCGGCAAAGCTGTTGTATGTAATTTTAGTCGTAGATTGCGAAAAACATGAAATATATAGGGTGATCCATTTAAAAAATCAAAGTTAGTGTTATTTCCGGTGAAACCGGAAGTCGGCCATTTTGATTATATTTGTATGTCATATATCCTAAAAAACCAAAAGATTCCTCTACACCTGAGGATTACGGTTTTTAACTCGTGTATACTACCAATCATTACATATGGAGCTCAAACATGGACGTTCACAGCATCAAACCTAGACAAGATAGGAAAGACGCAAAGAGCAATGGAACGGCAGATATTGGGAATCTCGCTAGAGACAGGAAAAGAACTGACTGGATAAGAGAAAAAACAAAAGCCATAGATGCCATTGATCAAGCAGCGAGACAAAAATGAAAATGGGCTGGACATAACGAAAGTATACAAGACCAACGGTGGAATAACCAAATAAGGAAATGGCGACCATACATAGGGAAAAGATCAAGAAGCCTTGATACCTTTACCGGTTTAACACAGTATGTAGTGTTGTGCATTATTTAAGAGGTATGATTATTATACATCGCTATTATTACATCGTCTTGTTTATGTTACTGCTACCTAGTTTTGTGTACTTTTTTAGAGATTTGTGCTTTTAGTACTACGTTTAAGTTTACGAATTCTCTATGATACCTGAATACATTTGTAGAAATTAAAAGGTTCGTTGGCGCCCGTAATTTCCATTTAATTAACTTCAGTATTTTTTAAGGAACTGCACACCGTCTTTTCCACGGTAGTCCGACCGGCAATTCCGTGTAGTCACTTGATTTTGACAAAATTAGCCAACGAATCAAACTCTGGTATCAACTTCGCTTACAAATGTATAACTCCTTTTGAAATCAACATCACCCACATGTACATGTTAATATCTGATAGTCATTTCTGTTTATCAATACAATATCAAGAAAGTCACTACCGAAATATTCTTAATACAAAGTGATTTATATGTAAGGTTATTTCATTTAAGGGTAGTTAGAGGACATCAAACAGAATAAATCCCAGAAAAATTAAAACATTTAATTGCTTAGACTAATTGATAGTCACTGGAATAAAGTTCTATGAACTGAAGTTCGTACATGTGATTGCAATACGAATTTATATAATAGGCTAGAGCAGAAAGTACTTGCTTGGATATTTCAATCACATTTAATGCGTTAAGTTAATCTACTCTGTTCTCAAAACTCTGCTCCAGACACATTGCAAACTGTATTTTTGAGTAAGCGCTTTAATTTTTAGTGCCCTATATTTCGACTGAGGTCAGTATACACCCGTTTAATTAAACGACCATACTTAGGAATCATCCTATATAGCTATTTTAAGAATAACGCACACAAATTTTATCTATTAAACCGTAATGAAAACAATTAATTTTTAACACGTAATAATAATTTAAGTAAAGTAGGTACATTACCTTATCATAATAGATACGCTCGTGTATTTAGCAGGAGAGGAAAGCACTACACAATAGACCAGGTGAAATATAGATGTTTTAAATAAGTCAGATGATTATTGTCTGTAGATGTAGATATTTAAACATAAACTACCTTTTTACAGCTCATTTAAACCCACAAATACCACATTGAACGACTATATTATCGGTCCCATACTGGGAAGAGAAACGACCCATGACGTTTCCTACATGGGCAAATTTTACAGTTTTGGTATAGCTTTTAATTTTATATGGAATCTCCTTTCCAGTCAAAGTTTCACTATTATATTTTTAATGTGTTCATTCCTCGATTTTAGCACATAATTTATCAGTCTCTCTACAATTACTCATTTAGCTGTTATGTATTGTAGTGACTGCTCTACTATTTTTCTAACTTGAATTATATAGTTTGAAATTCAATATTATTTTCTTATTAATAACGATAGCGCCTTGAGACCCTTTGCAGGGTTGTTTCGATTATCTAGTTGCTTATTAATTGAAATTTTATTCTAATAATGACTTTATATTGTTTAAAGACTGAACTGTCATCTTGTACGTCAAACAGTGCTCTACTAATATTTTCAATCAAATATCACAAATATAACTTCTATTCACCTTTTATTGACTCAATATTATACGGTAAGTATTTGATTATAGTTTATTACACTTTTTTAATTGTCTTTTATTTATTATAGCTTCAATAGGACAAACTAAAAACCCACCTTGAACTGATCTTACTCTCCCTGCTTCAATGTCACCTCCTTCGGATATCCACAGCCCGGATCCCCAGTTAGTCCTGCTGTAATGCACTGCTTACTGACAAACAGCTGTCAACTTGTCAAATCCTTGGCTGCTAGCAGGAATGGCCCCGTTCTACTTAAACAACGCTACTGTCACCTTCCAGAGCTCCCCTCGTTTTGAAGGCTTCACGGCAAGTTTGCTACTATCATAGATGATCCATAATTAATATTCTTCTTTTTTAACTACTACTCTAGCAATCTCTGTCGTCAGTAACCAACAGAATCGCCTAAGTCTTGTCGTTTCTCTGCTATCCTCCGTTGATAGATCCATACGTCCTCAGCACTCCCCCAACATATCCAGCAATTAACAACTTTTTAACCAAGGTAACTTATTATCAATTGTATTATTTAAAATAAACCAATTCCATTCAAATCTTATTTTCTTCTTGCTTCTTCTGCTTGCTTGTATCTAGTTATAGAACCTTCCAAATTCTCTTCAGTAACTGTTATAATAATCTCCTTAATATTTCATTTTATTTTCACCTCATAAATTTGTTAAAACCCTTTTTAGATGTATTTCAATAACTTACATATTAAAAATTAGTTTTTATTAAAATCGAAAAATCATATCAAAAGTACAATTTATTTTCTGAGTTGTTATTTTCTAATAATCATAACAAAATTTCTTTAGATCCTATGTTACAATTATTCATGCCATCTACAAATTAAACTTATTTGAGTTCTACCTACTTCATCATATTATTTTAATAGAAATTATATTTGTCATCTGTAATATGAGCATGTATTTACCTTATCACTTTCAAAACCACTATAGAATACTCAAATTCAAATTCTATCAATGACTGTCATTTAAACAGCCATTTTTTTGTAAATTGATTGTATTGGCCTCCCAAATTTTATTTTTACATTTATCTTCCTCCAAAACTGCTTTTTATGTATCATAACAGTACGTATATCAATCACATTCATTTTCATGCGAAAATGGCAATAACATTTATTAAAGGTACGAAAAGTATAGCCGGATGCATTTTTGCTAAGGCTTATCGGTTCTATCAGCTTATTTTGTAAGAATAGTTAGTATCTCCCTAACCCTAGACGGTGACGTTATTTTAGGAACACTCAGCCCATTAGAGTATTTATTAGAATTGCTATGAAACATTTTCATTAATAAGCAAAGCGAGGAAGAATTCTGCAAACATTCTCTCCTACTAAGTATTAGCCAACCTGTCCGTCGATAACTCAGTCGCCTGCTGCTCTTTGTCACGAAAAAATGTCGGTCAATTTATGACAGCACTTCATGCCAGATCTGAATTCCCCGCGTTCCTAAAATGCTGCAATACATAATCTAAGAGTCCGACATGTAATATGTGCTTATCATGATGAACCTTTCAAACTTCAGACACCTTTCGTTCTTCACAAGCACGTCAGCCGTTGAATTCGTTTCTATGTCTTGCTTGCAAAACTTTTTTCCATTAGTGTCGATAGCATCTTTTTCGTTTCTCCGAGTTATGTTTTGTCGTAAGAAAGTCAAGACGCCCACAGCTTCCGCAATATTTTTACGACGAAATCGGGGTCCAATCGACTTTAGTCAAAATTGAATTTTTGCTGCAGCGTGGGCGCCCAACAGACATTTCCGACAGCATCTAGCTTTTTCTATGACAACAAAAACCTACAAGTGTATGTATTGACTATAAATATCATTCAAAAGGTTCGCTATCATCAGTTTTTATAAAAATGATTTACCTGGTTTGAATTTTTCAGTGCCTGCGCAGAATTTCCATATTTCAAATGTTAGAAAGCGCCAAAACCATATATTTTCAAGCAAAATAAATATATTTCCAATTTTCAATTCGTCACTGATTTTTTTACGATAGAAGTGAGTTATAGCCACAACGGGATTTTATGCTACATTCAACATTTATACATCGCGGCTGTAATAGCGGCCAAATTATACAGAGGTTGGAGTTGTAGTCGTCCTCTTGTAACACCTTCATAAAGTTATACGAGCTACATAAATTTTGCCACATTTAATTTGAAACACTATAAACACCCAGCTTTCTGCAACAATAAAGTTTGGTCGGTATTCAAACTTGCTTTAAACCAAACTTTTTAGATTGTAAAGTTCTCTCGTTAACCTCTACAAGTTTTTATGGAGCGGTACTGTACAGAAAACATTTTATAATTTTTTCAAAGCAGTTTTCAGTGCTAAAAGCAACAGTTGTATCTGAAGTATTTCAAGTACAGTAGACTCTTGATTTAGGCAATTACTGGAGAGCGGAGAATGCCCGTTATTGCTAACAGTTTGTTAAATCAATGGTTTACAAAAGCAGGTCTTAATAATCTGCCATGTACAACAATAGTATATTATGATACAAGTGTATAAGTACGCCTTTAAAGCACGTGCGACGAGTTTAAAAGCACGACGCGCTAGCGGAGTGCTTTTAACGTCGCTAGTGCTTTATTGGCTTTTATACACGTGTATCATACGCTATTTTTTCTACGATTGTAACAGAAATATAAAAACTTAGTTGGGTGACACTTTCCGTCGTATTGTGTTAGATATTCTAGGTTATGTTGACATTAAAATTTACGGAAAAGCGTGTTTTAATAAATTATTAAAACACGCCTCCAACGGCAACGTGCGACTTATTTTGGGCGCTAATATTAAGAATGCTACAAACGTCGCTTTTGACACTGGAAACAGTGCAAAAAATTGTCATTTTGACACGATCGTAGAAAAAATGTATTAAAATATTATTGTACCACCGAAGTACATATAATAAATAAATATAATGTACTTATAACAATGTGCACCAGTCATACACATTTTTTTATCCAATATGATAAAGTATATCATTCAAAAGCTACACAACTATGTTGGTTAGAGGTATTGCAAACTATGACTTGCCTTAAAAATTACAAACTTTTGTCGCAATATATTATACAACGTAAATAAATGCATTAATTATCCCCACTTTGTTTTTTTTATATTTTGAAAAACAAATAAGCTGTGACGACGAAAATAAATGTTTGAATTTTAATTTTTTCAGTCAGAAATCAAAAGAGATAATTGATTTCTCAACATCGTGTTGTTTTCGAAAAGTTAATATAATTTGTAATCTGTTTTCTGTTAACTATAATAATAATAACGATTTCTATTGAAAATTGGACACCATGTAGTTTTAAAGTGCTAGACATAAACGCTTTTCGTTAAATAGATAATGTTAGTGTTTAATTATTTTAAGAAAAAGTCTATTTATATTTCCTCTGAAGACCAAAAGAAAGAAGTTTCTAAAATACCGTGATCTAGAAAAAAATAATTTTTCTTTACATAAATAAAATTGTTTTAATAAGGAAGTCCTCCGACATATTAGCAAATTGCTGATTTTTGGAGTTTTTCCCATATAAAATATTGAAGAATTTCAATATCAAGATGGTGCAATGATTCATAACGTTTTTCTTCGCAGGTATTTTGCTATGCTAAAAAATAAATATTAATCTGCAAAAGGTTGTTCGGTTTAGATAGTAATCTAGTTTAGTTTTAAGAAGGTTTATTTAATTTTTGTAAGTAGCTTGTATAGTTGAGACAACAGAATAATTTGTTTTTAATTTTCTAAATTTGTTCTACCTTTTTTGTATGATAAATAATCATCTTTGCATTTTCACTTTATTAGCTTGCTTAGCCTTTTTCTAAAACATGTATACATTCAGACATCGTTTGCTTTGCTGTTGTCAGATAATACACAATTTGTATTTTATATCAATGATAGACTTTTTACTTTCCTCGTCTCAAATACGAATGAAGTATTGTAATCGCGAAAACAACACCTTGCGAGCTTTATTCAGATCTTCACGCTTCAGGGTGCCTGGATGACATAGGTTTTCTCCGTCTGCCTGTTGGAAGAATAGCTCAAAAACTGTTTGTTGGAGGAATACGATATTTTCCATGTAGATTATATGTCTACCTGGCATGAAACCTAGAACATTTCGGTCAAATATATACAGGGTGAACACCTACAAAAATTAAACTTTGTCTATTTTTGCTTTAATTGAGGAATAGATACAAATATTAACCTACACATTGCTTAGCTTTTCCTCTGATTTTTAAAATTGTTTAGTGTCACAACGTCCACTTGCGTAAGCCCTTTACATTTTTTTTCTTACATCATAGTGTTACTTTCTCGTATTTTTGTATTTAAATTAACTATGTAATGAAACAGAAGAATAAATTTTTATACAATTATATTCTTAATTCGCGATGTTCTTCAGAAATAAGTAAAGTAGAACAGTTATTAATATATAGTTCGTTCTTCAAATGTCATTTGTGATTACTTACCAACATGAAAAAATTTATTTCGGAGAACTGACGGTAGCAGTAAATGAAATAGTTCAAATAGTAAAGTTTTGTGTATTTGAGGTAGCGTTAACTTTAATTATGTATATCAGAAGGAAATATTGCATTATTGTACAAATCTACAAGTAAGCTCGTATATTCTTGTTTATTATTTTATGACAAGGTAAAATTGTAAAAATAGTGAGAATATCATCAATAAACCATTACGCAAGAATGTTGTATCTATAAATTGAAAATTATAATAATATAAAAGTGTCGCCTTAAAATTTTCGCACGACTAGCATGCATATCCGGTTTACTAATTAACTTAGCAACTCTTTAATTTAAAAGTGACGCAATTTCACCTCCAAAAATACCAAGTACGCAGTTTAGAAGTTCGAAAATTCGCATTCTTCTCTTTCGAAAGCTACACGACGTGTTTGTACAGGACTTTCTTTAAGTGTCATGCCATGTGCGGATTACTACTAACGTTATTGTTGTATCCCGGATGCCGATTAATTACTTCCAGATAAGGTAATTTTCCTTTTAGAAGCAAAATGTCCACTGACCACCCAAAATCTGAGCTAGGACCCATTTGTAAGTACTTTCACGTTCACAGGTAATGCTCAGTCATTTATTTTCATGCCATTTTCGTTTTTCTTCATGCTCTTTTTTTCCGTTTGTCGCCTTCCTGCTCCTCTTTCGCATTTCCTCCCATTTTGGATTCGCTATTTGGGCTCCAGCGGTCACCTAGGAAGAAAGAGCTTGTCGACGCTTGAAATACCTACAATACATGCCCGTTCAACGACGAAGAATTAGCCACCTGCAGATCCTCACATTAAGGTCACAACGTAGCCATTAGCGGCAGATGTTTCTATTTGTAATAAACATTTTAGTAAACTTTTGTTTAGAAAGTTTATTGGTTGAAAGAAATTAAAGTTTTTATTTATTTTACACATTTAACGATAACTTGCTGCATCGATCTTACATTATGACGATCTGGATTAATCTTGACTACTGAACTACTTCTGCGTAACCGTCTTAGCTTTATTATATTATATTGCAAAAATCTTACATAGCTAAATCAAAGTTCTATACTTTAACACACAATATGTAGACGTACATATTACATATAGTATTGCAATTATTAACTAATCCTAACTAAGTAAACTACTTAACACTACATATTACTGGATGCCTAGCAACGCGCCTAGCAGTTGAATTTTATTTTGATATAAACCTTGCTGTCGTTTCTCACCGTTTATCATTCTTCTTTTTCAAGTCTTTAACCTGAATATATACAGTCACTTACGTTACTTTGAGATTCTTCACATGAAAGCGTTGTGTTCGAGAAGGCATTTTCGACGAATCAGTTTAACCTAGAGTTTTTCTTGGGGGTCCAGTGAGGTTTGCTTTCCCATTTAGGGCTTTTACTACTTGGCTTGATCGGTACAACATGCACTCATTATATATTAATCAAGATTTTAATCATTTATTCTGTGGGTTTGTTTTGAGCCCATGAACTCAGAATTATTTGTGTGTGTCTATGTCAGTATGTAACATTTTTCTATGGTTTATTATCGCCGTTATGAACAAACGCATTGGTATTAGCCGATGTTGTGTTTTTACTTTGGGCATTTGTTATCACCTTGCAGCCTGTCTTTCGTCGCAGCTCACTTACTCCGTGTGATTCGGCGGAGCGAATTATAGTATGTTATTGAACCTGGCGCTCTTATCTCTTAAATCATTATTGCTCATAGCAGTGGAATGGAGTGCGTTACCTCCGGTATTCTATGTGAATAGTTTTTTTGGTATGTAATTAAAGTTACGACATTGCTGTCGGGTATTTTCGTTTATGTTGCACTTTACCTAATACTTCTGCCATGAATTCACTAAAATTGATGTAACCAGTAGCACACGTCTTTTATTGTCTATTGTTAAGGACAAGACCTAACATTTTTCAAATTTCCTTTAATTGTCATGTTCAAGAACCCATTTGTAGAGGAATTCAGCTGTAAAACGTCTAATTGACACTTCAATAGTTTACTTAAAACAGTCGGTGGAAGCAAAAGGGCTGAAGTCAAATGGAAATTAGTGTATTATCATCAGCATGTGTATGTGTTTTAGAATGGTAATAACTAAAAATAATTAAACACACATTTAGTCCTTGCAAACTTTAATTAAGATGACTTATAAATGAATGCATTGCAGAATGAAGTATTAAAAACAGTAAATGGCGGTTAGTAGTACGAAAAGATTAATTACTACAATCTCGTGCGTTATTTTAAAAAGTGTAGGAGAATATTTTGTTACTTCTTATATCGGGGTATGCTTTCAGCTGACTGGAAATATATCTTCCAGGAGAAATTAATTATGTTAACAAATGTATAACCAAAGTATATCACTGTTCGTGTTATATCGTCGCAACCTATTCCATTAGTTTTAATTTCTTGAATGGAATAGAATAACAATTTAACTAAATTAAGTTGGCTTAAGGCGAGTGCTACAACCATTTAATTTCCACGCAGGTGACAACATACTACCAGTAGAAAAACTTAGTTTGTGATGTTAATTGCTTTTTTGCCTTCAATATAAACGATAATTAGCGTTTCTCTTAATTACACATTATCTATTTGGAATGGTTCAAACCGAACACAGCGTGGATGAAATTACCGCCCGTTGCAAAACTAATCAACAATCAATAATTAACTCTCGAGGTTTTTCTCGACAAACAGGCCCGGTCTGGCATTTTTTGACGCACTCGACAGCGCTTGTTTGGATTGCAAGAAACTGCTAACGAACTGGACATAATTATTTTGGGTTTCGGGTGGTCCGCCGCCGATAAGCACTTGAAGTAATGATTGACGCAATTAATTTGAGCGGCCGCGGTCGTTGACCAAAACCACCTTGTTCGGCTGCCGTTTGCGCCTTTTGCTTTTCCACCATATGGAAGGTTTTCACTAGGCACTGTCCACGACCTCAAACAATCAAGCGAGTGATGCAAGGGCCCCATTATCGATAGGCTGCCTCGAACTGGCATGAATTATGCATAGCACGGACCCTGTCCATGTTAATAGAGGACGAGATGACAACACCGATTCGCGGATGCCTGTCTTCAATCGCCTCGAATTGCAGATTTTGGCTGTTCCAAGATATTGGCAGCGAAGGTCGTAGGTCACAGAAACTTGGAAACTCATTGTTAAAGAACGTTATAGTCAAAATGAAACTACCAATTCCTAAGACTGTTCATTGTATGCCACTGCTGCATTATGAAATTTTGTTAGGTTTGGATCAGTTGCTTTCTGTTTATGGAAACGCTAGTTAGTTTATATCGGCAAGATGAAAGCCTCTGCAATTGACTGTTTCCGTAAATTATGTTTCCTTAATTCGTGGATCTCGGACGACTTATAATTAAATTTAGCAATAAATTGGAACTATTTTCATATTATATAAGGCTTTATAATTTAAATTAACTTGTTTTGATAAACGTACAAGAGCTGTTGGTGATGGAGATGAAATTTAAAGATCATTAACTTTGAGTTAATTTATTGTTACTAGAAGCTAGATTAACTTACATCAGCTAATTGTCAATTATAATAAAGCAGTTAATAACAGCCCATAAACATTATCACAACTGTATTTCTTCGTTTACATATTTTATTATTAACTAGCATTTCTTATATTGCCTAATTATTAATATATTCTGATACTCATATTTCCAACTATCGGCTAGAATAAATGACTAGATTTATATAAATTTCCACGTCCAGTTCAAGTAGCAGAATTTAAATGGAACATTGTTTAAGATAAATGAATACATCAAACATTTTTACTTTTTTAACCATCGTGAAACATATCGGAATGATTTATAAATTTAAATATTTAAAAGATTTTTTAATGTATGGTATAACATTAAAGATGTACCGTCAAACAAAAATTGTATTTCTAAAAATTTGTGAAAGCTAAGGTGCTCTATATAAAAACTGAAAACAATGGTTTTACTGAAATTAATGTAAAAACAGATGAGTTACCTATACCATAAAAATTTGGAATTTACAATATGAGCCGGCGACTATGGAAACTATAAAAAACTGACATGTAGGCAGGTACAGCATATGTTTATATATAAGTAAGCCCGATCGGAAACGAGTTATTCTAATCAAAAACGGAGTAAGTCCAACAGAAGATGATAAAAAGTTATGCAGACACTCAGGCAAGCACAGCATACGTTTATGCATAATAATTTTTATAATAGCGACACTGTTAACATCATTTAGCTTACAAACACTATTTCAAGCTTTATCTTACTATTTTTATTATTGTTCAATGGGTTTTTTCAATATATACTGGGTGGCCCATAAACCGCGCTATCATTGAAAACAGTTTTTTGGTTGTCAGTTGTTTTGTATTTACTTGTCAACTTTTTAAAGTTTGATCTTTGAAAATTAATTATGAACAAATTCAGCAAGATCCACAAGATCAAAATTATTGAATTTTATTATCAAAGCCAGTGCTCCCTTGTGCTTACTCACTCGTCGATTTCAAGTCAGGAATCCACCCCTAAATCTGCAATGATCCGAGTAATTGAACGTTTCCAACAATGTAGGTCAATGGGTGACTTAACACAGGCTGGGAGACCACGTTTCCCAGATACCCCACCAGTAAGGGGCTTTGGACCTTATTTTTTCGAGGATGAGAACAATAATGCAGTCACAGTTAGCACTGCCAGATATCGCAAAATGCTGGAGAATTTTGTTCGTTCAGCTATTGACATTTCAGGGATATGGTGGCAAAAGGATAGAGCGACTGTTCATACGACTAGCGTCACTATGCAGTTTTTGGGAAAAAAATTGTAGAGCGAGTAATTTCATGAAACGCCGCTTTGAACTGGCCTTCATATTCATCCGATTTAAGTGCTACATTTTTTTGTAGCTACCTGAAAAACCGTGACGCCCAAACTATTCAGCAGCTAAAGAAGAATATCCGAGTCAAAATTCGTGCGCTGGAGCCAAACACGCTTTCAAAGGCTGTGCAAAATGTAGTGAAAAGAGCGCTCGCTTGCAAGGAAAATGGATGTCAGTTGCCCCAGCGTTCTAGTTTAATGTAGAAGAAATCCGTAATTAAAAATAGTTGACCGGCAAAAAAGTTATTTAACTTCTAAATGGTAGCGCGGCTTATGGGCCACTCAGTATTTAAAACATAATTAGCTCACTTTGCGTGTATGATACTACTAAACCGTGGCAGTCGTGCATTTCTCTTCTAAATATCAAAGACACTTGTGGCCTATAATTACATTAGACACTTTTAATAACAACTATTTTCTTAAAACTGTTAATGTTCCTAAATTTTAAGTGGCCCTGTATAGTGTAAGTTTTCGCAACATAATTGTAAGATTAATTATTTTATTACTTGTTCACACTGACGTTCAGTTTGATTCTAGATCGTTCAAATAGGAGTCAGTAAGTATACTAAGTGTTTGAATAACAAAACCTATGAATAATACTATCCGCACAACCTTGGCAAACTATTGCTTTCGACTCCGACTATTTTACAACTTACAATTTTTGTGGCAACCGCACAATCAATCACGACCAACCCAAAATTAAATGGAAGATCCCATAAAACTCCTTAAATTTTATAAACCGCTTTGGAGTTAAAGGAAAGTTGAAAAATTAATGAAGGGCGAGTGTATCATTCCGGATGGATGCAAACACGCTAACTCGAGAACGACATAACCCATCAGTTAAATTTTTACGCTAAAAAGCTTTCTTCTTTGTATAGTAATAGACGTGAAGCGTTCACCACCGCTGCTAGATTAGTGTAATACTAACGCTCATGGGCTATCGAGCCTGAGATCGCGAGCTCAAATCTGGGTCCCGACAAGTCTTTTTTTAATTATTGAAAGATGCGGATGCAAATATCTATCTCATCTTTAAATCTGAAATGCCACATCATCGGCGCTGTCTGTACAATTCGTGTTCTAACGATATTGATAAATCACTGACTCGATTTTAAACTGATTTCTTCAGTCTAGCCTTTGCAATTAGTAGTTCCCGTCTCTTTTGTGAGTGCTCTTTAGCCCAAGTCGTCGCATATATGGCGCGATCGTGTATGAACGATATGATGACAGCTATACCACAATGAAAGCACCGTTCAACACATTGAATGTGTCTGCAAGAGCGCGTAAAAAGAGCGCATGGCAGAAACTACTCCATCCCAACACTGTGCCGACGTATCGATAAGAGGCTTGCATCACTTCACAGCTGGCGCATAAGCTTCCTCTGTAAGGAGGTTTAAGTATGAAGCCGGATTGGGAAATTATAATGGAGCGTTGCTCTGGTTGCTGATTTTCTGCTCTAAAACTAGCGACTCTATAGCTGGGAGATGCACCACTACTTTATTTATTCTATCATAATCATGTTCTTTTCGAGAATTAGTAGTTGAAACATAACGTGTTTGGTAAAATGACCTTCACATTAGAAATTTAAACGCAAAAACTAACTAATAATGATAATCAATCATTTAAATAAATCACAAAAAGCGCCGATTGCACTTATCTCCTAGTGCTAGAGAGTTGCAAAAATTTCTATACACAACGCGAAACTGAATATTCAAATTGTACTGCAGAAATTGTACCATCAATATAACATAGTAAAACGCAATGGAATATTTTTTTATGATTGGTTATTTAAACTCACGGGGTGCAGACTGGAGCACAGAACCTCACAATAGTGATTCAGAGAACACGTGCATAAACTTGGTTGTCTATTGTTTAGTTTAGACTGTATATGGAAAATGATTATAAACTCTATAATGTTTAATTATTCTTTGTTGCTGAATGTTTTACATGCGCATCAAAAATATGAACATAATCATTTACGTAATAAAGGTAAATAATATCCTGTTTTGTAATACTATGGAAAAGCTGCCACTGATTAATATTGAAACAGATAGTAGTAATTTAAACATTTAATTAAGAATTTTATATTGATTCATGCAACTAATAAGTAATGTATACTAGGTATTCAAATAAGAACTATATAATGGTTTTTCACAAACAATAAAAGTAGAAATGCTTTATTTGTCAATTGACATCCGTCTGTCACTTGTAAAATATTCGATTATAGATCAGTAATAATCCATCATAAATGTTACTATCCGGTTTTTATCTGAACACCTAGCACAGTTTCTACATTCTGTATGTTGTTTGAAAGAATCGCAGTAAAACAAAGCGGCAGTGTACAGGTAATTCAAAAATGAATGCTAATCACAGGGAGGTATTTTAAACTACAGTCTACTCACTTTAGATATCAATGGTCAAACATGACATTTGTTGATATCAATGTATGTTTTTTAATAGTAATTTTCAATGTATTGATATGGAAGTATGTAAAATTTAAAATAAACAATACATAACCTTTCCTAAAATTCTGCAGCGAGATTTGTGTTCAAAATGTTGCCACAGTTATTGTAGCCCTTTCGTTGGAAATTTAATCTCTAGGTAATATTTTGTAATTTGATAACATTGCAGAATAATTATCTAACCTATTTCGAATATTTTTCTCACAAGCAAAGTTTTAGTGACATGCAGTTGTACTAAAAATATCTATACACCTATAAAGAATGATTTTAACTTTAATTTTAACATTGACAATTGATCAAGAGTGCCTATATACACGATCAATCAAAATTAAAGAACTGACAAAACAAACTTACATATTAGTAGCTTCAAGAGATTACTAAAAGTTTAGTCACAATTTAGCATCTTATAAATTCTGCGCCGGAAAGACAATGAAGTATTTGTAGTTACAGATAAACAATTGTAGATCTTAAACAAAAGCTTGCGTGTGTTTTTATTAAGGTGTGAATAAGCCGATACCTTTTGCAGCTGTTAGGAATGTAGCGGGACTTGGAGCGGTAATATGACATTTTGGCACATGGTATATCAAGAGCTGAAAACTATGTTAAACTATTCCCGGGCGATTAGAGAAAGTTGAAACCAAACGGCCGGCGGACGAAACAAACAACCCCAAAACCGCGAGCTAATTTAGTTTAAAATTTAAGAGGCTGTTATTCAACCAAAAGAACACGTGTTGAGGGCAGTTTTGAAAACGTCGTGGAAAACTCCAATTTAAAACTTGATTGAAAAAGGATTCAGCAGTCGTGGGGTTTAAAAGGACAGCCACCAATTAGAGTAACGCCGCTCTGGCAAAGAAATTTGTTGTCATTGGTTGCTCACTCCACGACTCGGAAGGAGGGTTCTTTGTAATTCGTACAAAACAGTTTTACAAGGCAAGAAAGCCAAGTCTGGTACATGTGGTAGTTCTCCGAGTAATGCGAGGAACTGCTGTAACAGATGACAACTTCTTTAACTCTTATTTCACTAGGTGCAACTCAGTCCAACACAGCAGGGAAAACTGTTAGTACGACTGTGGGCGCACCGACTCTTTGTCCTTTTTAATTCTCTAGGTGTAACACAGCCCAAAACCGCAGGGACATCGGTTAGTACGACTGTGTGCACACCGACTCTTTGCTTCTTTTACTCCCTAGGTGTAACATATTAGTATGACTGTGTGCGCACCGACTCATTGCCTATTTTACTTCACTAGTTCTAACACAGTCGGATACCGCAGGGAAACCTGTTAGTACGACTGTGGGCACACCGACTTTTTGTCCCTTTTACTTCTCTAGGTGTAACACAGTCCGATACCGCAGGGAAACCTGTTCGTACGACTGTGGGCACACCGACTCTTCGCCTCTTTAACTTCCCTAGGTGTAACCTGTTAGTATGACTATGTGCTCACTGATTCTTTGCCTCCGTTACTTCACTCGGTGTAACACAGTCCGATACCGCAGGGAAACCTGTTAGTACGACTGTGGGCACACCGACTCTTTGTCCCTTTTACTTCTCTAGGTGTACCACAAGCCGATACCGCAGGGAAACCTGTTAGTACGACCGTGGGCACACCGACTTTTTGTCCCTTTTACTTCTCTAGGTGTAACACAGTCCGATACCGCAGGGAAACCTGTTCGTACGACTGTGGGCACACCGACTCTTCGCCTCTTTAACTTCCCTAAGTGTAACCTGTTAGTATGGCTATGTGCTCACCGATTCTTTGCTTCCGTTACTTCACTCGGTGTAACACAGTCCGACACAGCAGTAGCCTGCACCATACGAGCAGCCAGGCTTTCTTGCTGCTAGACGAGTCACTGACAATCGTCTGACGGCATTAGAGCCTTCGAAACACCGCAGTGCTTGTAAAAGTATGCAGCGTGTATACACTTGGTCATAATAAAGAATATTAGATCTCCATGACGTTGTCTTCTTTCGATGTGAGGAGCGAACGTCTGCAGCCTCTATCCGACCTGAGTGACGTTAACCTAGGTACCACCATCTAGAGTAATCGTCTGTAACTCAGCCGAATCACGCCGTAATACCCAGAAAACATATACAACGTAGGTACATACACAAATTAAAGCCAAATAGAGTGTGCACCGTTACCTACATGTTATCTGTGACATCAACAACATACTTTGAAATGAAAACCTATATTCTTACAGCAGATATGAAAAAACTATAACAGTGCATAAAATTTTCATCTTTTGAGATAATTACTGTTGAAGTGTAAAGAAAAAAAGCAAGTAGCTGTGTAGGTTTGACACGTTATTTATTACTAACTAAAACAACTAAGGTATTCAAATTGCCCACCAATTTATGCTAGTCAACGTTCAAGTCGATATATTTCAAATTTAAGGAGTTTATTTATTAATTAATTTGCATTCTAATTTATTTATTTATTTTCACACTTTTATTTATTATTAATCTCATCAATCTAAGGACGCTCCCAAATTTTTGTAACATTCTGCCAGTGTCAAGATAGCTGATATTGAATTTATAGATTGGACAATTGCATATGTTCTCCTAAAGATATTTGTTTAATTTACATTATTTACTCATTTTAATAAATTTGTTCTTGATCATAGAACGCTTGATAGTCTGTTTTGATAAATGTTAAGCTTATGGCCTAATTTATTTTGCCAAAGTTGTAGAAATAATGACATCAGTTATGCAAGAAACGTATTATTACATCAAAAAAACAAATAATATTTTAAGAATAATGTGATCTTTATCGGCTTTATAATCTTATTTACTGGAATTGGGTATGCAATTATTCATGGCAAATTATATGGACAAGTTAGAAAATAAAAGAGTCCGTGTCAATTTTACTTTAGCCAATACATAAAACGAAAGCGCCACCCACGCTAAATCTAGGAAAGCCCCTAAGCCAGCAGGAGATTTAAAATATTCAGCCATTTTCCATTTACTTATTTTTTGAGCAGTAAATCAGACTGGCATGTCAGCTGAAGAATTATGCGGCATCCCGGAAAGAGACGACGAATGCAAACGATGAAATCTTCTGTTTACAGGCCAGTCGAGCAACAATTCGGGAAGGCGCTTCAGAACGCGAATAGTTCAATTCATAACTACTGAAGTACTCGAATTGCCTACACAAACGGCAACACGCCTCGCTTCCATTGCGAAACATGAACGACTGCTCCGGTCTGGATCTGCTGGGAACGGCGATAAGCTACACGAAATTCTTATTGCATTCTGCTCCGGATGGAAGTCGATAAAGTCTGAGCGAAACTATTCAGACGATTCGAATTGGATGGGATGTTCATTAAGTCCGGCTTCATAAACAATGTAAAGACATTCGTAATTAGCTATCAAGTTGCCGTTGAGCCTTATGATGAGGAATTTCTAGCTTCTGCTAATTTTAGGAGACTACGTGTTATTAAAATATATGAGCTCTTAATATCCTTGTTTATTTTAAACCTTAAATTGGTTTAATGGGCAACGATCCTAAAATCTTTACAATTCTAATACAAATAATGAGCATACTTGTCCTAACTAGAATAGTTTTTAATAATTTAACACTTTGTGACAGAAATCAACATAAAGAATATGATCGATCATCAGACAAGTCTAAAAAACCATCAGGGCTGGCTATGAATAGACATGTCTCAACACAAGTTCGCAAATTTGATAATAGAACTTGTCAAAGTCAAAGTTCCAAGTTCTAAAGATCGCTGTCACCAGTGGAATAGTAAATACGTACACCAAAGTAGAATCTAATAAAGGTCTATTTTGAATCATTCGCCAGTCATTATTACACTGAGTGATACAATTTAAAGGAAGGAAGGCTCACTGAAACTGTGTTCTAAACATGCTGATGGGGAACAATTTTGAAGATATTTGGAGAAAGAAACTAATATCGTTATCAGAATAAAAGACCCACGATCTCGACACAGCGACACAGCAGCTAAATTAATACAAGATGCTGCAAGGCAAGCCACACCCGTTCCAGCAAATAAATCACCCAAAATTACTGACATACCTCGTCATATAAGAGAACTCTTATAGTTGAGAAATGCAGGGCTACTTCCAAGTGATCACTTAAAATACCGGTTGTTTAAATTTCGCCAATTAAAAAATCTGACGGTAGCTAGGCTAGATCAGGAAAGAACAAAACAGAAACTTTACGGAAGTAATCACAAATTCCGAATCTCAACGGAATAACAATGATAAATGAAATCAAAGCTTTTGTCGAAGCATCGTATCAAGTCTCATTGCAGGTTAAAAAAAATCACCATGTTAGCTAACCCTGGCAAACCTCCTTCACAGCTTCTCTCTTATAGACCTATAAGTCTTTTAGTTCGTAAGTCGACGATACTCGGAGAGTTTGCTGCTTAAAAGGATTAAAAGAACAATAAACTTGAAACAAGTGATCCCGTGTTATCAATTTGGATTTTGCAATTAACATCCAAGTCTCGAAACAAAACGTGTATGAGCGTCATTGTTTTTAGATAATAAAAAAACCCTTCGACAAGGTTTGGCACAACGGGTTGCTATATAAACTCAAAGAAAATTTCCCATGTCAACCATATTTAATGTACCACTAAATCAATTCCGGTGTATCGCAAGGCAGCGGGCTGGGGCCGCTCCTTTATCTAATATACTCTGGCGCATCTACCACCGACTAACAGCCACATTTGTCTATTACACGACTATACTGTCATTTAATGAATGGCCACGAATAGCAGCAGTGCCACTTGCAAAACACCTCAACTTAATGCAAGACTGAATACTAATTCAGCAACGTTAACATAACGTTCGGGCACTTCATTCCATGTAGGAATGAGACAAGGCGAGTCAGCGTCGCTGAAATATCTCTTTCCGAAACCCAGTCAATCTGGTACACCGTTAGCGGCGTACTGGGTGATGTGGTTAGAATCACGCCTTTGATGACTGCCTTATTTTCCCTACTTCCATAACTGTGGATTTAGTACCCGCCAGTTGCCAGATGTAGGGATTGAACCCCGTACCGTTGCACTGCAGTCTGAGCATTATTTTGATAGATTTTTCAGTTTAACGATAAAAAAATCTGTGAAATACTTTAAAAAATCTGTGACTTTAGATGGAACTTCCTTTGCAAGTGGAAGTCTCGAAACTAAAAATTTTGAAAATATCAAAGGAATAAAAGAATTTAATTGTTTTAAGGTATAGGTATATGGTGCATCCAAAATATATCCATTTTCTTCAAAGGTAAAAACCTGAACTGTGTGCAAAATATTACTTATATTTAACGAATAGTTCTTGAGTTGAAGCAAAAGTAAACAAAAAAATTTTAGGTGTTCACCCTGTATATATTTGACCAACATTTTCTGAGTTTTGTGACAGGTAGACATCTAATTCGCATGCAAAACAACGTCTTCCTCCAACAAATAGTTGTTGAGCTATACCGCTAACAAACAGACAGACGGACAAACGGACATACAGACAGACAGACAGACAGGCAGACAGACATGGAAACAGACAGACAGACAGACAAACAGACAGAATTAAGGAAACCTGTTTTTAGCCATCTAGGAAGCACATGAAGATCTGGGCAAATTTCGAAGGTGATTTTGTCACGCTTACAATACTTTCTCGTCTTCTATACGAGGGAAGTAATAACAATCTAAACCCCTTGAGACGTAGTAAAAAGATAATAGCAAGCGCCATTACAATGACAATTTAAATGCTTGAAATCCCCGATTACAACAAAAAACGAGGTTTTAAAAATAGAAATCCAGCCACTGCTGACACAAGAACTAACGAACACCAAGACACGAAAAATGCAGAAATAAATTCAATCTGAACGTAGAGGTATAATGGACGATACTAGGAGAAAGCTCGTTAAAATTGCTTTTCAGAAATACGAAAATACGTAGGGTGTTCAATGTAAAAAATCTAAATGATTACAATTTTAAATTTTGCGTCTGCATATCTACAATATCCCAAATCCACGAGAAACATTTGAACATTTAACGTAATTGAGTGTACAATTTTATTCGTAAAAAAGGTATCTGCATCTTCTAAAACTCAAAATTCACTTGCCTAAATTTAAATATCTCCTTTCGTATACGAGGGAGGTTCCAAAATATGAAAATGAAAATTTATGCCATTCGCTGTATAAACAAATGTCATTTAACTCCCATACTTTTAGAAATATTATGTTTCACTCCCGCGTCATTTCCGCGTTTGTATAGATATTATGTTTAAAGGCCCATGGTACTTCTCATGGGAGTCATTAAACCACAACTCTCGTGTGGAAGATCGGAAAATACAATACCTAACGTGGAGCCTGCAATAAGAGAACAGAAACAGCAATACACATTTTGAGTGTCTGGATGCGTTCGAAAGAAAAAAAACATACATATACGGGCAGCCTGCTAGGGAACCAATATAATTTGCTATATATTCAGTGGAGGGCATATACATTTTAATAAAGGAAAAATCACTAAATAGGTACCACCTACTAATTAGTGTATGCATAATACGCCTTTTAGGCTAAAGTGTCCACGGAATAATTAAAGAGGCGTGGCCTGAGGTAAAAACGCCATAGTTGTTATACTATTAACATTAACTTGTAACAGCTTTCATAATAATTCATATTCTTATATGGGTATTTCGCCACTATGCAAATTAAAATATTAAATAACGAAAATATTAACAACGAACGTTTCGAGGGACAATCTGCCCTCGTTATCAACGAATAACAATTAAAACGAACAAGAAACTTATCTTTTTTCACTGGAAGGAAAAACGACCAACCTCCAATGAATTTTTTGACATTGACATTTGTTGATATCTATACCTACTTGATCTGAATCTATTTCCAATTCGTCAATGTTAGGACGGTATTCAAAACGATGAATACTTTGCGGTCAGTTCTTACAAAAACTAAACCGTTCAACGAAGAACAACATTCAAGGAACTGTATATATAGTATTCCCTGTGAATGCGGGAAATATTATATCGGTGAAACATCCAGACCTTTAGCAGTTAGAGTTAAAGAACATAAAAATATGATGAAAACGTATCAATTCAATAAGTCTAAGCTGGCAGAACATGCTTGGGATGAAAACCATAAAATACAATGGCAAAACACAAAGATCTTGTCTAAAGAATCGATGTTAACTAAACGTAAATTTAAAGAGACTGCATATATTTTACTTAACAAAGAAAAACGCGTGTTGTCTTTCTCAATATTGTTAGACAATAGTTGGCTATCGATTCTTAAAGATGAGATCAAGTAGGTATAGATATCAACAAATGTCAATGTCAAAAAATTCATTGGAGGTTGGTCGTTTTTCCTTCCAGTGAAAAAAGATAAGTTTCTTGTTCGTTTTAATTGTTATTCGTTGATAACGAGGACAGATTGTCCCTCGAAACGTTCGTTGTTAATATTTTCGTTATTTAATATTTTAATTTGCAGAGTGGCGAAATACCCATATAAGAATATGAATTATGAATTCACGCCACAAAGAAGTTTCAGAGATTATCTTTTCATAATAATGTCTATGAATTAAAGAAGACCAATAAAAATGCTTTAAACGTTGCTGATACATGTTCATAACAGTGTTCTTTACAGATTATTTATCTTTTTATATAAGAAAAATTTCCCAGGCATATAAGAGAAACTATACGTCCTTACTAGCAAAAGATACATAAAATATAGGACCATGAAACGACGCGTGCACAAAATACTAATATATCACATTAAAAAGGTAATTATTTCTTCATCGATACATCCATAAACCCACCAAGCTGACCCATGTCCACGCCTCTGCCCCGCCGTAAGGGCTGCATACAAATTCCCTCTTTAGTTCCTTCTGCCCATAATGTGCTGCTGAATTTAATTTAATTTAGTGGCGGTGGTTTCGATAAACATAACAGATGCGGCGGTCTGTTTACAGTTTACTCCAATGCGAGATTCTTTCTGTCTCGTGAAATTTACAGGTCGACCCTCGTCTGCCGCACAAGCGAGCACAATTTGCATGCAAAATTTTCCTTTGATGGAGCGAACTACTTCATTTACCTATCACTCGTTTTATTACTTTACACGCAGAAACTCTCTTACTGAAAGCGACTTCGGTTTTAATTTCAGATCTAACCTTACGGTATGTTTTTAATATGATGCTTATAAAAGAAAGGTCCCGTACCAGAGACAAAATGTGTTAATATATACATAAAATCTACAGAAGTACAATTATTTGGATAGGTACATCAAAAGACTGGCTCTCGAAATGTAGTAAAAATGATAAAATGAAAGCCAAAAAAAGAAAAAAGAAAAAAGGCTCGCAACGGATGGTGAATATGTATCGTACAATACTTAAAAGTACAAGAACTGATACGGTAAGCAAAAATTTGTTAATAAACGAGAGAAGAAGAGGAAGTAGTAGCAATCTGTGGACAAATTGTGTAACTAATACATATGCCGTTAGGGATACTTCTAACAAATACTAGTACACAAAAACTACAGATGTACGGAACGATTCATAATAAGTGCTAAAATTTTAAAATTTGTTAGATAGGCTAAGTAAAAGATCTGCATACGACTTCTACGCCAATTAATTATACAACAAAATAGCACAATTTTATTAGTATCGCAATAAAAAAATTAAAACTGAAATTATTGAGACAACATTCATACATTGTTATTAAATACTGTGAAATAATAAAAGCATTTTATAAAATTCTCTTAAAATTAATAAAAAAAATGCTAAATAGTATATTATGTATCAAGTTTTAGAAACGTCATTTTAGTCACGAGTTTTATTAATCACGAGCGAAGCGCAGCGGAGCGAGTGTTTAATAAAAGAGTGACTAATAAGTTTATAAACCGAGTTGCATACTATACTTTTTCTACGACCACAAATTTAGAGAATATAACATCATATTATTTCATTAAAATTTTGACATTTATTATATTAGGTTAAATTATGCTTGACAAACGTCAAAGTGACGGTTGAAAACTAACTTGATTTTAGTTTTGGCTGTGGCTAATAAAGCAAATACTATTTGAACCTAACTTCACCCCATGACTAAAACATCGTTGCCAACTTCAGCTCATGACTAAGAGGCTCTTTAGTCATAGGTTATGAAGGCATGATTAAAAGGTCACTTAGCGACGTGTATGTTAGTATGTTAAATGGCATTTTAGTTACAGGAGTAGAAAAAATAATTTAAATAATTGAGGATAACATGAAAACTATAAATTTACTTGAAAATTAAAATGATTACTACGAAATATTTCGAAATTGAAGGAAAATTGCAAAATTCTAATTTGCGAATATATTATGAAATTACTATAAAAGTCTTATCAAATACTAGTATTATAAAATTTTATAAAATCACCTTGAAAGTGCTCTTTAGTAACTTTCTAAGAATGTTCTACATGGACACATTCTACAATAAAGCAAGGAATAAACAGTGAACCTGGAAGAGATCCGATGGATCAATAAAGAATGAAATAAGTTTAACACTGGTAGTAACCACTGGCTGGTGAGAAGGTCAGTCTAAAAGAGAAAAGATTTAAACTAGCACAGAAATAAAGCTTCCCCACCACTGAAGTACTGAATGCAATGTAATACCAAAGAGAAAAGAAAGTAAGCCCTAATTATATTCTAGAACCATTAGGCCATGACAAACTAGTAGGAAAATAACCAGACATTTGGACTACGACGAGAAAGATTTTTGCGCAGCTAAAACAGCCAACACTGAAAGATTCTGATTTTTTAACAAGCAAATAAAGATACAAAAAAGACAACACATCGAAAAATTAAGAACAAAATCACTAAAATAATCACAGAGATGATACTCGAAAACAATATGAATATGGAAGTGCTGAGATCAAAATTGTTCACAGGCAGAAGAAAGATTATAAAAATGAAACAAGCAAGATAATGTCCGCCAAATAGAATATTGCTTATCATGAATTCTGTGACCAATTGCCTACTTCTATTATATCGAAACCAGATAATACAAAGTTATATATGTTGTTCACAAGTGTGTATTAGGAATATAACATTACACAATGTTGAGAAATATGTATAAATTGGGCATACCATCTAATTTGGTAAAAGAAACAAACAAAATACAAGAAAAAGTACGTTATCATGGGCAACCATCCGCACACTCAAGATATTATGAAGAACAAAGATATCTCAATAAATCTCTAAAGGAAACCGCCACGCCTGCGTTCTTCCTGTAATAACGTATGGGCTAGAAACCATCAAGTGTACAAATCGGCTCCATGTCACACAGCGAGCTATGAAAAGAACTATACTAAGTGTAACCCCGAAACAGAAAATTCTAAATTAAAACATATGCAGACTAATACGAGTAATAGATATGATTGAAAGAGTAACAAAGGTCAAGTGGAAATGGGTTCACCATGTAGCTCGACAAGTCTATAAAAATCCACATCTAAAATCAAGCACAAAAACATAGTAAGACCTCAAAAAAGATAGAACGTTAAACGAACCGCTGGACGTGACACTCAGACATTTTCAAATAGAAACAAGCCTTCTCATAAAAAGTTTTACTGTACGTTGTAAAAACTGATTGATCCCAAAATAATATTGACAATGGAGACAAAAATAAAAAAACAATTTGCGCCAAAGCTTGTGATAGATACATCAGTGTGAGAAACTTCATTCACATTCATCATCACTTTCAGCATGTGCAGACGTTACAGCCAAGAGATTACAGTCAACGTAAAGGTTACAAGATACAGCTTATACAGAGTCTAGATTGAAGCGCGGTGAAAATCGGAACTAATGTTAGAATCTAGTAATTTCCAAGTTTTGTATTGGTAACACTTTTGACATCTATCATATTGACATTAAATTGTTAACCTTATTTAAGCAGAGGCGTACTCAACATCGTGGTATGGCGCATTTCGAAACAGAGTGAACAACACATACAAAAATAGCAACAATAACAATAGCAATAACAAAATAACAGAATTAACAAAATCAACAGCAACAGCAATTTTCACACTTTAAAACACAAATAATCTGTCATATGACGTTAGTTACTGCGCAAACGAGATCCCTCTACCCACCACTACTGATTACTTGTCATTTAAAAGATAACCAAACTTTGTATGTTTCACAATTACTTCTTTCCACATATTGCCAATTCAGTGAAATAAAATATGATCAAAGCGCCTTTCATGGCCTACCTTGAGAGTCAATCTAGAGTTTGTAAGCTGTAGCGGTTGTTATTACTAATCTTTAATTACAGATTTCAATTGCTTCTGGTGGTTCATAGTCTTAATTCTCTAAATTTTTATCTAATATAGCATTCCCCTGTCTTTTGTAAATACGCAACCACAGTCCCCATTTATGTATAGACAAGCTCAATACGCCTGTCATCAGATGGAAAGAAATGGACCATCCTTAATTGTTTCAACATCAAGGATTTTTTATTCTTATACTACGTTTAACATTTTTTTTTCTATCGTGTTAAGCTTTTCTTGTAGGCTGGATGGTGTAACTACTTATCGGGTATTTTTCCGCCCTCATTTATACACCACCCATCCTAGACAGTTTTTTTAGCCTGTCCACATTGATTATTTGAATCAATTCTTGTATTAAAATAAATCAATAGTCCGTTTGGTAACATTAAATCACTTATTTAAATACATGAAAACCAAAGGTACATTCCAACGTTTGCAGCATACGCTGTAATTTACGTGAGCGAGCATAAAAGTATTTCTTTCCGTTCATAATACACAATGTACTATTTTATAAGGTTTGCGTAAGTTAATGTTTTCGATTTCACAAAATTATACAGATTTAAGTAAAAATTTTCACTAAAATGATAAACAACATGAATACACACGTTCACAGACGCGACTGCACTGAACAAAACTCAAAGTCACTCTGGCATAACACTTTCGTCATACAGCACCGCCGCATCAGTACTTGGACTTGCATCACAGTGGCACAAGAACATTATTAGATAATCATAGCACGTCCAGCATGATGTTAGGACGTTCTCGGTCCAATAAGCTGGATTATTCCTGACTAAAGAAAGTGGACCAGAACAACCATCACAGGGGATTTCGAATTTCAAAGAAAAATCAGACAATAATTTAGACACGAAGGCCACGATCATCCAGGTTAAACAAACCAGAAAATGATTTTGGTAAGAAGGCCATGATTATCAAGGTTAAACCAAAAAGAAGGGATTTTGGCAAGAAGGTCACGATCATCCAGGTCAAACCATCCCAAAAATAATTTATGCATAAAGGCCATAATCTTCTAGGTTAAACCTACCATAACACGATTTATGCACAAACGCCATAATCGTCCAGGTCAAACAAACCAGAAAATTATTTTGACAAGAAAGCCATGATCATCCAGGTCAAGCCATCCAGAAAATGAGTTAGGTACGAAGACGATGATCATCCAAGTCAAACCAACCAGAAAATGATTTTGGCACGAAGGTCATGATCATTCAGGTTAAACCAACCAGAAATAATTTAGGCACGAAGGCCATGATCATCAAGTTTAAACCAACCAGAAGGGATTTTGGCAAGAAGATCGCGATCATCCAGGTCAAACCATCCCGAAAATAATTTATGCATAAAGGCCATAATCTTCTAGGTTAAACCTACCATAAAACGATTTATGCACAAAGGCCCTAATCTTCCAGGTCAAACAAACCAGAATATTATTTTGACAAGAAAGCCATGATCATCCAGGTCAAGCCATCCAGAAAATAAGTTAGGTACGAAGACGATGATCATCCAAGTCAAACCAACCAGAAAATGATTTAGGCAGGAAGGCCATGATCATCCTGGTAAAAGCAACCCAAAAATGATTTTGGCACGAAGGCGATGATCATTTAGTTTAAACCTACCAGAAACCGATTTATGCCAGAAGGTCATGATCCCCCAGGTAAACCAACCAGAAAATAACTTTCGAACAGAGGCCATGATCATTCAGCTTAAACATACCAGATTTAGACACGAAGGCCATGAACGATCTGGTTAAACCAACCCGAAAATAATTTTTCGCGTAGGTCATGATGATCCGGGTTAAGCCTACCAGAAAATGGTTTATGCACGAAGGTGATGATCATCCAAGTCAAACCAACCAGAAAATTATTTTGGCACGAAGGTCATGATCATTCAGGTTAAACCAACCCGAAAATAATTTATGCATAAAGGCCATAATCTTCTAGATTAAACCTACTATAAAACGATTTATGCACAAAGGCCATAATCGTCCAGGTCAAACAAACCAGAAAATTATTTTGACAAGAAAGCCATGATCATCCAGGTCAAGCCATCCAGAAAATGAGTTAGGTACGAAGACGATGATCATCCAAGTCAAACCAACCCGAAAATGATTTAGGCAGGAAGGCCATGATCATCCTGGTAAAACAACCCAAAAATGATTTTGGCACGAAGGCGATGATCATTCAGGTTAAACCTACCAGAAACCGATTTATGCCAGAAGGTCATGATCCCCCAAGTTAAACCAACCAGAAAATAACTTTCGAACAGAGGCCATGATCATTCAGCTTAAACATACCAGATTTAGACACGAAGGCCATGATCGATCTGGTTAAACCAACCCGAAAATAATTTTCGCGTAGGTCATGATGATCCCGGGTTAAGCCTACCAGAAAATGGTTTATGCACGAAGGTGATGATCATCCAAGTCAAACCAACCAGAAAATGATTTTGGCACTAAGGTCATGATCATTCAGGTTAAACCAACCCGAAAATAATTTATCCATAAAGGCCATAATCTTCTAGATTAAACCTACCATAAAACAATTTATGCACAAAGGCCATAATCGTCCAAGTCAAACAAACCAGAAAATTATTTTGACAAGAAAGCCATGATGATCCAGGTCAAGCCATCCAGAAAATGAGTTAGGTACGAAGACGATGATCATCCAAGTCAAACCAACCAGAAAATGATTTTGGCACGAAGGTCATGATCATTCAGGTTAAACGAACCAGAAATAATTTAGGCACGAAGGCCATGATCATCAAGGTTAAACCTACCAGAAACCGATTTATGCCAGAAGGTCATGATCCCCCAGGTTAAACCAACCAGAAAATAACTTTCGAACAGAGGCCATGATCATTCAGCGTAAACATACCAGATTTAGACACGAAGGCCATGATCGATCTGGTTAAACCAACCCCAAAATAATTTTCGCGTAGGTCATGATGATAAGGGTTAAGCCTACCACAAAATGGTTTATGCACGAAGGTGATGATCATCCAAGTCAAACCAATCAGAAAATGATTTTAGCATGAAGGTCATGATCATTCAGGTTAAACCAACCAGAAATAATTTAGGCACGAAGGTCATAATAATCCAGGTTAATCCAACCAGAAAGAATTATGGCACGAAGGTCATGATCATCCAGGTTAAACCAACGAGAAAATGATTGAGGCGCGAAGGCCATGATCATCTAGGTTAAATCAACCAGAAAATTATTTAGGCACGAAGGCTATGATAATCCAGATTAACTCAATTCTCCTAAAATAATCCAGTGTCATTTCCGCCAGAAATCACAAATGCACAAGCATCAACACTAAATGCTGGGCAAATAGTTAAAGCATAATAAAAATGTAAACCTTTAAAAGTTTAAACCATAAAGATGGCACAAGTGATCTCACCTCAGTTAGAGCGAAGAGGCGCGTTATTTTTGGGAGTAATCCCACTTTTGATGTTAGCTTTTGCTAAAAGCGATACACAAAATTAATATGTGTTAACAAACACGAGTGCAATGAGCAAGACTAAGTCATTCTGGTATAATATTTCATCGTACTTAGACTTGCATCACAGTAATATAAGAAGAATAGAATGATGATCATAGCTCAAAGTTAACATAGTCTATAATTATGTTTTTTCTTCGTCTTAAAACACACTTTAATCAGATTTAAACAGTCCGGCTAAACTGTTACACCAAATGAAATTGTAGGCAATTATAATCATCATCAAATATGGTAATTACTAACTGAAAACTTTGTTAATGCATGGTTTTCACTAAATATACAAAAAATCAAACAGCACTTCTTGATCTGCTATGAAATAAGTTGCCATCGAAATTCGTACTTTATTTGTAATGCATTAGCTTCTATCCAACAAAACCTAAAGAAGCATTTAAAGTAGTCCACTAAATATCTTTCATAGTGAACAACAGTAGTAATTTACTGCAATTTGTTTATTCACTAATAAGCACAGGAAACCACAAAACTGCAACAAGCCGATTTATCACGTTTAAATGGGTACACAATTATTCCTATGAGCATGAAATTAAAGATTGCAAGCATTTGATAAACAACTACAACTTCCTCTGCTAATTGACTCAGATAGCGACGCTATTACTATTTAATACGAGAAAATTCTATTAAGAGAACACTAATTGCTGCTGAAGTTCACATTTTAACTTATATTATGTAGCAATCGTTATTAAAACAGGAATCGAGGTTTTTCCCGAAACCTTCGTTATTTACTACTTCTAACTTTTACTGTGGTGAAATACCCAAAAACAAAACGGCATGTAGTATTTTGAATCTTTGTGAACTAGTAATAATAACAAAGTGTCCAAATTAATACTCAATAATATCAGAAACAAGTCTAACACAGTAAGGTACTTGTTACGAGTTTAATTTTTTCTGAGTTCAGAATATGGTGAAAATTAAAATTTTTATTAATTTATTTGAAACGGGAAGTGGAACACGCACAAGGAGAAGTTAACCACAAATACAGCAAACAAAAGCTACGGAAGCGTACAAAGTTTCCGATATTTCCCAAGTTTTAATCTCTTAAGTTTAATATCTATTGGAAATTTATTTTCTTCTGGCTGCATCCGATACGAATTTCTAGAAGCGCTGCGACACGAATAAGATTCGGTTCAGCAGTTTCGAAAGAAAAACAACAACGTTTAGTATGATATCAAAATACTTACAATTGAAAAAAGTACGGGCATATATTTATCAAATTAATAAATCCACATAAACTGAAAAAAATCTTACAAAGTTGTCATTCTAAATTCAAGTGTGTTCGGAAGTGAAACCGAAGCAGCTGTCAATTATTCCACACTCAAAATGTCTGCACATTTCCAAAGAAAACAAGTTGCACCAAGGGCGATGTAAACATTAAAATGGGCCCATTATGAAAAACATAATAAAGCACTCAAAGTGTCTCTGGTGACAGATGGGAAAGAAAAATCGATTGAGTAAAGACAACTTTACAACAAATGTTCTTGAATGGAAGACGACGAAAGAAGTGCCTGGCAAATTAATTAGACGATAACTCAGAAATTACGAGTCATTCAGAAAGAGCAGAATGAGAAAATGAATACCATTTTAAAGCGGAAATTGTTACGTGATAGCTCTTAAGTAAGATATAAGATGCAACTATAAGAATAACCACCTGCAATTTTGGATGGTAATTTTTTTTAATTTTTACTGCTTAAGTGGTTTCTAAATCTTATATGAGCGTTTAAGTATTTAAATACAACTAAAGTGTTCAGCTTGGATTATATGAGTCTATTCACAGTTTTCTAAAGCAATTGCGACAAACTGAAGATTTACAAACTAGGTAAAAATTTAATTAAATATTTAAAACAGAACTTACGATTTTTAGAACCATGTTTTAGAAAACGGGGTTAAGAAGATAAATCAGCATTGACGCTTGTGTATGCCAAACTGCCTGAAAACTTCAGGAATTATCCGTGGCAATTAAATATCGTAAAAATGCCGCCGGGAACTACGAAATACACCAATACAAGTGAAATTCGGGTGCAGCGATACGAATTTAATCAATTGTGCGTTTGCTTTAAGAAAACTCTTTAACTCATAAATTTGATTAGTTTACGTCGAGCTAAGCGAACTTTCTAGAAACGTCAAAAAACTTATTTGCCGGACTGCAGTCCCCAAACAGCGGGATTTCCATTTCATTACAGCGTGAGCGTCTTAATCAACAAAGACACTACCGATAGAGTTGCGAGTTTACCCTCTGCCAATTGCAAGAGCAATAAACGGCCGGTAGTCCGACTCAACGAACAGTGGGCCATATACTTTATTTGAGAAAAGTAAAACCTCGTCCAGGCAAAAGTGAGAGCAACCCTTGTGCGACAATAGACCCAGCCGTGTCCAGCTGACAGGCACAAGCAACTTGTGTATAAGGGTAAAATGTCTGGCGTTCAAGCATTGCGTCTCCGCATACCGACTTGACTTACTTTAAGCGAGTAGAGGACTTTGGTCAGATTCCTTTGCCTACATTTCGAATCAAATTTCGGCATTCGTATTTATATAATTACCTATTTCTACTTTTATTTTCTTCTTTAAAATGTTCATAATCGCACTGTACACTAGGCATCACTTTTAATATAATTTAACAATCTATGCTATTAAGAATAATAGCAATAAATGAGTTCGAAATATTAGGACTAATTTTTTTAAAGAATATAGAAAGAGCGATTTGAAGAATAAATGTATTACTTAGTATGGGAGGAAGAAACAAAACAAAGTAATATAACGTACAGATGAGAAAAAAATAATATCACTATGACACTTTAACACAACAAACATTTCTGTTCTTATTTAAAAATAAGGACTATTTAAAAACCACAACCTATAAAATGTAACTACAACACTCAGCGCACTAAAAGTAAGAAAATAAACACGCTTTTATACTTAATTTATAAAACCCGAATACAGTTTGCTTCGACGCTCAATATTTCCCACCGATTTCAAAAAAGTCAATACAGCACAGGATCAGGGATCGCAAACATAGTGTTAGTTAAGATTAAAGCAGTCATTTTATTATTATTAAATTATAACACTGCATTAATATTTTACTAAAAAAAGTGTGGAACTTTGTTATAGTAGGCAACAGTCTTTTTTTAAATTTTGCTTTAAATTGGCAATTGCTAATATAATTTATGCACAGCAAGTCACTTTTTACTTTGTTGTGAATTTATTAGGGAAACTTTATTAGAATTTCTGACAGATATACAGCTTTTGAAGATTTATATACAACTTAAATGTTAAAACGTTTGATTTCTCTATACACACACATAATTATGTAGGACATTAAGATTATTTTTTTGTAATTTGAGCAAATAAAGGTATGACAGTATGATATGACAAACTAATTGTGCTACCAAAATCTGTCAATTGTTCAATTGGTTAATTAAAATTATCGAAAGTATATTTATGTCCATCATATATCTTTGATTTCGGCTGTGCATTGATATAATGCGATGCTACTTATAAAAATTTAAAATCAAACAATTGATATTCGCGTTTAAGACAGCACAGATCTGTCAAAGGCATCACAAAGCTTAATATTCTAACGTCTAATAAAATATAGACAAGACAGTCACACTTAAGAACAATTTTCTGATTTTATCTATGATATACACATACACAGCTTAATAAAAATGTTAATATCCTTCAAGACACTGCAATATCATTTTTTTCTAACACAGAATAGACGTTGAATTTATAAACTCGATTTGTTTTAAATTTTAGTAGTCGAACATAAAGCTTTGTGTGCCACTCGTGCATAATCTGACTTTATTGTCCCCTCCTCTTTATAAAATAGTTTCGTCCAATACAGTCCTACATTATGTACTTGTATAAATAGCCGTTGGTAGCATCATAAAGGCCTTATTGTTAAAACTGTACTGAATCCATAAAGTGGCACTTTATTGCTAGTATCATAATGCTAAGTATATGGGACTGAACTGTCACTGTCAAGTAAATGTTACAAAAAATGTACGCACAAAATATTTGAACACGAATAAGAAACATAATTTTTTCAAATCAGCAATGAAGAACGTCGAAATCGTATTAAAGTACGAGAAAACGGCAGTAAAGTAATCCATTCTTGAGCCAGTAAAACCTGTTACCTTGCGTGTATTGTTGAATATTTTATTTGTTCCTCACTTGTAAATAACTAGAAATTTACCATTTATTCAAAATGTCAAACTGACAAGCAACTAAATTCATCAATATGACACATACTAAGGATGACAACTCTGGCTTTGCACGCTATCATTTATCTATGAGCACGCTTGTAAAACTGACAGTTAACTTGTAAAGATTTTACAAGTTAGTAACTTGTTAAAATAAACTTTCTTGATTAATACAGTGACTTGATAAATTGATGTTTACAAGTGAGGAACAAATAAAATTAATAACTTTTGAACAAACAATTAGAAAATATCAAGCGTGCCCATTGCGATTCAGCGCCTGCAAAATAAATTTCAACGGGAATCAAGCAGGCTACGCGCAGTGAACCCTTCGATACCATTCTGCCACGGAGCTGTGCCCCCGGTTGCCTCGATGCGACTTTACTATGTTCAGCAAGTTTATTATTCCCCATTTTTGTTCTTTTTTACAACATTTATCTTATATCTGTTGGGTCTTATCTTTGTCAACGGTAAAGCCTGAGATATGTGCAAATTATTACGTTTATCTAATTATTCCGCAGTTAAAGCGAAAATATATAAACATTAATTTTTTAAAGGTGCTCACCCTGTATATATTTGATCAACATTTTCTCGGTTTCATTCCAGGTAGACATATAATCCGCATGTAGAATATCGTTTTCCTTCAACAAATAGTTTTTGAGTTATACCGGCAACAGAGCGACAGACATACGGAATTGAAAAAACCTGTTTTTCGTCATCTAGGGACCCTGAAACGTGAAGATCTGAAAAAGGTCGAAAAAAGTTTTTTTCGCGATTATAATACTTTCTTCGTCTTTTATATAAGGGATTTAAAAACACAAGTTAATATTATTTTCTATAAAACCAGACGTGGAACCGACATACTGATAACTTGTATTGATAGTTACGTTAGTCCCGATAAACTTTGCTACTCTTTTCTCCTCTTGCTCTTGTATTAGGCCAGTGGCTTGTTTTAATCACGAAGTACTGGCGTATCCAAGGGGGTGTCAATAGGGTCCATTGACACCCCCTTGGGCCTCTTAAAAAATTTAATAGGATAAAAAGTAGACTACTTTGTTTTAATTATAAATAAAATGCACCCTTATAGCATCCGCTCGTAATATTTAAATTTGAATTTGCCGAATACTTTTTCAACATTCTTCTTTTCTTTTTAATTCCAATAGGCGCAAATTTGCCCTCACCCCCCAGTGCTGGTGGAGTTTTCGTCGCACGTTGATGTCGATTCTGTGACCTGTCTAGTGTATACCGGTCTCCACTAGACAAAAAAATGAACTGCACCTGGTGCATAGTTATCGGCGCATTTTAAAATTTTACTAATAATATAATGTGTTCATTCTTTGCTTTAAATTGTGCAACTAGCTAGTCAAAGTTTAAAATATCCAAAGCCTGCAAAATTTCAATTTTTTATGTAAAACAATGCATATCTTATAGCGTTTCGGGTGAAAGCAAAACCTACATACTTGATTTGTAGGTAATTGGCATTTATACAGAGATCCCAAGCGTTACACAATAAGGCATTTTTATAAATTGAGAAGCCTAACGTTCCCCGAAAAACGTGCGTATTCCTTTCTCGGAAAAAATTATATGTGGAAGTAATTAAAATGCATTTTAATATTAGTTATTTGGATAAATATACTTGGCTTGTCTATTTGTATATAAAACAAGGAGTTTTTTGTTCGTTTTTTCTTGAAATTAAGCATGTTAAGTGGCTCAAATCGTTTTTCTTTTAATGAAAAACAATTGAATTTAAAGGTATGAAGTAACATATTAAAAAAATCTCATGAAAAGCGCTTTTTAAAAAATTCATACAGGGCCTTCTATTCGAAAAAAACCGAAATGATTAAATTAGCTAATATTCAGCACCATATGTATATCAGTAATACCCACAACCACCATTTTCCACTAGAAAGGTAGTTCACGAAAAGCATAATTTTTTGGTAACGTTTTTCTTCATAACATTTTTTTCTCTTGCAGCAGCAGCCTGAAATTCACCATTTTTTGCATAAAATCGTTGATATGTATCTCCAAAACAACTACTATTAGACCCATACAACTTGATATAAAATTATTGGTATTTCAATGCAAAACTTAGAAGTTACCTAAATATAGGACATTCCAAAGTAAGTTTAATTCGCTACACTGTTTTGAGCCACCCTGTTCAACCAAACTATTTTAATAATGTGCACCACCTTTGTACTTACAACGGTTGTTAATGAAATGGAGTGTATGGTCCGAATTTCCAGGTACACTCCGCAAATATTTGACATTGACAGTTCACGAGTTTTGTGAATAGATAAAATTACACGCCGACCGCCATATTAGTCAACTTTTAGCGGTCCGCTTCGACACGCCAGTTATTTCTCTTTAGTACAGTCTTCTTGGACTCGAGCATGTTGCTTGCTGGGTCATCGGCTATTTCACGTTTACTAATAAAATAATTGTTTTCTATAGCACATGTTAAAGTGTGCTTTTATCAACTCAAAACAAAAGGTCAAGTTTTACTTTAACAGCAAGGGTAGATAAAGTAGCACTTTAATATCAAGGATAGATAAAGTAATTTAACTTTCTAACTTTTGTTTAAATTAAATATGACAGCTGCGCATTATCGTAGCAACCCAATCTAGCTACTGACATTTTGAAATGTGATTGACTGTTCTTATTTTCTTTTGAAATTGTTAAAGTTCTTGCTATAGAAAAAAATATTGTATTATACACGACGATAAAGTTATTTCTATCCACTCTTGAATCATTAACGTCTCGACTTCGTCTCGACGTTAAACGATTCACTCGTGGATAAAATTTAACTTTATGGTATAATAAATTACTATTTCCTATCTTTTCAAAAAATCGAAATATTTGCTTGGCACATCTTGGCTGTTGTACCCTGTATAAACAAATGATAGTCGCGTTTTCAAAATGCAATTTTATACATTTCGCGAAACTATGCAGCTGCTTACATTCATAAAATCAAACTGTGTATAAGAAATGAATCGTGCACAGAATTATAAAACTAATGTCTCACCGTTTTGTTGAACTAAATCGAACCTTAGTAAGTTATAAAGAATTGACAATTTGCACATTTGGAGAAGCTATGCGGTTGTATGGAATCATAAGTTCTATGTAAAATAGAAACGAATCGTCTTATTAGAATATGTAGAACTGAAAGTCGCGTTCAATATGTAAATTCTATGTTTGCCGGGATTGTATACGTACATACATAGAGTTCTAAATCCTAAGTGTAACCGTTGTGTTAAACAAAATTCTAACTTCGTAACATATACACAATTTATAGTAGCATTATGAGGGCCTAATTTTGCACCATTGCTGTAGCTATATAACGGGTGTTCATAAACAGTCGTCATCCCAGTTGCTTTGAAAAACAAAACGTTATGTCTTTGATTAATTCGTGCAACACAATGAAACGTCATTGAGTACTGTCATAGCGCATTTTTTCTCAATTTTAATAGACATACGTTTCTGAAGTCAAAACCTACTGGGATGACGACTGTTTATGAACACCCGTTACATACATAAATAAGAAAATATTGACAGTAGGGCATAACTTAGTTATTACCCATCTATGAAAGCTATAGACAGGTATAATGTTATAAAAACAATGTTTAACTTTTGCATTATACGAATTATTTTGTTTAAATACGGTATAAACAACTAATATCCAAACTTAGCTCTGTGTAAAACAAAAACGAATCGTCCTACCAGAATATAAACGACTTGCTGATATTACGTGAAACGCTGTGAATTACTA
Organism: Agriotes lineatus; assembly: GCA_940337035.1. Taxonomy (NCBI): domain Eukaryota; kingdom Metazoa; phylum Arthropoda; class Insecta; order Coleoptera; family Elateridae; genus Agriotes; species Agriotes lineatus. Next base: position 194,723 of record CALNHX010001336.1, on the reverse strand, counting down.
ACGTGGATGAACATTTTAGCAAATGGTTTGACATTTTAGATATGACATGAAGCGCTAACTTATTTCAGCCATTTGGTGAAATTATGTCCAATTACTAGATAGCCGATTTGACAAAATGAAACTTTGCTTTTCAATTTATTACAATGCAAGTTTATATTGTTTTTAGTTGATCGGTTTACAAACTATTTCCTGAAAAAGCATTATTCTTTTTCTTTAAACACCAACAATACATAAACTATTAATACATATTTCGAACTGTAGATTAATAAAGTGCTTAGATATAAAGTGAAACGAAAGGCTAAGTTAGTATATTATTGATTTCATTAATAACAAATTGGATTTGCAGCTTTACATGAAACGACTGGGAAGGTCAGCCACTTAGTGTAATTTAGCGTTGTTTCATCAAGTGACCATTTAATGCAACGTATATCCGTTTTAGCAATTGGCAGCATTTCACTTACTGTCGAGACGTTTAATGAAATAACCAATAATAATAAAGGTTTAGTTTTTTCCTTTAACAATACTGGATTGTATAAAAATTATCAAAGAGGATTTCCATAAAATATCACAATATAAGATCAGGAACAAAGCCAAAACATTTTTCCAACAAGAACACTTTAATACGTAATTTAAAAAAAGTAACTCAGAGACTGATTTAATTTCATTGGGGAGAGAATTAAAAATTTTAAGTCCAATTTGGTCAGGTACTTTACTCTTTCGCCGAATTATTATATTTTTATCCATCCTGTATATCAAATAATTTTGGAATTTTATGAGCTCATTTTGGTTTTTTGGGTAATGCAGAAGTTTTTATGAAGAATACTTTTTTTGATAAATAGATAATTAAAAAAGATTTCCACATGTAGAGAACTTTATGGGACACCCTGTATATGGAAATAAACGCAAAATCCATAGAGTAAAAATAGTATTTTTGTCACCGTTATGATTAGTGTACCAAGGGGCGCGAACATATTGTTCTGCTTACAGTTACATTTTGTCTAGTTACTACCCTGCATGGGTGCACCCTGTGACTACCTACTCACGTGCCCATCTCTACTTCTAATAGCAAAAATAAGAATGGCAAAAAAATATTTAGGAAATGGTTCTTACAAAAATAACTTATAACTCATCGCCATTTTTATTTTAGCATGTATATTTATATATTTTATAAAAATCTAATATTGCTGTTTGAAGGCAATACGAGGTAATATAAGGTAATTGGAGGGTAATATTTAAGGAACTTACTTGAGGCAATACAGAGAAAATACGAGGTTAGAGGGGGCAATTTCGGGAAATTTAGAGGCAATTGAAAATTTTTTTGGAAAAAATGTCTTTGTACCGCTAAATACAATCGCAATCAACTGCTCGCCATGTACGTACATCATACATGCACAACTCTAAATACAAGAAAAACAATTGAAGGTAGCGGACAACGTGTAAGTTACCCATCATCAAAGCTGTGGACAAGTATAAAATAAATTATAAATACAACGCTGAACCTTTATATTATACAAAAATAAATGTTCTTTTTCAAAATATAAAGAAATAGATCTTGCCCATAAGGTGAAATTTTGCACATTTCGCAAGGCCATGCCTTGTGAAAAACAAAAACTAGTCGTTTTCATAAAAAATATCGAGTAAAATATAAACAACTCATAGTTGTATTTCTCAAAATTGTAAATGTTATTTATTTAAAAATAACAAATTTGCCAATATTATTATCATTTATATTGCAGAACTCTCAACATCCGTTATTTTCTTGCCCGTCTCAACTTTTAAAATTGAAGAAAAAGGAGAAATACGATTAGAATTTTACAACACATATTACATCATTCAAACAGTAAATTTTTTATATGTAGTCGTTTAAACCTGAGTCAAATGAGATGAAACAGACTGTTAACAGATGTTCCGCTTTAATATTTGCGAAACAAACTTTTGCGTTTGGGTGAAATACTTTAATCTTCCGGAAAAATTAACAATAAAACTAGCTTCCATTCAGGTTTATAGCCGGCCGGCTATGAAGTCGACACTTCTGTTTGTTGTAGCTCAGTTCTTAATTGATACGAGATATCACGACAGCGGCTTTAAATCAGTATTGGAGTACCGTTAGATATCAGGTTTGTCAAACTTAAAATTTGTGCTCTCGCGTTGCCTACATAAAGTTATTGCAAATCCGTTACCGAGTTTTGAATTCCTGTCGGTTTGGGCAGAAAGTGGGGCCACTTATTATCTGTTTACCAAACTCAATTCTTAATGCATTGGCAATATAACAACAGAAGTCTTATTTTTTAATTTGAATAAATTATTCAAATTTGTCAATTTTTATTTTGATCAAACTTGTTCGGTGTTGACAAGTGCACTCGCGTATAATACTTTTTTTTATAATATGTCACAATTACCATGAGTTTACATCAAACACAACATATAACCTATACAGGGTGTTTCATACGTAATAGTGCAAGCATAAACTGTGGTGAATTGTTGGAAGGTTACGCAAATAGGTTCGCCGCCATCTTGAAAATATATTGAACGCCTTTTTATTCAAATATCTGGCTTCCTGTTGAGGCCATAGTAAACATCGATACGGCGTTTTAAAGGGCGTAAAATTTTCTACAATTTATACTCTATTAACTTTTTTTGTGAGGCTAATAAATATTTCTCTTATTTGTTGAGCGGGAGACTTGAAATTAAAAGCGCAACAAACGGTTTTTCATATTGTTATCAAAATGTGTAACACGTACGCGAAAATTGTTTATTATCGTATAGGGCGTAGAAAAACCTGCAATTTAGTATATATAGCTTTTTATTGTCCGTTTATATAGCATATTTTAGCGCACAGCAAAACTCTGTCGGCGCGTCGCTGCAGAACCCTTCTCCACAGCACCCCAGAGGTGGAGTTCTGGGCGCGTTTTCTTAACGGGGTGTCTCCTGGAGGCCTAATCCATGATATGTCGTCATTTAATCGCATTAACTAGTTGCCTACTTCATTATTTCACCTTGCGTTTTTATATAGGTTCTAGTTGGGTATGGTTTTTTCACCGTCGTTGCAAGTCTCAATTAAAAAGGAGCGAACTCGCATGTCAGTAACCTTATCAAGTCCTCATCGGATTGGTTGAAAATGTACATTGTTTAAAACAGTACCAATGGATTAATTGGAATAATTTCGACACCGACTTTTATGCTACTGTTTATCGCTGCCAACAGAAGTTTCTTGTCCTTTCTCTTGAACGTTAGCGATTCAATCTTTGCGGCGGCGACAAATCGTGGATTAGGTCTCCAGAGGATACCATGTAAAAAACTCGCTTACAACTCCACCTCTGGGGTGCCGTGTAGATTAGGTTCTGCAGCCACGCGCCGACATAATTAGTTTTGTGGTGTGTTACAATGTACCATATCAACAAAAGGTTAAAAATATATACATATACCAAATTGGAGGTTTTTCACTCCCGGGAAGTTCGATAATAAACAATTGTCTCGTACGAGTTGCTCATTTCTAGAAAAACACGAGAAACCGTTAGCTGCACTTTATTTTCCACTTTCCAGTGCAAATAAATAAAAGAAATATTAGTCTTACGGCAAAAGTTAATAGAACATAGAACATTGTAGGAAATTTTAAGCCCTTTAACACGTCTACCAATGGTTAATGTCGTCTTAACGAAAGCCGAGATAATTGAATAAAAAACGTTTAAAAACTTTTATAAAATGGCACTGAACGCTATTTACATAACTTTCCGACAACTCACCACTACACTTTTAGAAGACCACCCTAACAAACCACACAAGATCATTAACAGCGGGTGACTGTCGAAGCCAATATAGGGATTTCAGACATATCGACTGGACTATTACTATACAGCCACGTGCCGACATGATTATCTTTGCAGCGCGCTACAATCTAAAATAATATCAATCGAAAATAAAAATTATGTATGCCAAATTGCAGTTTTTTTCGCGCCTTAAAAGTTCCATAATAAGCAATTTTCTCGCACGAGATACCCATTTTGAGAAAAAAAAAACAGAAAACCGTTTCTTGCGCTTTCGTTTTTAACTTTCTGAAACAATAAATATAAGAAATTTTGGTATCACGAGAAAATGTAATAGGACATAAACTATAGGAAATTGTATGTCCTTTAAAATCCTGTATCAATTTTTATATAGCTTCAATAAGAGCCGAGATATTTGAATAAAAAGACGTTTAACCATTTGCTTAAGATAGCGGCGAACTCACTACACTTGAAGATGGCCCCCCTAACAAACCACAAAAGATCATCCACGGTGGGTGATCGTCGGACTCATAGATATAAATTTCGGACATAGCGACTGGAATATTAATAAAATTTTGCCAATTACTGGCTTGCAATGTGTTAAACTTAGTTTAAATCTTTTTACAATAAAAGGAAGATCGTTCCAAGTTCCGGTCTAAAAATTGTTAACAAACGGCTTAGGAAGTCAAGCAATAATTAGCTGTTAGTTTCCTGGATTGCTGATAAATGACACTACACATGAAACAACAGACATTGTCATTCAGCCCAAACTGTTTTTTGCTCTCGTAAACCATCGACTAAAGTATACCTTCCTTATTTAGAGGTAATGAGTTTGCAATATTTCCATATCATAAAGTCCAGCATAAAGTATATGAAATTGGTACAAAAAATCTTAAAGTATATGTAGCGCCCTCTATTTACCATTCTAAAAATATCGAAAATGATTTTCTTGTTCGTGAAAACATAATATTTTGAGACTATAATACGTGACCACATCAGATTGTTATTTTCATTTGCTAACAGGCCGCAATTTATACCATTTTTAAATTTCGATGTGTTTTTTTATGTAAAGAAAATTTGAAACATCGAACTATACTACCTAACCTAGATTGCAGAAACCTGTTTTACAAGTTACGTATTAAAGACTCATAATTCAAACAACCGCGCTGTGTACAACCAGCTTACCAATAGCAATACTCTATTCAAATTTAGCGCTCATTTGTGGGAGCAGCTTCTACTCTATTTGTTGGTTAAATGAAGTATAGCAGCAAACATTTAATTAAATATAGCCAGTTCTCTTCGATTTTATGACTGCATTACTATATATTATTGATTAGAATCATTTTCTGATTACTCAGGCACTAAATAGTTAGTATATTACCCGATTTTTGGTTTCTCAGAGAGGTTGTATAATTGTAACATGATAATGATGCAATAATAATGCAAAATGAATGAATATTTTAAAACAGTAGAAATTATTTGGGAAACTTATCACAAAACTTTGAAATCGGTTCAAGAAAGCCTGGAATATGTTGCTGAGGTGGAAAAATGAATATGGACATTTCAAATAAGCGAAAACGGTTCAGTTGCGAATAAGTAAAAAAAGTGGACTTTATCGGGACATAATTAAATGAAAGAAAATCCTTCAAAAACCTAAAGGTAGCTTTGGCTTTGCCAGAAACTAATTCAGATATGGAAAAAGTGCTTTACTTTAAAATATGTTTTCTACTCCTGTAACTGAAATGGCACATAACATACTAACATACACGTCGCTAAGTGACATTTTAATCACGCTTTCATAACCTATTACTAAAGAGCCTCTTAGTCACGGGCTGAAGTTGGCAACGGCGTTTTAGTCATGGGTTAAAGTTGAGGTTCAGACAATATTTGCTTTATTAGCCACAGCCAAAACTAAAATCAAGTTAGTTTTCAACAATCAACTTTGACGTTTGTCAAGCATAATTTAACCTAACATAAAATTCCAAATCTATTAATGAAATAATATGATGTTATATTGCGTAAATTTGTGGTCGTAGAAAAAATATAGTATGTAACACATTATATAAACTCGTCTAGACACTCGTTTATTAAACACTCGCTGCGCTACGCTCCGCTCGTGCTTAAAAAGACTCGTGACTAAAGTGACGTTTATAAAACTTGTTACAAAATATACTATTATAGGCAGATCCAACAACGATTCGCTTTCCAAATACGTCATGCATTAAATTCTATAGTATTATCAAAAAGTATTTTCATCTATTATGGCCATGGAATACTTCCTAATTTATGAATGCAACTATAACTCACTTACAAAGCAAATGTCAAATTTTGACATTAAGTATAAACGTAGATGCATTCATAAAAATGAGGAAATGGCCATACTAGATGAAAATAATTTTTGATCATACTTTACTTGATTTAGCAACACATACAAGGCTAGTTCTTTTCAAGATACAGAGAAAATATCCTGACAACTTAAATACAAAGACAAAGCGGTCTAAGTGGAAATTAAATTGTAATATTCACAGTTGGAGTAACCGCGAAAGCATCAAGCATTATTGATGAAATACAGAAACATTGCATTAAGCCTAGGCATAGGCGTAGTTAAAGGGGCGCTAAAGACCCCCAAAACCTGCATTAGCGCCTCCGAAAAAACTTTTGAATACTGTAAAAATTCTATTTCACCATTTTCTGTACGTTTTGACTGATGCATTGAATGTTATAAACATACTGAGCAAAACGCTGCAAAGCAATGAAAAGACTACCAGAATTAACATTAATTGTTAACGCTGTCATCAAGACACTAGAAGAAAACCATAATGAATTTTCCTTTTATAGAAAAAGATTAAAGTTGTTGCCAAAAAGAACCATCTTGAAATCGAACCTACCAGAAACTCTAAGAGGATAAAGAATGAGTAAAAATTACTGAATGATTTACTTGATTTTGTCTGCAACAGGATCAAATTCAACAGATGATATTGATTTCGATGCAGACTCATTTACGCTTATTAAATACTCTTTCCGAATTAATATTTTTTAAGCATAGATTTATGTATTCCAATAGGCATAAATAACAAGAATACAAAAAAATTTTGCTGGAATTTTTAGTTCTATCTCATTTTAACATTTTAGATTTGCGTCAATCGAATACAACAAATACAAAACTGTTGTTTAAGCTGAATTTTTGGCTGAAGAAGTAGAAATCATGTTTCTCATAAGCTAAAAGAAGTCAATTGGCTCAATATGTTAAAAAGAAGAACTGTACATTCGTGTTCCTTATTTCATAAGATAATTATTTTTAAAACTCCATCATACCTAATTAAAAAGATTAAGATTAGTTGTGATGTAAATAATACACTCAGGAACAAATATATATTTTTAGAATTTATATTTATTTTTATCATCTAGTAATTTAAAGTGTATTATCACCGAAATAGTAGCAGCGAAGGTTTTGTAGCCATTGAGTAATTAATTTACATTTTATACTGCTAAAACAAATACAGGCTGTTTCCTTACAATAATACAAGTTGCTCGTAAACTATTTATTTTGACAAAGTCGATGAGAAAGAGTATACAACTTTATTTCAGTATTTGATGATTAGAAGTTAGTCTGGAGAATGAAGGATGCACTGAAAATGCCCAATTCTAATTTATCTTCACGATATACCTAAAATAACGTTATGCTGCTATTGTACTGAACTTTCTTGTAGTAAATAGTATAATTAAAAACCACATTGTTTTTGGAAATATCCCGTATTTTTTTCAACTATATAATATGAAAATCAGTTATCTAATGGTTATAAAACTCTGCTGCTATTATTTTTATAATTTCAAACCTTAAACCACTAAAAAAATTAATACATAGTTTATAGAAATACGAAAATTAATATGTATATTATTGTCCATGAGTATATAAGAAGTAAAAGACACGTTACGCCTCCTCTCCATACATAACATTTTAGTATTACAACTATTTACAATCATTTTTTATTCAAAATTTAATACCAAGATCTGCTCTCATTTTCCAAATAACTGAATATATTCCTACACCAGTGGTCACAAATTATTCTCGTTATAGACCTAAAAACTGATACGTCACTAAGTCACTACATCATCTCTATGGCATATAAGCAGTTATATTCGATATTATTATTATGTACAGGGTGTAGAAATGCTTTACGCACCATAGAATTTTCAATGATAATTTCTTTAATTGAAAAAATTTGCCTCCCTAATTACTTTAGAGCAAACTTGCACCTACGATTTTTGTAAATAAATTAGTTGTCACGTCATTTTACACTTCGGAAAATCGCAAGATCAAAGAAATTAAAATTACCGTTTAACAAAAATCAGTAGTACCTACCTTAAAATTATTATTGAAACAACTAGCGACTCATGAAATGTGCTAGAAATGTACTCTCATTAAAAATATCAATTTAATTTTGATAAAGTTAAATGTTTAAAATCAATAATAATCATAATAGACACTCAACATTTCAAGGCGCTGCTGATTTTTTTGTTTTTTCAATTTCTTTAATTTTTTGTTTTCTGAACTGTAAAATGACGTATGATGGCATAAATAGCGACAGAATTTATTTCTCCATAAAAAACTTATTTGCAAGTTTGAAAATGTTTTTATATAAGAAATTACCATTGAAAATCCTATGATGCTTAAAGCATTTCTACAACCTGTATACTACACTAAACGGTTAAATGAAAGAGCAGTAATTTTTCGAAAATTGCTGAACTTCGTCGTTTGTTATCAGAAATTGTATTGGATAAATTGGTTCGCATTAAGTATTTTATGTGGTAACAATGAAGACATTGTTATTATTATATCCGCATGCTTGATGAAATAGTTGATTAGCTACGACTTCGATTTTCTTAAAAAGAAGGTTTGCAGCAAAAATGTTAATTCTAAAAATAGCATAATCTGTAAAAATTTTCATTACCCTGAAATGAAGTAAAATCTGAATCACAATACTGTCAGTGATTGAGTGATTACTATAAACTTTATAAAGTTGCTCTCATCTTGCTAGCTAACACAGCATCGTGTGGAAAGTCCTTTTAGGCTATGTTAATTCAAAATTGGCTGAAACGTACGATGACTGAATTTTAGTAGTTTATCAATACTCACTATAGAAAATAAAGTAGCAAAAAAATTACTTAGAAGAAATTCAGTAGGAAATAGAAAATTGTCATGTTAGAGAGTTTTTCAATAAAATATATGTCTAGTGTTGAAAACCCTTTTTAGTAAAAAACGACCACTTAAGCACTTCCAAATTTGAGAGTCTTACTACGCTTATGAACCTAGGCTACATTCTTTGAATCTCCAAATTGTTTACTTTTGTTGCAGAAGGTAGCATTAAAAACAATACTAAGTTTAACGCCCTGTATCTCATTAACTGGCAACAATTTATTGGGGTATATTTGGCTTCATATTTATATTTTAAGCTCTTAAATGCATAGTTCGCGACTTAAAAAACACCATTTATAAGATATCTAGTTAGTTACAAAATTTTTGATGCGCTGCAAAAACAAGGCTCATTTTAAAAGTTCACGTGACATTTAACTGTCGCTTTGAATGAATTTTGTGAACAGATAATACAAACGAAACAAATCCCGGCCCACGACGCTTGTCGGAAAGGCTACTAAATCGCTGTTTTCTCCGCAATAAAGATAACTAACTAGCAAATGCGAGTTAACGTGGCCGCGAAGTTCCGAATTCAAAACCCGTTTGGGCGATTAATTGAGCGGAGGATCCTTTTCGATTTTCCGTCTGCATTTTCGCCACTCGTTGCACAACACTGCATAACCTCACATGTGCGGCAGAAACCGGAAAAACAAAATTCGAAAACGCGCACATACCAGCAATAGCGTAGAAAATTCGAAACAAAACACTCACAGTTTAGTGATGGAGTGCGGCAGCGACGGCGGAATCGCCGTGAACCCCGCCGTCCTGCAGACGAACTCCTGCAGGTCGACGCTGCAGCGGCAGGCGTCCTCGAGGATCGGACAGGCGGCGATGTCCTGCGGCTGGCTGGCGTAAAGGGCCTTCACCTGGGGCAGCAGCGTGGACAGCATCGCCACAGCTGCTAGCTGAAGCAAACGCATGCTGTCAGGCACGCGAGGACCTCGCGCTTTGCTCTCACTCGCCCGCGGTCGCCAATCTACTGATTCCGCGACCGGTTTCGCTCTTGCTTCCTCCACTACATTTCGCCTCCAGGTGCGGATTGCCAAAGAGTTCGCTGCCGCGCGGTCCACTTAAAAACAGATGAACGCGCTTTTTTTGTTTACGACGCGAATTCCGCCTCGTTTCGGGCGAGGATGCAAATTTCGGCACGCAGGGGGCTAGGAGCCCCCTACAGTCAAGTTAACCCCAAATATTAATTTTTAAGCGATATCATCAAACTATTGGCCCCAAATATTTCGCAACTAAGGAATTTATTACTATACTGCTACAGCATTGAACTTGGGAGCAACATATCAATTGTCTTGCTCCACTTCTATTAAAAAGCAGTAATGTTTTTAAAGTCTACGGGGATTGGCACACATTTTTCATGTTTTTAACATTGTGGAAAGAAAGCAGAGGACACTCTAACTATCATAGTTCAGATTACTTCTAAGCTCTTTAGTTACAGCAGGCATAACAGCGTATCCAAAACTATGACGCACGATATTCGTGGAGAGCTAAAAACTTGCAGGGGGTGCCAAAGAATATTAAAAATAATTACTAAGTTACTACTAAAGATGTACAAAAAGTTCATTGGTGAACTTATAGAAAGTATTTGGTTCTACATTTTAAAAATATTTTAAACTGCCATGGTCGACTCGTGTAGGAGGGAGGGGGATGCAAACTCTTTTTTTCTGTGACACCTTGTGTTTCTTTTCACGATATCATCGGCTACGACATTACCTACATGCACCGGCGTAGCTAAGATTTTTGAGTTCCACCGCAAAATATTATGGGTATTAATATTGTAAAATATTTTTTTTACCTTGATTTATGGAAATGTCACCCTATATCTCGAAAACGGAGCCGTTGCAGACTTATATTTATGTAAACTTTTTGTCTTAGAATTGGGAAATTACCCCTTAATGTTTGGCTATGTACCGAGGGGTATTCCGCGAAAAAATATTATGTACACTAATTCCCAAGATAGTTAGGAATTTCTCTAATTTCGTAGTAATTTCCTAGTAACTCCCTAATTCCTTACTAATTCTCCTAATTCCTTACTAATTCCCCTAATTCCCTAGTAATTTTCTAATTTCCTACTAATTCCTTAGAAATTCCTCCAATTCTCCACAAATAACTAGGTAGCACCCATAGTGTAATACTACCTACTCTAAAATAATAACACCAAAGTGTCAATATTACTATCTGCTCTTCAATTAAGTTAAAAAATTATAAGCAAGATAATTAGTCCTAGAAGATGTATATAAGAGATTGCGGTCAGGATTTCAAAGAAATCAAATTTCAATGTGGTCGAAGTTTAGACAATTTTGTTTTGTCATCCTCGGGATTTTGAAGATAAACAAACCAAACATTGTTAAGTCTATACATACAGGCTTAATAATCATTAATAATTATGGTAAACACCAGTCATATAATCACAAGGATTATGCTTTTTTGTTCAAATGTACAATTAGTCATTGTGTTTATAACCCCATATTTTTCTTTAATAATGCTTTGGTTGTCTATGCAAATGGTCCTAGAATGGCGAAATAAAATTGTCAAAACCTCCACCACATACATTTCGACCAATTTTTTTCGAAATCCTGACCGCAATTCCCAAAATACCTCTTCTACGTTAAATTATGCGGTCGTTACCACAATATCTTGAAAATAAGTTATGGAAATTTGTGTAATAAAACCCCATGAAAAATGAACATTCTATTCATATAAAACAAAACATAAGAAAGTAGTTCACGTTTATATAAAAACAAATAAAATAAATATAATACATACTTTACTTCACAAAGACATTCACATATAGCTTTACTGATCTTTAAAGACCTTATATCTATGGTTAATATTGACGTGGTCCAATCGTTTTAATTCAAATGACCCGCTACCAAGGCCAAATAGAAGTGTTGAGCTGGGCTTTTAAAAACTTTATTTTGTAGGGCTTTACAATCTTCAATTATTCACCAATGAACTATGGTTGGTCATAGAAAACTGCGTAATATCTAAATTAATTTCAGTCTTGGTTGGCCTGAGACTTCTTCAGATTCGAGCTGCAAAAACTCTTCCAAATCGTCAACCGAATCGGAATCGTCGAATGCCATCATTCTATCTTCTTCTGAGTCAAAGTTTGAAGTCGAGTCACTTGTCTGATTCTTCTTCTATCGCTTGTTACAGTATCAAACTGTTTTAACGACACTAGCGAGTGAGGGAATGCCAAATGCTTAATCAAGTCCAGGAGACGTCAACACTTACCCTAGAAATCTCACCAAACAGGCTTAAAGACCACGGCTTGATGCGCACAGAGAGATGGGCGTGGTTCTAGAGACGGTACACCACAGGGCAAGCGTAACTATATACATACAGATTTAATCGGGAAAACCCACGCGTAACCGAACCTTAAAGGCAAAACGGGGCGGTAAACAAATGCACAACCTCACGACTCTGCAGCGGCAAGCATCCCCAACTTACCTGCAACGCTTAAACACTAAGGCTTTACCATTAATTTATCTTCACACAGTAACCTGAAAGTAGGCATGCACAGACTCGTCGGAAATCATAAGACCTCGTTGGATATACCGTTCTATTGGTCTCACACATGTAAATCGATTATACACAGAAGTAAACAAAGAAATACATAGACTAACTATATAGCCCAGCTGGGGCACGCCTTAATTTAAATAGACTATACTACCTAGCTAGCACGCTGCTAACTTACTTAGTTTTTAATAAGTGATCTTGGCAAACGGAAATGTAACAATAAATGATCGCATAATTTATGTATGTACGGTTGAATGAATTCGTTTAATAAGCGGCCTTGGCAATCAAGCAGTAATGCCCACATAAATTATGCACGTACAGTTGTATGAATTAGTTAAATAAGCGGCTTTTGCAAAGAATCAGTAAACGAAGCACATAAAAGTTAGTTAGTTATTATTAATATTCACACATTACCTCATTGGGTCAGCAGAGCGATTACGTCACGGGGCTGGTGAGCTTGCCTCTACAACGAACGTGCCGTCGGCAAACGTGCGTGTCGTGCTTCCCTCGAGAATATTTCCCCAAAATGGCGGGGTCTGGTTTAATTCCCTTCTTGGGAAATCGGAACGAAAGTTGGTGAGACCGATGGATAATCAGATTTTCAGTTTGGAGCCCCGCAGCTAACGGGAGAAAGGACCGTCACGGCCCAACAGAATTTTGCAAAGCTGGCGGTCATACGAACAAACGAAGGCCACACAAAACTACACATACCACCTCTTGCCTTAGCAGTCCCTGAAGAACTCTCGCAGCCAAGCGACCGTACTCGTACTCGCACCTGCAGCCAATGAGCTCGCAGACTGCCCCGCGTGAGAGAAAGCGCGACGGCATTGGAAACAAAACTTTAGGGATATATCTCGCTTGCTCCAATTGACTGTGTTTTTAAATTGCTGTGGCGAAACAAATATAGCTAGGTCTCAGACGTCTAGAGCCCGGAACGGCTACGCTGAACCTCTTTGAGAACCAAAAGGTGCGTGCGTGTTACCTTTAAAATGTTTAGATGCAAATAGCTGAAATATTATACGAGAAAATATGACTGAAAGGGAACCTATATACAAGCAGACTGGTCATTTTTGTACCGAAACTACTCCAACAGGTCACGCACTTGCTGAATTTAAAATGGCCTGACACGCTCCTTGTTGGTCATTTTAGAAGTTGAGGTCGGCGGTCTTTTCGCTGCATTCTTGTGAGTTTTTTCCAGTAGCGTCGATAAATCACTTCCGTTGGATCCCAAAACCAGCAGTATAAGGATTTTTTAATTATTGATGATTTATTGTCAACTATAGTTTGTTCACTAAACATAAAAACACAAAGTAGCCTTTGATATCTAAAATTTCATGGGTGTACTTGTAAAATTCATCTTTTGTCTAGGAATGTACTTACACAAATGTTACTAGAACAAATAGGTTAATAGAGTGTGACATTTAACTAGCATCTGTCATAACTACTTTTAAGGATGTTAAAAAAATACTGTGTTGGATACTATTGATGTAGCATTTATTAATTGGTATTTTTATTACATTTTATAAAAGTTCAGGCAAGAATTTCCAGAATAATATGTACTTTGACACTGAAATAATGAGATTTATTAATTGTCATTATTAAATTTAAAGTCACCTTTATGCAGGTGTGGAAACCTTTGCAAAACAAAATAAAGAATCTCTAGCACAAAAATTTTACGTATATGCCAACTTCAAAAAAATTTCAATGTTTTTGTGTTTAGTGAATGGCCTATATGAGTTTTACTTATGATAATTTTTCGGATAAATGTCGTCTACTCACTTTTTGAGAGAAATCTTTAAAGTCGTACTTTCAGAGGAAGTTTCAGTGAGCTGCTTCCATAAAAAATTAATTCCAAAACCATATCGTCCCCATTATTTGAATTTGTTTTTACTAGATCTCTGTCAATTTCGTTTTTTTCGTCTTCGACTTCATTCTCGTTCGTAGCTTCGTTTTCGCTTGTGCCCATCATATTGCCATTTCGAAGTCCAGAATTTTGATGAAATTTCACGAAAGGAACATGCATATATTTCCAATCATTTTCTTTTGCATTGATACCAAGTTGTTCCGTATTAGCTTTTACGATTTCGGCCTTGATATCCAAATTAAGTATTTCTTCTTCAGTTGGTACATTTTGTTTCTTAAGTTTATTTTTCAGCCATTTGTCTTCTCGGGAAGCGTAAACATCCCCCTGAGATCGTTGATGGTATCATTTATTGTTTTTATTCTATCAATTCTGTTCAGCATGTCCTTTATGCTAAAATTCATTACTGTGGAATACGTTGAGGTCATTGACCTGGCAGCCCTAAATACAGACTCACATGTTTGAATTCCAAAAATTACAGGACTAAACATATTTGGTGTTAGTTCACAACTTTTGAGATTCAATGTATAAGTTTAATCAAGGCATGCACGTTCAGCTCAATGCAAAGGTAACAATCTCTGGACAAGAAGTTGTACCTTGCTTCATATTTCTTACTACCTTTAATGCTGGCTCTCCATATTCTAGTAAACAATACAATGTACCAGATGTTATATAATTTGGTACTCAGTTCTGTACTGGGATCCAGAAAAGGCGACTCAATATAGTGGATAAGTTTAAGGTAATCCACAGTGCTTTCACTCTGTGGAATTCAATTGCTCCATTACTTTCAAACTACACAGTTTTTCCTCAGATGCGAAGTTCATCTTATCTTCGCCCTTAAGATCAGAAGGTGTAAGGAGATGTTTATCTTTGGAATTTTTGCGATTTTCTCCTCAAAGTGATTGATGGTGGATATATAATTCCCAATTGGTAGAATGATTCGTGGTTTCAAGATACGGGTGCGCATGTATGTTAAAATGTGTGTATTACATTGGTACCACTCCCAATCTGGAACTTCAATCAGATGGTGTAATTCTGTGACCTTTTGATTTGTTTTATTCTTCTCTTTCGGCTCTGATGGTGATCTCATGTCTCTTAAAAGGCGAGTATTCCAAATTTTTTTGCTTTATCTCTCATCCAATTCCATCTCACAGTGGCCTGCTCAGCAGTTGCGCGCGCTGCGTTGTAATTCCTGATAGTTGCCCTAATTCATCAAGTAATTCCCCTAATTCCTTAATTAATTTCCCTAATTCCTCACCCAATTTCTCTAATTCCCATAATTTCCCAACTAATTCCCCTAATTCCCCAAATAATTCTTCTAATTCCTCTAATTCCTGGAGCTTGAACACCAAAATTCCCCCGCGGAATACTCCTAGCTATGTACTTTATTAACACCTTGTATATCAGAGATGGATATGACATATTGCTATGGTTTTAAGCTCTATAATTCAACTCTGTTAGCATTGCCAAATTAATGGACTTTTCATGAAAGCTCAGAGTGAGATATTTTATATAACTGCAAAGCTAAAATTTGAATTTGCCGTAATAAATACATTTGTAATGAGATGCCAGTAATTGCAGAATAAATAATTAATGAACGCAATAAGCAAAGCTCAATTCGCATAGGGATCCAAATTGGATGCAAGTTCAGTTCATTGATTAGGTTTGTGCTAAATGTAAAGGCCAAACGGAATGAAATTTAATAATTACAAGATGGATTGCAAACCCAAGGAAATGAAGTGTAGAAATCAGGCATATTTTAATAGTGAAATACAGTCAGGGTTTTATAAGAAAAGTAATTGGAAGATGGATAAGCTTAAGAACATGCAACGGGCAGATGAGAAGGAAGATTCGCCAGATCCATCCCAGCTTACGATACTGAGCTACAGGCAGAAAGGGGTTTCTTGAGCCCGGGATTTTAACTGCTGCACGTCCCTCCAACGTATAGGAGTCCGGCACGTCAATCCCAGCACCCCAGGAGAAGATCTGGGCACTTGAGTTTATCCGAGGAGGTTGCCGCAGACTGCAGAAATCGCAGGTTAGTTTTTACAAGAAAATATTGGCGTTAGGAGCCTGAAACTTACCATAAAGCAAGAGTACGACCTGAAAAAGCCGATCCCAGGCATATTAAACATCCATTAACAGCCAGAGATCCGGAAATTGCAATAATCAGAGTTGAGGTTATGTTTTCTCAAAACCGACGCTATAAAAACAATTGAAATAGCGTGCCCGCAAGATCTGAAACAGAAGACAAATTAATGCCGGGAAAACAATCTAATTCAAATAATTACGGATAACACGTTGACCGATTCCACAGTATTTATCATTCAATTAAACGCAATCTTGTAAATGGCATTCATCTTGGTTAACAATTGAACTAATTTTAGAGTTTTCAATTGTGCGCGTTGAGCTAAAGCGGAGAACAGATCCGTAGTTAACGAATTTCAATAAATTATGCTTTCAGGGAGAACCTAACCGAGACGAGCCTTGCTTTACATAAATTTGAGCTAGCGTTTTTTTATTTGATTAATTGCAGATCAATAAGGTAAAGGGTATGCAACTATTTATTTTAGCTATCAATTTAAAAGTCACTTTTAATCAACCTGAGATTTGATAAAACGAATACAAAAATATTTGGGTGGTACCCTTATTAAATTATTAACAGATCATAAACACCCAAATTAGAGACGTACCAACCCAAATTAGAGACGTACCATCCCAAAATAATTGGCGCCCAACGTGGGGCAAATAGTGATTGTTAGTCAGTTTGTTAAGCACATTATTAATTAATTAATTCCGACCTAAGCTTGAGGATAGTAAATATAAAATAAACCACGTTGATTGCCACTACAATATAATTGGCTCAACAACGTGGTGGCAAAAGTAAATTAGCAAAAACTAAGACATCCTAACGTGTAGGCGAATTTAATCATAAAGAACAGTTATTAACCATTTACAACTAGGTAAAATATTGCGTAGTTCCT
Source organism: Agriotes lineatus (assembly GCA_940337035.1). Classification (NCBI taxonomy): domain Eukaryota; kingdom Metazoa; phylum Arthropoda; class Insecta; order Coleoptera; family Elateridae; genus Agriotes; species Agriotes lineatus. The sequence continues at coordinate 177,389 of CALNHX010001336.1, read as the reverse complement.
TGAACTTTATCCACAGGATATTTAAAATTGTCAAATTTGTATCTTGAATTATTATTTGTGTGGGTAGCAATGCTCGTGAGTGCAAGCGCTTTGTTTTTGCCTGACTACGGATAAATAAGACACAGAAAAATTACGGATAAGCGTACAAGAAGAATGAAGAAGTGGAAGAAGGAAAGGAAGAGGTGCATCAAGCCGAAGAAGCAAGTGAAGTACCCGAACAACCGGCGGGAGAAGAACAACAAGGGGATCAAGCTAAGGAACAGGAGCCCCAAGCTGTAAAGCAAGCGATCGAATTAAGTAGAATAATGGAAGCAATAATACAAATGCAGCAAGAAGCCGAAGAACGGGAGAAAATAATACTAGAGACAAACAAAAAGGAATCAGAAGAACGGGAAAGAAGATTACTTGAAGTTAACAGAAAGGAAGCAGAAGAGCGGAATAAAAAGCTACAGGAAATGATCACAATAAACACGCAGGAATTAAAACAAGATGCTGAAAAGACGGTAAAGGAGGTGCAGGAAGCAATCAAGAAGGAGGTGCAGGAATTAAAACAAGAATTGACGCAAGAAGCAGAAGAGAGAGAAACTAGGGGGTATAATCACACCAATTTGATGGTTGAAGGTTTAAAGCTAGGATTAGTAAAAATGCAACAAGATAACAAGCAAGAGTTGCAATAAAAGATTGACGGGTTACAAGAAAAATTGGAGACATTTAAAGACACTACAAGAAACGAAATAAGACGAGAACTAGAACAAGAAGTGACACAGTTGGTAGAAGAAAATATCGGACAGAAAGGAGAGGAAATTGAGGGCAGGATAAAGGGTGTCAAAAATAAGACACAGGAACAACTAGCACAACATAAAGAAAGGCTTGAATTAGGGTTAATCAGTCTTGCGACGAAAACAGACGAACAGTGGGTCAAGATACAAGAGTGACAGAGCCGAAACGCACACCACATTGCCCTGGTCGACAATAGGATCACGAGGGAAATACAAGGGGTACATGAGAGGCTCGAACAGGTACAGGAACTCCCGCCAAGCACGGTGACTACTAGCCTGAACAACGAAATGATACCCAAGTTCGAAGGGAGGAACGGCGAGTTGCCGATGATCTTTCTAGCAAAGCTAGACGACCTAATGCGAACCATACCGACGGAATGCCAAAATCTCCAAATAATAAACATGGGCTTACTTCCTTCAGCGCCATATAACGTCAATGACACGAAGTTTACTGCTACAGGATGCTGTATACTACTCTTTTTGACCTTCGTATATTTAAATAAGTGATTTAATGTCACCGATTCGTACAATTCTAGAACAATTATTTTAATACAAAAACTAATATAAATAATTAATAACAACAAACTGAAAAATGTGTCTAGGATTGGTGGTAAGCAGGGAAGGCTGGAAAAAAACCCTAAAAGTAAATGAAGTGCTCAACAAGTAACAAGGCTTAAAGTAGTAGAAGCAAAAAAAGCTCAAGGTTTTAGAAGAAAAACTGAATGCAGTCAAAATCCGATTGAAGTTGAAACAGTTGGGGATGGTCCCTTCCCCTCTTGTCTTCTGACAAGCGTGTTAAGTTAGTGGCGAATAGAAGCCGATATTCTTTCATGGAATATTTAAACACTTAATGAAATTAAGTCATCACAAGAATAGCCTAAACTAAAAGCAGGTTTTAGTACTTCTACAATCATAATAGAGATTAGTATTTTTTAAGATTTTGTTCATTGTCTATCTATTATTGTCTTTTGTTTTATGATTTTTATTTATTAGAGTAATCAGTAGAACATACTTTTGTTCCTAAGTACTTATTTCTGGAATAATGCCATTAATAATAAAATATCATGAATTTTTAGTTCTGCAAATAAACTTTAAAATGAAAAATTAGACACTGGCTTAGAGCAGATTAAAAATTAGAAAATCCCAAATGTAGTTGTTCACATTTTATTAGGCTTTTACAATTACTTGAAATATTCTCTGCAATTTTGACTCTAACTCAAACGCTTTTCAAAACGGACGAAACCATGGGTAGCTTTTAAGGGTTCACAAACCACCAACGAAATTATTACTAAAATGTTAAGAGTCACAAGCTGTAAGGCTCACAAAACCAAAAATTTCTGACAGTATCTACAAAGACGGTGCTGACTAAGCCGAAATCTGATTTTAATATTGGTAGTTATATGAGATGCAAAGAGTATTTCTTTAAGAATATCATTTGAAAAAGAAACTAGATTGATTTCAATTTCAAGTTAAACGATAACCTCAAAATTTTGGTAGCTCATTGTACTTTAACGAATCACACCAGAATAACTTAAAATAGAGATTACTCTAACAAGAGAAACTGAAATTACGAGCTCCAAAAATAATCTAATGGGTAACTTATTATCAAGTAAGTTTACTAACCACAATAATGCTATTACCAAAATACAGTTTCGCGTTTACTAAGGAATAAATTTCAGTAAATATTGCTTGTATAAGTTCATCTATTAATGTTTATTAAAATTTTGCCATAAAAATGCCCACTTAAATGTGGAAAACTATTACAACATATTGCAGCTGTAAATGTAAATTTTAAATAGTAAATATTACGACGCAACGTCTGAAAAACATATAGAAATATAGTTTTTTTCCTACATATTTCCTCGAGGGCCCTATAAAACACGGTTAAAATAAAATTAAAAAGTTGCCTCTTAATATATAGTTAACTACATAAAAAAGTTAAAAATAAATATTATACATCTTTCCACAGAAAAATAAACTAACTAAATAAACTAACTGTCCAAAATAATATAAAAAAGAGTACAATTCCGTGACAATAAATTCATCTACCTTTTAAAAGTTATAAATTATAATTTCGTGTCTAGTCAATACTTCCAAGAAGTTTTCACATCTGACAGACATTTGTTTTTCATTTCCTTTGTATCAGTTTTGTATTTTCTTCAAAGCTTTGTGGCGTGAAATGTTTGTTATTTTACAGGACACTCGTCAGTCATCGAAATGTGAAATACAAACGAATTTCTAGAATATCATAAATAAAATAATTTATTGTCATTAATGAAAAGCAGGTCAGTAAATCATATTAGGTATGTTATTATGAAGAGCCTCCGAATTCTTTTTATAAATTTGAACTTAATATTAATGATCTGAAAGTCTTGTAATTTGTAATATACGGATTTAGGTAGAGACGTTAGTATATATAGCAATAAGATTCAAAAATATGATAATATACACGTATATTGCCAAACCTATTTAGCAAAAAAATGTCATGTTAAAATAACTGCTCTAATAACAAAACAATTTGTAAAAATGTCCTCTTCATCATAGTTTACGCCATAGCCAGTTCTATTACAGCTTCTTATAAAAATAGTGCCTTTGTTTACAATTACATGAATGTTTAGGGTAATTCGCATAGCTAATTCAACAGAACCAACGACTTAAGACTATTTCCACACCGAATTCAAACAACAAATATACACGCAATGATCGAACCAAAGCCTTTACGATGCAAATCGTTGGTCAACTTCTTTTACTATGTATAATCTAGCACATGAATTTAAGGTATACCGGGTGACAACGAACCCAGGGCCATGCCTCTATCTCCTTTACTTATGAATGAATTTGGATGAAATTTGATACGATACTAGACATAATTTGCGATTAAAACACAACTGTTGTCAGAATGGCCGACTACGGGTTTCACCGGAAATGATACCGAATTTGATTTTTTAAATGAATCACCCACTGTATTTTTTGTTTTTCGGAATCTACTACTCAAATTACATACGACAATGTTGCTAATTTTTCTTAAATATTACATTTAATTTTAGGTAAAGTAGTGCATGATGCATATCGTTAGATTGGTAATTAAATTTCTATCTAATGGCACGGTGGCCGTTAGTAGGTGGCGTTTAGAAAAGTGACTTTTTCTTCGAAAACGTGTTTAGAAAATTTTATTCTTTTATTAAGGGTTGGTTATTGTCATTATTGAAAAAATAGCTATTATTATGAAAAATTAGAAAAATATATTTGTTTATTTAAAAAAAATTTAAGATTTGGTGAGACTATTGTATATATCTTTTTAATTGAAATATTTCTTAATTTTACTTTTCCAAGTTGCATTGCAATTAAGAGTTTTGACATTAATAAATATTCAATTATAACATGTTTATATGACTTTGATAACTAGTATTAATCTGTCGTTTTGACTTGAGTAATCTTTAATAAGAACAAGAATAAGAATTTATTAGTCCATATTGTAGCTTCTACATATCTACATACAAATAAGTATATATAGAAACGGTTCAGACAAGTCCAAAAGTTAATATAAATGACGCCATGCATATAGCAATACACAAAATAAAAATATGCCCTAAAGGGTCATGTTGGTTGACGTTTAGCACAGTGGTCAATAAACTCATAATAGAATAACAAGCAATTTTAAGTAAGAAATATACTGTACCCCCCCACCCAAGAAAAGCGTCCTTCGGTGCTTTCCAAGAATACTTCGACACTCAACATCACTCCGTTTCGCTAGTACAATGAAATGTTATGAACCAGCTATTTATAACAAAAAAACGCAAAAAAAAACAATTTCCGACGATCCAAGGCTTCAGGAATGTTTCTGGCGATCGGAATCGTGTACACATACTAACATACGTACACCGCACAGCACGTTTAGGCAACCCCCAATATGAGGAAGAGATCTAGTGGGCTGGGGTCTTCACCACAAGATCCGCACAGCCGAGACGGAGATTTGGTATAGTGGGTTTATTAGTCGGTTGGCACAAATTTCAGAGATATTAGACTCAGAGTGGTTTTCCATATGAGGGAATTTCTTAGTTTTCTCTTAAATATAGTTAAAGTTTTTGGTTGTTGTAATTCAACCGATAGAAGATTAAAGTATTTGAGGCCCGTGTATTACATAGATGTTTTGTAGCAAGAATGATTGAAACCATGGGCTTTAATATCATCTGTATAACGAGTGTTATATTGGTGGTTGTCACCATTTAAACCAAAAGTATCTTTATATGTAAGTGTTCCTATACCTTTGGTTGTACACTGTTAAAAATGGAATATTACATTACAAGGTCGGTAAGTGCCTTAGAATAAGTCGAAAAAAGTTTTTGTGGACTGTTCCAGTAAAGCACTTAATGATCGAGCCTCGTATAACATTTTTTGCGCTATCAACTAATAAAGATAAAAATACCGTTGAATATGACGAATATTGTTTGTCGAAATAGAGTGTTGTTGTTTCTATAGTAACTAAATACAAATACAAATCAATGTTCTATAACAATCCTTGGACTGTTATATTCATAACGAGCTTGTTATTTTGTTGTTGTCATACTAACCAACAAGTTGACCTTATCGTCACAGATAACGAACCCGAAAACAAGTAAAAATTTAGATTTCAAGTATAATTAAAACAAATTTATTTTTGAGAGATTAAAAAGTATTTTTTTACATAATATAACACCAACTTGATCATGACCGAAGGGGCTTATGATGAAGCTCCTTTATTTTTTTAAATTTTGTTTATTAGCAATCACAACAGTTTAATTTATGCATAATTGTTCTATGAGCTAATAGTATAGATGTCACATTTCACTTTTCGGTAATAATTATACTATTAAAAACTTTTTCATAAATACGATACGGTTATGTCTTGGATACGGCATCTATTATTAAAATTTTATAAACTTCAACTAACATTTATTAGTATTTATAAAGTGTCACTTTAAATATAAGAGTGGAACAAGTATTTTACGTTCAAAGTTTCCATTTTTCGCCAAAGTAAGAACATATACATCGAGAAGTTACGCATCCACATCAAATTTTGCAAAGAGTTCTTGGAGCTCTGTATTCCTTTTCTTACTGGAATTGGAACCTGACATTGGACGTTAATATATCAGTATGATTCTTAGCTCTCAGTAGTAAACAGTCAACGTAGTGGCTGCATGCAAAGCGTAACCCAATAATATAGAAAATGTCAATACGTCTCTCGTATGCCACAGGTGTATAATTCATTCACAATGTTTGCTTCTTCGAGCAGGCTATGTTAGAGTGACATTTTTGTTGGTTCGCGTGCGAAATAACTAGACATGACAAAATTGAGTTCTGTTGTTTTCAATTTGTTTTCAATCATAAGTTTTTCGAAGGTTTGCCTGTTGCCAGTTAATTTTTTTCTCTTTCCGTAAAATGTTCCCTACTTTAATATTAAAATTACAACAATGTCAATAAAGCAATTTATTGTAAGAAAATCATCGTTTTATTTATGTCATAATTTGATTTCTATCTCAATTCAGCATTGTGAATAGATTATACATATTTTTTAAGGATAAAGATCTAGATCAAACTAAGTCAAACTGATATAAATTAATTACAGTTCTTCGATCAGCTAATTGTTTAATATGGCGACAGTACCTATAATGCATATTTTGAATTAATATAGCGTGGTTGGTATGTAATTATTTTAAATTTAATATACTATTGTAACGCTTCTTAATTTTAACAATTTTACTTTTAAGCTCAAAGTCAAGTTTGATTACTTTACGTTATCAACTACTTCTCGCGGGTAGCTCTGGTTCAAGGTTGTCAACAGCTGAAGTAAGAAAGTTGAGTCAAGTCTATAAAGTGTTTATTTTATTTATCTAGATTTACATAATAAAATACACTGTTTAAACTATTTACAAGAAAATATACAAAGTAAAAATCTTTCTGGGGCCTCTGCAGTGCGTCTGGATCATAAGGATGAAGGGCGGCGTCATGCAGTGGCAGATAGGAAATGTCCTGTGATTCGAATAGCCATAAACAGACCAAAATTAAATAATTTCGTTTCAGCTCGGCGGTCCCGGATTTCTCCAGATCTTAGGCGTGATAAGGCAAAACGCGAAATTATTCTGGGACAGTTAACAGCCACCTCAGGCCGAGCACACGAGAACGCTAATCACGATAGCTAAATGAATATGAAAATTCTCAAACCAAGCCGCGACGTTTGCGCCCGCCTTTTCGTTAAGAATTCGCCGGCAAAATTTGAGCGGCCCCAGTGCGCGCTTGATTTGCAATTCGAATATGAAACAAGCTCGCGGCTTGCCAATTAAACTGAATATAGGCCGTTCGTGATTGTCGGGCTGGTGTCTTGGCGGCGAACTGTCGGGAAGAATTATTTATTAGCAGGACGATTTCACAGGTTACTGGACAGGAAAGATAGACAAATCTGAGCGTCACGATGTTGTCCCAATGCGTTCTATGGTTAACAGGTCAGTGTAGGTCTGGAGCTAATTTGAGCAGCACGAAGTTGTTCCACTGCGTTCTAAAATTAACAGGACAGGGTAGGTCTGGGGCTAATTTAAGCGGCACGATGATGTTCCTATGCGCTCCACGATTAGCAGGACAGGGTAGGTTATGAGCTGGATTGCTTCGGCAGTTTTACTGACCGAGACAAGGAAGGTTTCTACTTAGGTAGTTCGACACAGGATTCTGGTTTCAACGAACAGGTATCTGGACTGGCGATGACTGGTAAAGCCTCGTGGACCCAAGGACCCAAGAGTGTTCGGCTGGGGCTCAGGTTCTGACCTGCATTCTGAAAGGAACGGATTAGATTTGTATATATATATATATATATATATGTAGATATATGATTCAAGATCTCCTTCCACGTCGTTTTCCTATGAAAATCTAAAGGAACGAAATGTAATACTTCGGTGCGAACGGAAAGTAGGGTTGCGTAATTTTAGCGGCGAAACTTGCGCAACTAGCTGATTTATATCTGTCCGTATCGGACTACCAGTAGAATCCCTTGATGGAATTCTTCGAGTTTTTCTTACTCTCCGCGTTGCCCCAAATGTTCGCGCCTCACTCATTCTTGTAACTATGATAGCACCTACAAATTGATAACGGCAATTAAAACGTTCTAAAACAATTTGGAAGCACGCGAAACGTCACACCATGATCCAATGGATACATTATGTCCTGATGCAATTTTTAACTTTACTTAAATATGTAAAATATGTACACCGTATATATTTTGTAAAACACCGCACTATCACATATATCAATATTTTGTAATAATGTGTTTGTCATATTTGTGCCTCTTGTTCAATAGATGGTACGTTAAGTTCTTCGTAATTCTACTGTAGTAAATAACAGTGTAGAATTTTGAAAAACAACTGTATGGATATTGTGTTACAACTAAACAATATACACAGTGTCCGTTTTAAAACTCCGGCCTTGATATGCTGTAAATATTGCTATAATTATTCTCAGAGCAATCATATTTCAGTACTCTGATGGTTAACTACTGAAATTGGTTGTCATTGCATTATGTGTTGCGTATTTCAAAATTTCAGGTTCGGAATTTGAAAATGAGCAACCTGTATAGAGGAATTTTCAGTTACATACAAATTTTTGTCTCGTATATTTTGGTTTACGGTTCTAAAAGATTGTCCTAAAAATATATGCTAATTGGTTGATGAATGCCAATTAATCCTTGCCGTCTAATTAAAAACCCTCTTTCATTATTTGATCTATTGAGAATTAGTTTTTACAGTGTTTTAATTTCTCCCAAAAGATACGACGCAAACCATTTAACATTTGGCGGAGGCGCCGAACTTATCAGTTAGTCAGAAAACAATAGTTGTTTGAAACGGACTTCAAATTATTATAAAGAGTTGGGCCACAACGTGACGCTCGTTATACATTATATTAATTTATTTTTCATTTATTTATTATATGGCAACGTGACACTCCAAACTGATTAGCGAAAAGAAAAACATAAAATATATAATTAAAATGAGTTTAGTAGTAATTATGGATCAAGAGCCCGTGATCTCTCAGAAAAAAATAATTTACACCAAATAAATGAGTTTTTATTTATTTATTTATTTCGTACTTAGACAACAGCCGTTAAGCCAATTATAGGCGTCGATGTACATTTATGGGGACTTCCAACTCCACTAACGACTGTCGTGATGTTATTATGACATCCGGGACCAACTATTTCCGTGGCAGCCGTACCACGGGGCGCCGAGAGAGGCAGCCGTGGAACTCCCATCCAAGTTCTGACCAGAAAGAGCGTTGCTTAACTCTACTGATCGAAGGTGGACGCTTGTTCAAGCGACACCACCCGGGACCTACAAGTTTTAAAGTTTTAAAAAATATAAAATCATACTAACTATTCAGCTAAAATAACTTTAAGCATTGTACTGTTTTTATTGGCACCGATTTTTATAATCTGAATCTCCCTGTTTCAATAAAATTTCAAAAAACTAGGACACGGGTTTTTAGCTGTGTGAATCTGAACTTTTAACTAGTAGCTGTGATGTGAATAAATCTGAAATTATTTAAAAACGTTACTTTCAATAATGCCTAGAATGAGGTTAGTTTCAAAAGCTGGGATTATTTATTGCTTAGAAAACGGTGTAACTATTCGGCAAATTGCACATTTGGCTATTTTTATAATTGTTTTGTATTGTAGATTTTGATATTGAAATTTAATATGGCATATGACAGGTTGGAATTGTTCAGATGACAGTTAACGTCATTTCATCCACTAAAGTAACAAAAACTCCTAGCTTCTGGATTTAGACTTGTCGCAGTTTTTTTATGGTAGCCACCGTCTTTAGTTCTTGTCGTGTTATAACTTTAACGTCGCGGACGAAAAATCCCTGTTTTACGCCCTTAATACATAAATAACTAGTATGTTATTGTGGTTTAGTACGTAATAATTACTTCCGTCGGGTTGCTTTAGCGATCAATTGGTGTTCGGCCGCTACTGCATTTACTCGAACGAGTGCAATGCCCGTTGTAAAATAGTAATTTGTATACCAAGGCACTGAAGTTTAACTTTTTATAACAAATGTGGATTTAAATAGTTGCCGAAGCCTGTAGGGCCAAAGCAAATAAACCGCATTAGGGATAAAAAGGAATTTCAGTGCCGAGGGGTACACTATGTTTTTTTAAATCGACAAATCGTGAAATTACAACATTTTAACCATCTTTTGTAGGTAATATTGACGTTGGTTGACGTTTATTTGTCACCCCGCCACCTAAAAAAAGTCGTAAAACAATGGATTACTTCAAGTAACAAACGACTTCCGGGATTGGGCCGTGTCATGATTGAGATCGAAGAACTCAACGTTTCGCCCACTTTCGTAAGGGGCTTCATCAGAAGGAAAAAAGCAAAAGAGCACGGTAACTCAACGTGTTAACCACGCCAGAGGCGAAACTCTTTGCAAGGGAAGGGACAGAAGAGCACGGTAACTCAACGTGTGAACCACGTCAGAGGCGAAACTCGACTGACTATCGGAAGAAGAAAAGCGAGAATTTATAGGAAAGCGCCGTCGCGATTCAGCAAATGCCGTCGCGGTTCAGTGGCGGAGGGCGGGTGTTTGCAAATCTCAATGGCTTCGCGAATCTTTCTGCTAAAGAAGAATGGGGATTTGCAGATGATGGAAGTTTCATTCGCGAAGCCATTTTATACCTATTAGCTGTTGCTCATGCGAGCGAGGTTGTGTTTGTGCTCATTTTGCGTGGGCGGATTGAGGACCGCTTTGCTTGCTCATTACGGCTCTGTGTGGTGATCCGAGGCACGCGATGCCTTACGACGTTACTTTGCGAGCCTCCCAGTAATCGCATGTGCGCGAGCTTTGTGCTGAACCGCCTAAATAGCTAAGGAACTCTTCGCATACGTTTTGTGATGCGGTCTTGCTAGCTTTCAGTTCAGTAAATTAGTGTGCGAGGGCTTTGTGCCTTGCTTATCGGGTGTTAAACTAATTCAGCGACTGCCTGAGCGACGTAGCATTGGCTGGCATATATTCCAAATTCGCATACCTTTGCGAGGCTATGTTAGCCCCTTTTTTTGGCCGAATATTGCAGTTACGCTGCCCCCTTTGCCTAGTGAGTTAGGTCTTCAACTAATTCGTCGCACATCTGTGCGGCGCCGTGTTTTGCCAACAGCTACACTGCTCCCGTCGCCTTGCAGGCCGGCGCATGCTTTGTTATCGTGAACTAGTGCTTTCTTTTTTTTGGGGGCGCATATTTTTAACTGTTCTTTATTATGTCAAGTGACGAACCCACTGCGGCCAGTAACATATTGTGGTATTCATTAGCATTAGCGCGTCCATCAGCTGATGCATAGTTAAGAAGTAACATAAGTTTGGCGGCACTATTTGCTGCCCGAATGTAGAAATCGACCAATAGACGCATATCTAATTAAGGGACGTATTATTCTTGTTCGCCTTGTGCATGCTCTGTTTCAGATAGCGCCCTTTAGTGTAACGATTGGTGTACGACGGAACTTGAGAGATCGGAGCTTGCAGGTAGGTTTGGTCGTTGCGCAGCCGCGGCCAAAAGGTCCCAATATTGCAATCCCAGTATTTTCAGTCACGAAATTGTTGTCCGAGCTTACAGCTCGCGAGTACCCTTATCGACGGAGTATCTTGAATACTTCGCCACCGTTGACCGTCCATGCCTGGTTAGTCGGTCACACCTTTACTACAGGCTTGGTGGCGCCCTTATAATTTTGACGTACCCTGTATATGTCTTAGCACGCTTTCCCAGTGACGTACCGTTTGAACCACGCCCGACTCCTTGAGCGCTTCAGCCGAGGCCTTTAGTCTGTTTTAACGAATCTCAGGGCAAGTGTGCCAGTTTTCCAGGACTGATCCAGTCGTGCGATGCTCACCTTGGGTGGGTGTCGTTAAGTCGTTTTGATACCGTAACACGTTCTGTTTCGTTCTTAAGCCTATTAGCATTGTATGAAAAAGTACCTGGGACAAGCTTTATGGCTTATTTTGCACTTGCTTATGCAAAATCTAGATAGCTAATTACAACGGACTGACACTGGCAGTATTACGACAAGGTTGCTTTGGTATTAAATTGCAACGTTAGCCCCGCGTCAAATTTGCCTAAGACACAAATAATGTGCTAGAAATTTAAATAGCGCTAACTCTTGTTACAATCTCTGGCTGCATCTCCATAGCGTTCGGATTTACGTAAAGGCTATCTTACCCGCTATGCGCGGAAGTAGCATAAACCGGTACGCCACGCAGTTCCGTCTCCAACCCCTCTAGAAATAACCCGATAACTAGTGCTCGAAGAATATAAAAGAAGACTTCGCAGTCATATCAAATTACTTGAGTCTTGAGAAATAAACCGCATCCTGATCGCCGGGTTCCCTCCACGGCCTGGCCCCCGCTTTGCTGTTTTCTTGTGGCCCCACTAGTACCGGTCGGGTTCCGATCTTACTAGAAACTCCTTTTAAATTCTAACACCAGATGATCTACGCCAGTACCGGTCGACTTGCACTCTTACTAGAAACTCCGTTTAAGTTGCAGTACCAGTAGATTTTTCCAGGCCATTATCATCACAACCTTTTCATAAATTTAACCTCAAACCCGACTTACCTACGTATTAGAAGAGATCTCCAGTTCAACATAATCCATGTGCCTAGACGTGGCCAAATTGTTTCGCCTGCCGTGAGGCCTGGCCGACCGCGAAACCTCCAACGAGTTTCCCGGACAGTCTAACTGTTAAATGCAGACTTGGCATTAAGTACAAACTTTCAATTCATATCACTCCGCAAAGTCCCAAATTTATGCACAAAGGAAACACCACATCCAGACAGGCGCAATACACTCGCCGTGAACGTCGCCGTTAACGTAAAACACTATTCAAAAAAATTTGACTGCTTATAAAATCATAACAAATGAACGCCATTTTATTGATGGCATAAACATAGCCTGTTTCAGATCCGCGCTAGTCCGGCGTGCATTCAGATCCACAATCTAAACTCCTTTGAGAGGGTCCAGGTGCAGCAACCGGGCCAAACTAAGGTGCTATTTGGGTTGCGGCCCGGTCAGTGACCCAGAACATGAGAGACCAGAAAAAGCTTTAATTTATATTTATGTACATAGCATTACGAATTATTTTGTATATATATAAACACATTATACAATTTATTCCAACACTGTGTTCTTGTATTTTATATATTGGAGTGCAAAGAATCCATGAACATTTGAGCTTTACCCGAGGCAACCAATATGAAACTAAATGTAGCGAATTTTGGTTAAGTTTAAAATAAATACTTAAAATTTTAAATTCGAAATTCCGATATAAGCCAGCTGCATTATAAAATCAATCTTTTGCCATGTTTACATAAGGCAACACAAACTGTCCCAGACACTTTTGCTGAAAAGCAATGCCCGCTTTCGTTTGCTACGTTGTCTACTAAGATTTTTAGCATTTAATTAGATTTTACAAGGTAAAGCTACTAGCCCTATGGGTCAACCTCCAATCCGAAATACCAAGATGTTTTTTAGGGTTGTCTTTTTTAGTCGCGGTGTTTCAGTTTTAATGCGCTAGAAATTTGCTCTCACTCTTACTATTTAGGATTAGGATTTCTTGGATACATTACCTAAGATTTTTTTAGAGACTAGCTCCGGTATCGATACTCTTTCTTAAATCCTCATGCCAGCTATTTAATTGAGGTGTCAGTAAAGAGTGTGAATGAGATTAACGTTGGAACATGGGAAAAACCAAGCACTCGGAAGAGCAATGTCGCTACTCTTGAAGTAGGTACCGCTACCCTAATTATAGACCACTTAATGCAACAAATTCTATACCAAACATTTATGGAAAAATAGTAATAAATATCTAAAGAAGCCTACGACAGTGTCTCGTTATCTAAATTATGGCAACTTATGCGACAGAGATGAATTAAAGGTATTTATACAAAAACTTTGTAGTAATATGACGAGTTGTGTCAAAATATGGCAACAAATATCAAATGAAACAAAATTCACAAAGATGCCTTGGCAGGGCAATTGCATTGTTTACCCATCAACATAGCTTCATCAAACTATTGGTTTATTTGTATAGGGGTAGGGGTACGTACAGGAAAGAAGTTGTAGAGATAGGTAATCTTCAGTTTCTTCGTGTTCGTGCCAATTTTAATGTTTGATCCGTTTGCACTAGTGCAGCCCTGTTCTCCTCTTATCGTGTAGAATTGCTCGAATAAAATACTTCGCATAAGTCAAACGTATACTGTTATATCAATTTATTCATTTTTTTATTTATAAAGTGAGTATACCATTTTTATTGATCCCCTATTATTTACACTACCAACACCGGATAACATGAAGCATGATACATCTCCAATATTGTTTTATTTTTCCATAATTTTATTTAAGAAAAAAAGTATGTCGTGCGAGCAATGTTTATCCTTTAACATTAAATATGTGCTTTTTCGATTTTATAATTTTACATGATCAAAACCGGTTTTTCTTCTGTTAACAAAGCTGTACAAAGTATCAATAAATGGTAGGGAGTACAATGTACGACTTTAAAACCACCTACAAAATTTGTAGCTACACCATTGAGATTCCCCATTCAATAATTTGCCAAAACTTGGTGTTTATATGCACACTTCATGAAGCCTTTAAATACCAAGAGCGACCCCATTCATGGCATGTGCAGCATTATAAATCCCTGTGGATGAGAATACAAGCCCGACGGCTGCTCATGGTGACTCCTCTGAGTCATTTCGCGCACGTGTATGCGAAGTCTTGCCGTTATTTCACATAATAAATGCTAAAAACGGCGACTTACTGTTGACGCCTGCTAAATGTCGAATTTAATTCAATCCCCCGACAAATCCCGCTAAATAATTTGCTAAGCTCGGCTTGTGAAAATAAGCCTTAATTTACTGCAACCAAAAAGAAAAATTTAAAAGTGTTCTCAGCGATATCATATGCAAAATCGTAAGTCTTGTTTCAACAAGAGCAGCTTTTCGTCGTACTAATAAAAGAGCATTTTTATAAAGAACGCTGCGAGAAAATAAGTAACACATAATGAATTAAGTAAAATGTATTTGGCAAACGTAAGAATAAATAAAGATTAAAGGATTTTAAAATCACATTCTTAAAATTAAGCTACTTTAAACATCTTCAGTTTTAAATAACTGGAAAACATCAGTTCTACTAATTTAAATACCCGGATTACTGAATTTTGTGATTTATAAACAAGCACCAATTTTCTGGTTCGGGTTCACCCATCAGGCGTCAAACAGCACAGATCAAGTGTACGTGCTTTAATGACGAATTAAAGGACATAATTTTTTTAAGTCAACTGCTTTTTCATGCGATATTTATAGAAATTCCTGATAGGTACCGTAAACTTCAAATTCTCAAGAAATAACTTCAGTCGATGACTAACAATTTGTCCGACACTAACAAAGGATTTTAACTTTTCATTTACGTCAAATAAAGAAATACAAGACAGTTTGTATCCCAGGTTTTCAAGAAAGTAGAATTTTTCATCATAAAATAAAATTGTTCTTCAATATATTTTTCGAATTATGCAATATGGGTATTCTGTATGTTTGTTTACCCTTTGAATGGGGGTTCTAAAATTTCTGGTTGTATGTAAACAATATGCAAACCAAAACTGGTTTGGGTATCCAGCCTTACTTCGCCAGTGAGATGCTGGTTTATTGTACGACGTTAATAAGAACTGCTTCGACTACCTCAGAGTGGGGTAGATCACAATCTAGCAACAGCCTAAAGCATGATCCACACTATCGAGCTGCTCATGGTTCTATACGGTCCGCTCTCGATCCTGTCAAATGTTCTTTCATCCACACTCATCGAGGTCCTCACAATTTGTTAACGCTCCAAAATGGTTTGAAAATCTAATTTAAAAACTGGTTCTAAAATAGCGGGTACAATTTAACCAACAACCTAAAGAGAAGCAACTTATCGTTGAGGGTCTCTTCCACAATGTTAAATCGTAAGGACAAAAAAATATATTAATACCTTATGTAAGTCCAAGTATGTAACGCTAGCGTCTGCAGCAAGTTATAAGTTGTACATCAAATAATGTATTTAATTTGCACATCTCTCTTTTAGGCACAATCGGGCGTTACATCTAACTAACGCTCGGACTGTTGATAACAAAGCAGCCACCCGCTATGCGCGAAGTCGCGAAGAAGTAGGCACGGCGCCGACTCTCACTTAATTGCACCTGGAGCGACTGCACCGATAACGGGGACCAAAGAAAATAAAAAGAGACTTTGCAACCATTTCAAATCGCTTGAGTCCACCGACCCTGACCAACAGCCCTAGGCCCTGTGGGACCTAGCCCCTAGTCTTGGCTATCCGACTTAAGTCTTCAACTTGAGTCCCTGGACTTTCCTCTCATTAATCTTTTCCTGACCCTATCTTATGACAGCGTTATTGTATCATAGGACATTTCTCCTACCCTGCACCTGACTTAGTTCTATCGTGTGACAGCGTTACTGTCTCATAGGAAAATCTGTTAGCTTAAACCTTGCACCCCTACGCTACTCTGACCGGCTTCACCGAGGAGCTTATAAGTTAGAAACTAGTGTACCTGTAGAAACAGCATTGTACGTCCAGTGACGTCTTCCTGGCAGATTACCAAAAGCAAATTGCACTGCACGGGCTGTCTCCGCCGCCAAAATTACCGACAATCTTCGGACTTTTACACCAGGTGAAATTTCACTTTTAAGTTATTCCTGGAGTCCCGAATTTGCATACTAGGGAACCACAACGACCGACACTTATTAATACACTGCCCATGAAAACCAGGTATTTTGTATTCTTTGTGTTTGATGATATTTCTCCAGACTGCAAAACACAAGCAATACCTCCATTTCCGACATGCATATAATCTGTGTCAAACCCGTCATTGCTGAGCACTGCATATACAAGCCAGCAGACCTACACGGACTCGGGCTCAAAGCAGAAACCGACAGAACGTGCTCGCTATTTGGGGTGCTGACCGGCTAGTGACGAAGAAAACGAGAGACCAAAAAGAGTTTTATTTATATTAATGTACATACAGTTTTCTAAATTATAACTTATTTTGTATGAATAGCTAACAATATTATAGCATTGATTTCTAAATTGTGTTTTTTCCTGAACTTATTCATTTGAGATTAATGAACATTTCCTAGATTGAGTTACCCGAGGTGGAATTAACGAACCTTTTTGAGCTTTTCCGAAACTAATGGAACTCATAAATTTACAGTATAATTTACCAGGACTGAAATTAAATGCAAAAAGCCGAAATGTTACAAGTAATAATGATTTAATAAAAAATAACTAAACGCGAATTAATCCTGTCGGTATGTCTGACAGTCACCTGCCGGAAACGATCATTTGTATTTTGTTAGAGAAGTCTACGCTTGTAGTGGTCAGTTGTCGGAGGGTTACACAAATAGTCTTCGCCGCTATCTTGAAAAAAGTGCTAAACGTCTTTTTATTCATATATCTCGATTCACGTTGATACTATATTAAAAATTAATAAGGCATCTTAAAGGAAGTTTTATTTCCTATAATTTGTGTCTTATTAACTTTTTCCGTAGGACTAGGTAATATTTGTTTTATTTCAAAATTAAATCCCAACAAAAGGTTTTCCGTATTTTTCTCGAAATGACTAACTCCTACGAGAGAATTGTTTATTATCGAACTTGTAGGTCGTGAAAGAACCTGCAATTAGATATCTAGAATTTTTATTTTTGGTTAATATTCTACATTATAGCGCGCCGCAAAGGTCGTCGTGCCTGGGCTTGGCTATGGGACCCTTTCCACACTACCACAGAGTTGTGGTTCTAAGCGCATTTCTTTTAACGTGGTTTCTGTCGTAATTTCATCACATCATATCTTGCGTGTACCAACATTACGAACAAAACATTGAAGCTATTTTCCACGGTTACTCCGAGAGCTTGAGCTCCGTTGGAACCAAAACAAACATTCAGGAGATTTTATATTTAACGAAGCTATGGTACCATAGACTGTAGAAAAATTGCCAACATAAAGAAACAAAGACGAATTTATAGAATTGCTTCTGAAATACTGCAGGAAAACAACACAACAAAAAAACAGGTTCAAGAAAATTGCTCATCCCCAATAAGCGCATTGCTATTTTCTATAAATGTTTTCTCGTTCGCTTCGCCATTCTCGTTGTCAATTCCGTCTTAATCACAGATTTTCGGGAAATCCGATACATTCTCAAACGTTTCACCATTGCAGTTTTGATAGATAATGGAGCACTTAAATCCTGCTTTGCGTCAACCACAAGCTGTTCTTCAGTTTTCGTTACATTTGCATCCAATCAATTTTGGAAGTTCATCCGGTGCTGCTTTTAATGTGATGGTTTTTTGTTCCAGTTCCCAGTGCTGTCTGGTCCAGATCAATTTTCCGGATCGTGAGGGTTTCCAAGCTATGTCTGCACTAGAAAGCATGTCCTGAAAGTGTATTGCCGTACCGTACGTACCATCACAAATAACTTCAACGTTTTGTCCGTAATGTCGGTACACGTAAAATATGATACGATGAAGTGACGACAGGTAGTAGATTAGGGCTCCCGAGAAAACCAAACTAAAACAGCACTTAGAAGTGCACGTCTGAGGTGGTGTGGAAAAGGGTTTCACAACCAGGCGCAGACGTGACGACCTTTGATGCGCGCTACAATGTACAATATCAACGGAAAATAATAATTATATATATTGTGCTATTATTTTTGTAATTAAATATATAGCGACTACAGTGCGATTTTAATTTGATTTGTTTCCTCTTGGGCTTATTAAAACTTATGATTATTCAATTATGTTTTATTGCAATAAAGGTATGTTGCCTTCTATATTTTATTTATTGGCAACTTATTTAAACTTTTGCGCCGGCTACTATTGAGACTCGAATATCCACAAGGTTAGGTTGTTACACAGTATAAATTTTACCATTGTATAACAAATGCTCGAATTTAACGAATGACACATAACCTCAAATATTTGACTGTAAACAAAACTTTTCGAAAACCCAGAAATTCAGCGTATATTGACTACAAATAAACCAACAATTAATCAGTTCACCTCAAGTAAATAATAACAATGCATTTCAAATAATCAAGTTGTTTGGCTAACCTGAAATTTGTTTTTTTTTCAAGTGAAAAGGGACGCCAACCCGCATTTGTTTTGTTGCTTGCTCACGAAATCCATTTTCATTTTCTGCAAAAAGGTGACGCCAAGCTCATAATTTCTTCCTGGAACGCTTTTAGCGGCTGCTGTTTGTCTCTGGACAACGAACAAAGCCTTTCTCAGGTCCTGCAATTTGGTGTTCGCTTCTCGTAGCTTCGAGCCTTGTTGAATCGGGCTCGAAAGTTGACCTCGCACTGGCCTACGGTTGAAGGGACGCCAAACTTATACCTGCCTCCTGGCGATATTTTAGCTGCTGCAGTATTTGTGCTTTGTGAATATCAATTAACCTCGAAACGTTCACAAAAATGTTGTACATACAAATATTTTGAAAATATACATCTCGATCTACCTAGTTAAAGATATAGTGTAAGCCCTTGTTGAGTAAAAACAGAACCACCATCAAACTTACAAGTATCTCTGTACAACACAGTTTTAAACTCGACTGTACATAGCATTAAATGCATGTTGTCAAAGTAATTTGTGGTTAAAATTGTTTACCTGAAAACGTCAAGAAAATCAAACTTTCAAGACTACTTTGAATCTAGAAAGTTAACCATTACACGACTAGTACAGTAATTTTTTTCCTGGCTGCTATTACTGTACTAGACGTGTAATGGTTAACTTTCTAGAAACCTATGTTCTTTAACATACCTGATCACGTTTTCTAAACGATTGTCAAAATGACGTTTTTAAAATCTCATGGTTATGAATCGGTTTTATGCTTTATTTTGACTTTATTGGCAATTTCAGGTAAAAGTTTATACATTTCATAAAAGTACTTACATCCTCGTACTATATGCGCCTTCGTCCTGTAAAAGATAACTTTCATGACTTGATATGTAAATAACTATTACTAAACATGTGTGAAAATGCTTCATATTACATTGAAAGTTGAAGGGCTAAAATGTAAAAAGTATTACTCATTAAATCTTACATAATGGCGAATTGCAACTTCGTTAGAAGTCCAACTGACAAGTGACAGTTTGATATTATGTACATTTCCTTACAAAAGTTAGTAAAATGCATTTTTCGGACGAACAATATGAAAAAAATCATTATATTTGTTACTAGTGTAATGGTAAGGAAATACAGCCAGCAGTAAAATATCGGTGGCGATTTCCTGATGAGTACCAGATCGGCTCATATTTGGCATACAGTTCTAAGAGACACCCAATCGTTTCATAAATATAACATTGATCGATAGGATGTGATATTGGAGATGGTAAAACGTAGTTCATTCACTAGTGTAAGCAAAATATCTATTCATGCAGGTAAAAGGTATGGAGGACCTTACTTGGCTTATGTTTATATCCATATCATCTTCAACAAGTTCAAGCTTTGTTACCAACCGATTTATATTTTCGAATACACTTCTGTCGTTGTCTCATTAAACATCAGCATCTTCTTTGCATCTTATTTGCTGACGAGAGTACCAATAAATACTACCCGACACCCCACAAAACCAACGGATTCTTATGAGCAACGGCTTTGGGTGAGCATTTGGTGGGGAGCTGTTAACAACCAACTAGCTGGAGCTATTTTTATGGAAGGGTATTTAATAGACAGCTTTTTATTAAAAAAATGGCCCATCTTGATGGAGGACGTAGCTCTTCGAAACAGAGTAATTACAGCAAAAGAGCGTGCCGCCTCATTTTAGTAGGCAGGTAGCGGCGTTTTCCTTGGTCCAATTTCTTAGCCTCCAAATTTACCTTACCTAACCCTCTTTGAATAGGCTCTGTGGGGGTATACAAAGTCAATAGTTTAGGCAGAAGGCAATGGAGATGAACTTGTGAATCGAATTATGGATGCTGCAGCACAATTAATAACCGAAGAACAGAAACAAAGTTGAAAAGTTCGATGCAGGATCTTCAAAGCATGTGTCGAATATTGTTACTAATGTTGAGTTTGAATCTATAATATTATGACTTTGAGACTAAACAACAATTAAGTGTATGGGTTTTTGAATATATAGCTATTGCACCAAAGATTATTCGCAGTAAAAATCCAACAAAAAATGATTTCTGCTTTCTTCAAACCCAGTGGTGCAGTTGCCGTAATGCTTTTTTAATATCATAAAACTGTAACTTCTACTTGGTCTACCTACAGAATTTTTTTTTCGATAATGCAACTCGGCGTACGGCTGCAAAAACCTGAAATTTTTTAAAAAAAATTTGAAATCAACCTAGTCACTCGCCCTCCATGCAGTCCAGATCTTACCCTCAGCGATTTTTTTAAACATACGAGGCCAGAGATTTTCTGGCTCAAATACGGCGGTTGCTGAATTTCAGCGAATGTTTGACTATCTTCCACAAACGGTCTTCTCTGTCTCTTTCGAGAAGAGATTTCAAAAAATGAGCAAATATTTTGAATAACAATAAGGTTAATTTCTTTAACAAGTCTTCAGTTTTTACAACTGGCAATTAATATGACAGCCCTAGTAGTACAGAAGTAAGGTGACATTTTATATTATATATTTTACTCCCTGGCATAAATTCACGTTTGTCTTGAAAATTGTAGAAAGTCAAAACATAGAATGATATCCACAATATAAAAATAAATTTTTAGAATTAATTAGCTTTATTATATCCTTTGATGACGCCTCTTAAAGCGTTTCTGAAGTTAAAATCTTGCTGGAAAACCAGAAATTATAGTTGTCCATTGATAAAAGAATGTTACATAATTGTAAAATATCTAGGCTCTACCAAACTCAGCATATTGAATTGAAAACAATAAAAGGTAAACAATAATTAAATGCTCTTAACATAAAGTAATTAATATTGAAACTTGAATACAGAGCGTTCAATTTTATTTTGCAAGAAATTTCACGTATTCTTTAACAATTTATCGGTACTTCACCTGCCGAAGCACCCATTTTTGGTAAGAACTGGTTTGCAAGCTAATAAAACTATTCAGTGCAACCATTAATGGGACATTTATTTTCAGAACTGATGTCGTTATTTTTATTCGGATATCGCGTGGGCTAGATTATTTTTGAAATGATCCCTGTAGTAGTCACTTTATTCCATACCAGTCAGAGAGTCTCAGTTTGTAAGTTGTAGCAATTCAGAGGATACCCTTATAAAGTTCATTTCTTGAACTATCTGTTTTAATTTATCTATTTATATTTACGTAAATAAACTCAACCGAAGAATTCATAATCAATCTATTTATTAGAAAATGGATGTGTAAAAATTAGAATACTCTAATGCCCAGTCTTGTTAAAAATCTTACAGATATTTTAAGTTGTGTTATTGCGGTAATAAAAAGTGAAACGAAAAAATATATTTAAAACTTCAGACCAAAGTTACAAATTGCTAAAATCTACATTCGAGCATATAAGTATTCTCCCCCTCCTTTTTGTGCGAATATACACCCTTTCGCTAATTCCACATACTCTTCCAGTTTTTAACTAGTTGAAAAAATGGTATGTAGAATTTGTGATGAAAATTAAAAATTTAAATATGTCCATTTAGTTAAAGGAGCAGACTGTTTTTCGAACCCTTTACATACTATCTGAGGCAGAATATCATTGTTTTTTTATTAGAGTTGTATGAGAGCAATGCATGTGTAGGGATATTATTATTATTATTATATTTAATTTCCGTAATATACTTTATTTACTATAAACGACGCTTCGCGCGCAAATTGCGCTCTCTCCAACGGCACCTCGAAGTGAAACTCCGGCAACATCTCATTTCCATCTCCCTCTCTCTGGGGTTAGTGAATTAGTTACGATTAGTTAGGTTAGTGGGGTTAGTGGATTAATTACATCTTGGCTGGAAAACGTCCATTAGGTAGTACATCAGCAAGATTAGGTTAGTAGGATTAGTCAATTAAGTTATTGAAGAACTTCTTTAAACACAACGTTTTTGAGAAAACTCTTATTTTCGGGAACATACAAAGAAATTCCTTTAATCGAAGTAACTCTTGAAAAGGCCACGTAAAGTAAGCCGTGTGTGAAGACTTCTGTTTCGAGGTAAATTCCAATCTGATCGAACGTTTGCCCTTGGGACTTATTAATTGTCATAGCATAAGCTAGTTTCACAGGGAATTGAACACGAACTATTTGGATTGGGTGGTCAGTATCTTTTGAAAGTACCGGGATGCGAGGAATGGCAACCTCCGTTCCCTTTTGGTTTCCAGTCAGGATTTTACAAATCAAAACGTTTTTCTCCATCTCTAACACTTGAAGTCTTGTACCATTACAAAGGCTTTGTTGCATATTAAGAGTCCGTATTAACATTACAATACAACCTTTTTTAAACTCTAGTCGGTGAGGGGGAAGTCCAGTATCAATACTATTAAGTAGTTCGGGCGGATACACCATACCCTCGTTGTTTGAATCGACCGCTTCATCACGGCTAACATAAGTTTTTGAAACACCTGGGACCATCTTAAGAATCTGGCTATTCAGTTGAGCCGTTTTTTCGTTGGTTGGGGCAATAATGGCTGCCTTTGCTAATCTCTCAGAATCGTTAGAATTGATCAAATCTCCGAATACGTCTTGACAAATGTTTTTAGTAAGAGAACAGTTTGTTGGGATATCGATTTGGTTATCACCTGTCGTTGGCAATGAGCCGTCGCCCAACTCGAGCAACCATTGGGTAAACTCAACTTCATCTTTGTTAACTCTCATGTTTTCGGATAGCTTAATCTTAGTAAATAGGGGCCATAGATGTGACCGGGTTAGGCTGAGACCTATCAACTCACTTTTGGTGGCTTTCTTTTTGACTGGCAGAACTTGCCTGAAATCTCCTCCGAGTAAAATGATTTTTCCTCCGAATGGTACATTGGTATTCATCAAATCTCTCAAAAGTTCGTCAATTATTCTCAAAATGTGGTGTTGAACCATGGAAACTTCGTCCACGATGAAAACGTCAGTTTTTGATAAAATCTTAGCTTTTGTATCACTACGTGAGAGGGTTGAGGTGGACTCTTCGTCAATTTCAAGTGGGAGCCCGAAAGCGTTGTGAAGGGTTCGTCCTTCTGGTAAAAGTTGAGCGGCTATGCCGGTAAAAGCGGTAGTTAGGTAAGTGGAACTCTTAGAAGTGATCAGTTT
The DNA here is from genome assembly GCA_940337035.1 of Agriotes lineatus. Taxonomy (NCBI): domain Eukaryota; kingdom Metazoa; phylum Arthropoda; class Insecta; order Coleoptera; family Elateridae; genus Agriotes; species Agriotes lineatus. The sequence continues at coordinate 153,334 of CALNHX010001336.1, read as the reverse complement.
ACACAACGTTTGGTAGGTATAACTTTTGCCCGAACCTCCTGGGCCACCAATATATAGGAGAAGTGGTTGGATCCGTTTTTTATCTTTCAAAGCTTGAATAACTTTATCTACAATCTCTTTCTGTTTTGGGTTGAGGGTGGCGTACATGCTCTCACCTTCTATTCTGGCAGTTTCTCGATCGAGTACAACAGGGTCATTTATAGATTCAAAATCGAACTTTGTGGGTATCAATCCGACTTTAGCAAGCGTTGAGTTAGACTCGTTCAAAATTTTTTCCAAGTGCGCGTAGGCTACCTCCATTCCTCTATCTTCATCTTTCATCTTATTAATCCAGTCATCTGATAACTCATAAGCAAAATCTTCGTACAATCTCTGTGGGTTCGATGGTTGACATTGTAACAAAATCGTTATGAATAGATATCTCAATTGAATAGCACTTTGGAAGGTGGATGCTTCGCTTAAACAGTAAAACCATTCTTGATCATCTTTTAGTAAACCTCTTTCTTTAGCCGCTTCTCGGAAGGTAGCACAAATTTTTCCATCAACAGTCTTAATATCGTCAAATGAGGTGGGACCTTTTACATGCAATAGCAACATTCTTAGAAAGAAAAGTTCTTGGTTGGAATAGGGAACGTAGTAAATACGACCAATCGTTTTGCCTCTCTTGCGGGGAGTGAACTCTTTTTTATCGCTGTGATAGGTGAAAAATTTGGGAATCTCTTGATAGTAATACTGTCTCGCTTCGGGGTTCTCTTGGTTAAGTTTGAAAAATGCTAACAAAGTTGAACTGGCATTATCGGCCTTATTTTCTAGCTCATCCATATCGTTTTCGTCCTTAAAGTAAACCTTATGCTCATCTGGGAGGTGAACGTGAAGTTTTTGCACTCCGTGACTACGATCTGTTATACTGTACTCCAATATTCTCCAAACCGCCTCTGGGGCACTAACATATCTTGCATCAACAAATTCTTTAATCTCATCGTAATCATCGTTTTCTTCGGTGGAAAGTTTGAGTCGGGCACGATCATGACCCTTATACACATATTTGAAAAGATACTTGATAGCTTTGATTGAGGTACAAATTTCAACATTAATATGGGCGTCGTATTTGACTGAAAGGTAAGGGTTATAGGGAACCACCCAGCGATTATCAAGGAAAACCGTCTTTTTGTTATAAGTCTTGCCCGTTACTTCTCCGTTGTTGGGTCTTTTGGGCTTGGCAAACGTGCCAGTAGTTACTTGAGATTTTTCCGAAAATTCTTTGGGGAAGTTTTTATCACAAACACCGTTTGCCATACAGGCTGCATCTGGATTTTTCTCGCCACAACAGTGCATCATTTTGTTGGTCACAATTTGTCTGAGCGTTTTCAGCTCTTTTGAGGGAATTTCTGCGGAAACGATCTTATCAATATCTTCTGGGGTCTTAATCTTATGCTTCTCATCTAGGAACAGTAGGATATGGGCATGAGGAAGTCCTCGTTTTTGGTATTCAACAACGTTTAGGTGGGCTACAGTTTTGCCAAGAACGGCGTTTTCGGTCAAATCTTTCATCAACATGTTAAGTTTACATTTGAATACTCGTGCGACCAAATCTGGCCTATCTTCTGGTTTTTGGTTGGGCAAAAGGTTATCTTTGATTTCTTTCCATTGGGAGTTACACGTGAAAGTTACGAACAAATCTGGTTTTCCAAACTCTCTAGCAAACGCTAACGCATCTTGACAATGTTCTCGCATATATCTTGGGCTACCAGTGTATGATGAGGGGAGGATGAATTTTTTGCCGATTCGGCCTTCTTGATCATTGTCCAACTTATTTTTCACTACGTCATATTTCTCCGAGTTCAGTTTCTTTTGGTTAAGTCTGATAAATAGAAGTCGCTCTTGTTCGATACTGACGTATGAATCTACCAAAAATTGATGGAATAGTTTGCCTCCGTGAAGGATTGGGTTAAAAGTCTCTCTTATTGCGATAATGTGTCTTATATACTGGGCTTGTGTAACCTTCCGACCATTGAGTTCGTACTCTTGGTGGAGGCCAGGGTGCCAGCCAGGCGATCCCTTTGGGAAAAATAGAGGATAAGTCATACTTTTGCGGAATTTGTTAGTGAACTTGATGTTTTTGTACAAACCACTTTTTTTATCGTGAATAATCATATCGCTTTGTAGGGGAATTTGCCCATCGGGACTTACGAAAACAGCGGCTATCTCGTTTGATTGAGCAGGGTTATATCGTCTCTTATCGTTGTCTTGGTTAATGTCGAAAATCATGGATATTTTGGGGAACGTAGTTGACTCTCCGTTGTTTTTGAGAAGTTCTTTTTGTTCTTCAATCACATCTTTCATCATCTTACAGCTCTCTGCGAAAACGTTACGGTTCACAATTTCGTTAGTAATGAGTTCCATTAGTTTGGGGTTACACTTTTGGTTTGCTTTGTGCCTCATCCGAACATCGGTGGCTTCATTGGTATCGAGAAAGAATAATTGTCCTTGGATGGGGTCTTGTTGGGTTGCGGGATTCGCCGCGTCTGGAATGTTGTGATAGATTTGCCCGTGGGCTTTGAAACAGTAGGCACCGCGATTAGTAAAGTCAACGGTATTACATTTCATTGAAGCAAAAGAATGAGCGCTGTTATAGTTACGTACATGGTCATAATACTCGTTACATAGGTTGAGAAGTCCTTTTTTAAATTTAACAGAATCATCGAAAGTTTCGTTGAGGATGGGGAAAAGGTTTTGAAGGTGACCGAAGTCAGTTTCTAGCATTTCATCAATCTTAGAAGGGTCTTTTTGAAACAGAATTTGGAGACTTTCTGGGTACTCCGAAAATTGGTTAGGAATCTTTTCGAGCTCGTTCTCGCAACAAATCCATCGGTTGGTTGATTTCTTCTCTCCTTTAAAGTACTTTGCGCCGCATCTAGGGCATATTATATCCATGGGACCTAGGTTACACGATTCTTGCAATTTAATACATTCATCTTCGGTTAATTGGGTAGATTTGGCACGGTTAATAAGGTTTTCGCTGCATGTTTTGCGCTTTCGTTGTAAACGTATCTTTTCCGTCTCATTTCTTACAAATTTCTCCTCAGTAGTTTGGTTTGCGCGAGCGTCGCTTTTGAACATCGCATCTTTAAGTTTTCGAGCATTAGCTTGCTCTTCGGTTTCCTTGGCACGTAATTCAGCAGTTTTAGCAGAGTTTCGAGTCACACGCACAAAGCGTTCTTTTTCATTTTCATTCAAACGGGATATGTTGTTGAACTGCCTAATTTTTTCCTTACGAAGGTCTGATTCTTCTTTAGTTTCCATCTTACGTTTTGCGGCCATACGGACACGCGCTTTCACATTCGACTTTTCAATCTCCATCTGCGACAAATTCTGGCTCAATTTATACAAACGGGCTTGTTCCAGCCTTTTTTCTCTCTTTTCCACATTTTCCTGGCTCCTGTTAGCTTGTTTACGCAGGCGATCTCGTTCTCTCTTTTCTTCATCCGAAAGCTTACGTTTCTTTCCACTCTGAGATGGGGTGATAGGTAGTTGGTTGGGTTGAATAGCAGCCATCAAAGGGCGCAGAGTATCTTGAATTTTGGCACGGAATTCCAAAGCGATGGTTCCGGGATGTTTAAAGGTACGCCCAGTCGTGTAAATTTGTTCAAACGTTAAAAGGCACATGACGCCACAGTTGAAACCATCATTTTGAAGGGTAAAGGTGATCTCATTAGCAGCAATAATGTTGTGAAGAGGAATGTTTAGTTGGGTGCAAATCATGCTCAATCCGTTTCGAACATGGTTATCAACAGTGGTTTTCCCTAAGGGATCAAAAATGGTGAAGTTTTTGGACTGAAAGTCCCAAGCCGCAAGAACCCAGTGGGCCAGATCCTCGCTAAGCTCAACGTGAATGAAAGTAATAAGACGTGTATAATCGAATCTGTTGTAATACAGATGATTCTTTACGTTTGGTGGGTCGGCATTACGCTCGACGTGAGTCTTGAAGTATGTCCAGAAACTGGGATCAACAATCGTCACTTTTTGGTTGGTCATGGGGTTGGTGTTGTAAAAAATCTGTTTAATGTAGTGATAAATCACGCTATTATCCAGAAAACCTCTCTCTCCTACCGCAGACGGGGCTGCTCTCTCAAAACTCTCTCTCTCCAACGGCACCTCGAAGTGAAACTCCGGCAACATCTCATTTCCATCTCCCTCTCTCTGCACTACGTTCTCAATTGTTATGTCGTCGTCCATCTTTGTTTGAATTGCGTCGAAACGGACCGAGAAGACCCGACCGTTCTCTGCTGCGAATGATCGCTCGAATCAGCGGGCGCGTCTGCTCGAGCTGTCTAGAACGGTGGAAGGTTCGAGAACAATCGGCTGCAACGTGTCAACTGTCTAGACTGGTCTGTCTAGAATGGATTCTGCAGAATGGCGCAGTGGTGGAGTGTTTTGTCTGGAAATCTGGACGTCATGGGATCGATTCCGGGCCAAAGACACAATTTACGGTCGAATTCGGGTGTTGAGCTCGAAGACGCGGTCTGTGCAGGGTTGTGAAAGTTGTTACTTTTGTAACAAAATTGATACTTTTCCATTTAGTTGGTTACTTTGTTACTATAAGTATCATTTTTGTTACTTTTTCTTTTAAACTAAAAACTTGAAAATTTAGTACCTACTATTTATCGACTGGAGAAGCTGCAACGTGTCAACTGTCTAGACTGGTCTGTCTAGAATGGATTCTGCAGAATGGCGCAGTGGTGGAGTGTTTTGTCTGGAAATTTGGACGTCATGGGATCGATTCCGGGCCAAAGACACAATTTACGGTCGAATTCGGGTGTTGAGCTCGAAGACGCGGTCTGTGCAGGGTTGTGAAAGTTGTTACTTTTGTAACAAAATTGATACTTTTCCATTTAGTTGGTTACTTTGTTACTATAAGTATCATTTTTGTTACTTTTTCTTTTAAACTAAAAACTTGAAAATTTAGTACCTACTATTTATCGACTGGAGTGGCGCTTTCTATACTCGCTGTAATAACAACACGATTGAATCATTGATCTGACGTTTACAGATTTACAGTTACAGTTTAGTTATTTAACCGCAGAGGGCGTTTACGACAGTTGACAGTTTTGACAGGAGAGCTAAATGTAGAAAAGCAATGTGAAAACGAGTAATGTTCCTAGAGATAGGAAGTTTTGAAAGTTTTATAACGTTTTTTCAAACGGGGCTGCGCGCGCTATTGCGCGGTCTCCAAAGGGGCCCCCGGGACTGCGCCCCTCTCCATGTGGGCTTTCGGGGCTGCGCTCCTCTCCAAAGGGGCCCTCAGAGCTTCGCCCCACTCCAGGAAGGCCCCCGGGGCTGTGCCCCTTCCCAAGGGGGCCCCCGGGGCTGTGCCCCTCTCCAACGGGGCCCCCGGGCCTGCGCCCCTCTCCAAGTGGGCTCTCGGGGCTCCGCCTCTCTCCAAGGGGGCCCTCGGGGCTGCGCCCCTCTCCAAAGGGGCCCCCGGGACTGCGCCCCTCTCCATGTGGGCTTTCGGGGCTGCGCTCCTCTCCAAAGGGGCCCTCAGAGCTTCGCCCCACTCCAGGAAGGCCCCCGGGGCTGTGCCCCTTCCCAAGGGGGCCCCCGGGGCTGTGCCCCTCTCCAACGGGGCCCCCGGGCCTGCGCCCCTCTCCAAGTGGGCTCTCGGGGCTCCGCCTCTCTCCAAGGGGGCCCTCGGGGCTGCGCCCCTCTCCAAAGGGGCCCCCGGGGCTGCGCCCCTCTCCAAAGGGGCCCCCGGGACTGCGCCCCTCTCCATGTGGGCTTTCGGGGCTGCGCTCCTCTCCAAAGGGGCCCTCAGAGCTTCGCCCCACTCCAGGAAGGCCCCCGGGGCTGTGCCCCTTCCCAAGGGGGCCCCCGGAGCTGTGCCCCTCTCCAACGGGGCCCCCGGGCCTGCGCCCCTCTCCAAGTGGGCTCTCGGGGCTCCGCCTCTCTCCAAGGGGGCCCTCGGGGCTGCGCCCCTCTCCAAAGGGGCCCCCGGGACTGCGCCCCTCTCCATGTGGGCTTTCGGGGCTGCGCTCCTCTCCAAAGGGGCCCTCAGAGCTTCGCCCCACTCCAGGAAGGCCCCCGGGGCTGTGCCCCTTCCCAAGGGGGCCCCCGGGGCTGTGCCCCTCTCCAACGGGGCCCCCGGGCCTGCGCCCCTCTCCAAGTGGGCTCTCGGGGCTCCGCCTCTCTCCAAGGGGGCCCTCGGGGCTGCGCCCCTCTCCAAAGGGGCCCCCGGGGCTGCGCCCCTCTCCAAAGGGGCCCCCGGGACTGCGCCCCTCTCCATGTGGGCTTTCGGGGCTCTTCCCTGGACGTCCAGTCAAAATGAAAAAACGGCGGACATCCGAACTTACACACAGACCAACATAGGATTTTATTATAGAGTGGATATATATATTCGTAACCTCATTGTCCTCATTGCTGCAATGTTTTAATTTGTCTACTATAATTATTATGGAAATCATCCATCGAAATTTTAATGTGTAATTTGTTCGTCCGTCCTCTATGTTGACCAGTATAATTGTTACTAAGATTTTTGTTATATCCCTGATGAAGAAATTAAAATAAATTTCGAAAGCTTGGACATGACTAAATAGTCTTTTCTTTAATCACCAGACCGATAACCCGACAACTCACCCCTTTCCTACTTACTATTGAGACGGTCGAAAATACCAAACGAATTTATATATATATATATATATTTATATATATATATATATTTATTTAGGACAGACACTGACAATAGACAAAAACATGCAAAATGCAGACCTTCAGCGTAGAATCAAACTACAATTCGCATGAAAGTACAGGTATTGAAAAGCTGAATTATCCCTGTATTGACATATGGCACAGAAACGTGGGCATTTACGAAGAAAACACTACATAAAATTCAGACCACGCAAAGATATATGAAAAGATCTATATTAAACATAAAGCTAAAAGACAGAAAGACAATACAATGGATTAGGCAAAACACAAAAATGGAAGACGTGGAACATAGAATAATGAGAATGAAATGGAGATGGGCAGGCCACATTGCACGAATGCAGCCAATGAAATGGACACGAATAACAACCGAGTGGAAACCATGGGCAGGAAAACGAAGCGTAGGACGCGGACGCCCCATACTGAGATGGTATGAGGATATTCGAAAGGTTGCCGGGAAGAGATGGATGTCAATCTCGCAAGAAAGAATAACATGGAAAGAAATGGAGGAGGTGTATGTTCGCATGCGGACGCTCAACACTGATTAAAGAAGAAGAAGAGACCCCTAATCAGTTTCTGTAATTTCATGAATTCTTATAAAAAGCTTTTGTTTATTTACTGCACCATATCGTACCGATATCTGGTGTTTACGCTGCTGTGCTTTTCGTTCTTATTGGTGAGCATCATTATTAGATAAGTCAAAATAAAAGAAAAAACAAAAGTTTCTGCAAAAAAACATTTATTTGGCCTGAAACAATTAAAAAGAAAAAAAATTATTTACATGTTTGGGCGCAATGTGCCGGATAGTCCAGATTGATAAATCAAGGTATTTTTAGAAAATTATTAAAAACCTTTCCAGTATTTAGACTTCAAGCAAACGTAATGATTTTTATTTTATGCAAATATTTCGAAAATACGTAGGTACCTTCAAAAGATGTGGCGAGGTCGGGCGCAATGAGCTTCTATGAACAAAATTTGAATAATTTTCACTATTGAAGGTCAAACCCAAAATAAGTGGCAGGGTTGTATATAGCACACCAAAAAAGTCAGCTACTATGTGCGACAGCTACTGGCTCTGATGTGCGATAGATTCGAACGCCGCCTAACGGTGGCGCGAGATAGCAAAATTGCCGCGCTGTGCCTGTCAGATCAGTTGCGCCCGACGGAAGGTTAATGCTATTTTTTGTGCTGTGCCTGAAAATAAATCAGAACCAAAATGCCAGATTGCAAGGTGTACATGCCACAGATAGGTAAAAAATCACTCAACTCCATGATGTGGTTCGTGTATGCAATTTTTTCATTTTACCTGTGTAAAACTATCACCTGGAAATGTAAGCAGTGTATCCCAATTAATGTATCCCCGAATTCTGACCCAGTAAGAGCAAAAGTTATACTCTCCCAAGTAATGCTATCCTCTATCTAAGATTCAGACTGATTTAACGTCCCTCAAGGAAAATCATTTCGATCTTGCAGATTCCGTTAATTTTTGTTCAAACAAAATTGATTATTTCGATAAACGCTTTAAAGAATTTGAGTATAGGATATCTGCACTGGATGATCTTAGACAAGAAAATATTAAACTGAAATCTGATTTTATTATTAATGAAAACCTTAATCATTTTTAGCAGTATACCATAACAATTTGGACAATCAAGGTGTACCAGAATTTACCAACGAAAACATCTATAAAGTAATCAGTAACATATGCACAGCTTTATTCGAATTCGACATTAAATTGGAGGACATCAAAATTTGTCACTGTGACCTAAACCTAAAAGTATTGTTGTCAAGTTTTTTTATCAACAAAAAAAGCAACTACTGCTTGCTGCATGTAAGAAGAAGCGCATTCTGCAGCTAATTCTTTCGGCTACACTTCCGCACAGCGTAGCTTTATCAACGAGCACCTTTCACCTATCAACAAAAACTTACTTTTCGAATCTCATTAAATTACAAATACGTTTGGGTTAAAGCTTACGACATTTTTGTTAAAAAGAATGATAGTTCCTATGCAACACGTATAAAATCTATTGCTGATTTAGATAAACTTAAAGGTTGATTTTGTGTTTACATTAACTACTCCTAATTTACAATAAGTCATGTATTTTATTAAATTGCATTTAATTTCTTTTTTCAAAGGCTGTATCAATTTATTACCAAAATTTCAAGGGTCTCAGGACTAAAGCTGTCGATGTTAAATACGAAATTTTAGTTGATAATCATGATATCATGTTTCACGGAAACTTGGCTATTAGATTCCATTGATTCTGCGGAAATTTTCTATTCCTGATATACAGTTTACCGTAGGATCCGTAACTATGATTCAAACATTTCCAAAGGTGGTGGTATTGTAATTGCCGTATCTAAACAATTGCCTTGTTTTCAATTACAACAATGGCAAAGCTATGCCGAGGATTTATGGGTTCAATTCACAACTAAATCCAACAATGGTCAGACGTTTGTATTTAATATTTGTTGTGTTTACATTCCTCCATCAGCTTGTAATTCCGTGTACGAAAATCATTTGCGTAATTTGCAAAACCTAAATCTTCAGGCTGCCAATACTAAATTTATAATACTAGGAGACTACAATCTACCTGATATCGAATAGCAAATACTTGAAAATCACGCTGTCGAGTACTTGAATAGCCACTCCTCCACTAGTTCTGAATTAATCGATTGCATGATTCTCATGAATTTCGATCAATTTAACAGGTTTCAAAACTCTAATGGTGTTCTGCTTGATTTGATTTTTTCAAATGTGTGTCTTTTATCCAACAGCAGTGAATTGCTTTTAAGAGTAATAGACAATTATCATTCTTCTCTTCTTATTGAATTACTTATTAAAGATCTCTCAAACTGTGGCATAAACTACCCTCCTATTATCAGTTTCACAAGGCCGATTATACAGTAATTAATGAATAATTAAGCACTCACACCTGGACATGCAATCTAAATAATTTAACTACTGACGCAGCAATCAAAATATTTTATGAAATGACACGATTGAAATGTACTCGTATGTCCCGGTCAAAACTAAACGGAACGACTCGTACCCAGTCTGGTTGTCTTCTAACCCTATACACCTAATCAAACGCAAAAATAAAACTAGAAGAACACTTAAAACTTATAATAACGCTTCAGATTATCTACTATTATCTTCACTAGTTCCCTTTTTATCAGAACAATTTCCATTTATGCCAATTAAGTTTCCCTTCAACATTTGTCAAGCGTGGAAAGCGCAAGAAGGCATACAGCAAAATAACAAGGATGTGGGTGGTTGAATTATTAATTCCATGAATCGGAGACTGTCTTCTGGTGCTATAGGAAGACCGTTTAACGTGAAACCCAATACAGTGAGAAAAATGTATCCCAAACATTTACAACATATACAGTCGTACTTGAGTGTTTACAAAGAAGTAAAATTTTTAATTAATTTACATATGATATGTATATCATCATATATTCATAATATTACATATTATATAAACCACAATTGTTTGTACTAGTTACATGTGTAGTGTTCATTTAAATAAATATAGTTTAGTTCGATTGAAACGGGGAAGCACATTTGATATAATTTTGACAAGTGTTGACAAATGGGAATGATATTTGGCAAATAGTGAAACAATTTACTGAAATATGGTGAAAAGCAATCGAAAATATACGGTACCCCCTCCCAAGAAAAGCCTCTTCGGTGCTTTCCAAGAATACTTTGACACTCAGCATCACCCCTTATCGCATGTTATTTTTGTAAAATCTTTTTTGCTGTCGACCATACCTCAAAAGTTGATGTTGCCTTCATATTCGGAGGACCGATCGTATGAAAACGATCCAAGACTTCAGGAAGGTTCCTGGCGACCGGAATTGTGTACACACACTAACATATGTACACCGCACAGCACGTTTAGGCACCCCCAATACGAGGGAGTGATCTAGTGGGCTGGGTTTCTAACGAAAAGGTTCGCACAGCCGGCCGAGACGTAGATTTGGTATAGTGGGTTCATTAGTCTGTTGACACGAAAATTTAGAGAAATTTGACTCAGAGTGGTTTTCGATATGAGGGGATTTCAATAAAACTCTATAAGAATAACCCGAAACTATTTAGGTCTTTTGTAAAAGAAAATAAATCTAGCACTTACTTACCCAAATCTATGTTTTTTGAAAATGTCTTTTCCGGTAATCCTGCAGACTGTGCTAACCTTTTTTCAAAATATTTCAATTTGGTTTATGAGGATGAAGTGGAAGTGGACTATAACGCCTACAATTATGGAGCTAACAATAACCTATCTAAAATCGTATGCGAAGTGAATGACATAGAACATATGTTGTTTAATGTGAAAACAAATAAATCCACTGGACGTGATCGTATTCATCCATTCCCACTCTTTAGCTTACTTCCTAACTTAATTTTTTAATAAATCTTGACAACAAGGTATCTTCCCTGACATGTGAAAAATTGCTCATATTACTCCCACTTTTTAGTCAAGAGAGAGATCAAATGTGTCAGGACAATATGTAAACTATCTATTTTTGGTAAAATATTTGAATATTTCGTAAATTAAATACTTTTATCTACGACCACTACTAAAAGTAGGCCTTTTAGCGCTAGCTTGTTTCACTAAAAGTGACGTTTTATAGTTTAGCGTGGTTAAAGAAATCAGCTATTTACTTTTATCCCATGTGCTAAAAGTGAAGTAAGGTTATAAAACTACAATTTCGAACTGGAAGTGAAGTTGTAAAGTTATTCTAGTTGCTTCTTGCGTTACAGGTAAAGTGTTTTTGAAATAATTAAAGCGTTATGTAATGAATACAGACAGATGTGGAGTATTAATAATTACATTTCGTAACTGACCTTGACAGAACTGGCTTCCCAAACATTTTCCCGGACGGCATGGCTTACTGTTTATTATGACATAAATTAGAAGTGTCGTAGACGCAAACCTTTGTTATATCGATATTTATGGATTAATAACAGTAAAATTAAGGTCGTATATAAAATATTGTATGCAACGCGTGCATAAACGACTTTTAGCACTTGTTGCATCAATAGCTATTAAATCATATCAATACTTTTATCTCCTCTTATCAACATGCCTTCCTCCTTTCCAAATCTGTTACAACTAATCTCCTATATTATTCAGACTTTATTTGATATGCCATGAACGAGAGATCTCAGGTTGGCGCGGTATATATTGACTTTTCCAAAGGTAAATTGCTCAATTTTGATTAAAAACACTTTCGGGATTTGGACTACATTACTAAATTGGTTTCGATAATACCTAGCTGGCAGGACCCAATGTGTTCTAACTGACGGTTTTGCATCACAAGCTACTAGAGTGAATTCTGGTGTACCGCAATAATCACACTTGGGCCCTATGTCGTTCATCGCGTTTATTAATGATCTTACTTTTAGCTTAAAATCCTTCTTTCTGTTATATGCAGGTGATCTAAAATTATTTGCTAACGTAAACTCACAGGCGGACTGCCTAATTCTACAATAAGACTCAAACCATGTCTCCAACTGGTGCAAAATCAATAAAATGTCAATAAACAAATGTAACAAAATTTTTTTGTACAAGAATAAGTCACGTATTGATTATGAATACCAGGTGGATAGCAATGTACTTAGTAAAGTGTCTAACATACGAAACTTGGGCGTTATATTTAGCAACACTTATTCTTTTGATAAACATGTTTCGCACATAGTCAGAAAAGCCAACAAAATGTTGGGCTTTATCTTTCGAGTAGCCAGAGACTTTCAAAATATCGATACTTTAAAATTGCTGTACTTCGCATATGTACGCTCACATCTTGAATACTGTAGTTTCATTTGGAATCCTTACTACCTAACGTATGTGAATAGAATAGAATTAATTCAGAAGCGATTTATTAGGTTTGTTAGCAAGAAATTTGGTTTGAGGTCTAACTATACTTATATAATTTAGTACGTCATAATGTGTTGTCTTTAGAATATAGAAGGACTCTGCACGATCTTAAAGAACTTTTTTAAAATTATTCATAGTTTTTACAATGACTGCGCAAGAGTATATACCTCAAATTTATTTTCACGTTCGAACATAAATACCGCGCAAGAAAATCTCTCCTATTTCGACACGACCAGTACTCAACTAATTTTTCGTTGCACCCTCCTATGGTCAGAATTTTCAGGACTTTTAGTTCTCTCAAACATTGGTATTCTGATATTCTCAATCTTTTATCTATATTTACTAAGTCTGTATCACAGTGCTTTTTGGAAGACTATTGTATCAAAATGAACACTCACTTCTAGGATTTGTGGTTCCCTAGTGTATAAAATGTGTAAATGTGCACTCAATTAGACATATGTTGTAACATATCAACAAAGGCATCAACATTATTTTTACCTTTTTTTTCGTTTTAGGTTTTGACTTTTTTTCAAAGGAAATAACTTCAATTCAAAATAAAATTCGTCTGGTTTTAACATGTGCAGTTTTGATCTGATATTGTTACTTAAATAGTATTACTCGTAATACCGTAATATTGTAATGTTGGTTTTACTTACTTGTTATAATTTGTTTCCGTATCAACCTTGATTCAGAAACCACTTTTGCAATTAGTCAGTTTTCTCATGGATTGTAATTTCTTTTTTATGTAATTGTATCCAAACCTATTATTGAATTCGCAGTTCGCAACGGTTGAGAGCGGACGTACTACTTCTCATGTATTTCAAAATAGTTAATACAGTGGAAATACCAATTTGTCACTGGTGCAAAGAAGATATTCCACCGGATAATGACTATGTAACTTCTCAAGGGTGTAACTCCAGTATTCATTATCTGTGCTCAGGTGTACGCGAGACCAAACGGAGAACAAATAATCCTGAAAGTAAAGCTGTATGGAGGTGCATCATTTGCAAAGATAAATGCGATAAAGATAACCAAAAACAAGCTCTGAAGACTACATGCACAGAAATGTCTAATAAAACACAGCTGGGCAAATCTGATACGCCAAATCATGAAAGAAGATAATTGAGAGTTACTGGGCATAATTAATGAGTTTCAAAAATCTGTGGAACACTACAGCAGCCAAATAGACGACTTCACAAAAAAATTAATACATTAACCGATACACACATCGCTCCAAAAGAAGAAGCTACAAACTTCTGAGACAAAATACAACGAAATTTTGGAAGAACATCAGGCACTGAAAATTACCCTGGAGGAAGATAGACAGTATAACATAAACCACAATCTTGTCATCGATGGCATTCTAGACACCGCAAGTGAGAACGTCATAGACGACGTCATCAAGTGAAAATAGCGTTAGTTGCCAATAACACCAAATGATGTACAAGCCGTACATCGCCTTACTTCCAAAAGTATTAAAAAACCGATCATAGTGCAGTTTTCAAACCGCATGGTGCGCGGTAAGTTAATCGAAAAGTGCAAATCTTGCGACCTACCACTAAAGATATTTATTCTGAATTGCAGCCCATGAACTTATACGGTAACGAACACATGACGCCGCATTAGAAAACTTTAATATTTGAGCCTAAAAAGAAGATGGTAAACAATTAAAAGTTATATAATAATAATAATAATAATAATAATAATAATAATCTCTTTATTCTTTCACAAATAAATACATGTAAAGTAATACCAGTGAGTAAATATAGAAATAAATACAAATACTTGTGAAAGAATCCGAATGTGAAGTTCAGATGTGCGAGGATAAATCCTATCGCACCCTGTTCTACCACTTAAACCTTGAAGATTTTAAATGGAATCAATTTGTCTAGTTTAAAAACGCGAAACTGTTTGTCTGAAAAAAATGGAGAGCCTCATATTACGCATTAAATCATTAAAAGATATGTAATCATGTTTCTTTTCTCATCTGTCTCGCTTTTATGAGCATCAAATGAAATAAAAATGGCGAATTTCAATTTAGCCATTGCGCTAAAGATAAACTAAAGTGTAAAAACTTAATACAGAATTATGATATCAATATATTGCACTTGAACATACGAAGTATTGCAACGCACTTCGATGAATTGCTAATATTGTTGCACCTTTTAGATACAGATAATTTAGACATCGTTTTATCCGAAACATTTCAAATTAATACAACAAACTTTTTCGATATTCCAAATTTTTCCGTACACTATAACAACGGAAACATAAATAAAAATGACGGCGTGATAGCCTTTATAAAAAATCAATGAAAAGCAGCTATTGCTATTATGGCTTGCTCAAAAACTAAAGTTGTGAGAATAGAATTTGGAAAATTCAATAAATCCTATAGAGTTAGTGCGGTATAGTACTATAGATCTCATGACCTCGAAGTTCATGATTTTTGGAAGATTTATCTTATCGCAATAATATGTCCGAATATGGCTTTAAATCTGCAATTAACAGCTATACTGGGGAAGTTGGTGACTCAAAAGCATGTATAAATCTAGAGAAATATATAGCGCATTTTGTGAAATAATCTTGCATACGGATATCACGGGGCACTACAGATTACTATTTAGCATCAAAAACTTAAATACTCAATGTAATGAAAATTATAACTATGAAACAACAACACGCATATTAAAAAAGTTCATTACTCAACCTCTACGACACATTTGTGATTTGATACTTCCTAGCGGCATTTTTCTGGATCATAGTTGCTATATTTAAGTCAAGCTGTAAGAACTCAATAATAAACTATCGACCCATTGCGCACTTACCAATATAGCAAAGATTGTTGAAAAAGTAATTAAACAGAGATTAAATAATTTTTTAGAGCGACATAAAATAATATCAAATAACCAGTTTGGGTTCAGAAAAAATAGATCAACAGAAGATGCACTACAAACACTAACCTCAAAAATATATAAAAATCTGGATAGATCAAAAGTCTCAGCAGCAGTGTGTCTAGACCTGGTCAATGCCTTTGAGCTTCTGTTACGGAAGCTAGAGATCCTAGGTATTAGAGAAGTTGGATATAATTTATTTAAATCGTATCTCTCTGATAGAAAGCAACAAGTAAAAATTGGTGCTACCTATAGCGACAAACTTATGTGCAATTACGGTGTTCCCCAAGGTAGTGTGCTGGGTCCCGTTTTGTTTACCTTATTCATAGACGATTTGTTAAATATAAGCAAAGATTATAAAATAAAGGCATATGCTGATGATACAGTTCTATATTTTACAACTAATAGGTGGAAAAATATTTATCATACAATAAATACTGAAATGGAAAAGGTAATTAATTGTCTTGATAAGAATTCGCTTACCTTAAATATCGAAAAAACAATTTGCGTTCCTTTTATATCATATAAAGCTAACCTACCTCTGTATACTATAATAAAAATCGCTAATTCAACATTTTATATTAAATTAAATTTGAGTGCTAAGTGCTTTAGGTGTAATTATAGATAATTTAAAATGGAATATTAACATATCTAATCTTGCTCAAAAAATAAACTGCTCAAGTACAGGTCTAAAGAGTAGCTTCAGCACTGCGAAAACAACGGTTGACCTTTCGCCAAAACCAAACAGCGCATGAAGGTGCTCGGGACCTTAGCAACAACTTTGCCCCCTTTCAAAATTTCGATATCTGTAGCCGTTCGAAAGTTACAGGCGATCCAGACAGACAGACAGACAGACGGACGGACAAAACGTTCGCATAAGTACGCTGAAGCTACTAATAAGAAAGTTGCTTTACCTTTTTAGACAAATTCGTACATGTTTAAACTTAAAAGAACTAAAAACAATATGCTATGGCCTTGTACAGTCCATTCTCCAATATAGAATTATTGGTTGGGAACGGGTGTACAAGACAACGCTAAAACCTCTGGGTGTTGAACAAAATACTCTTTTAAAAATTGTTAGCCAAACCATCATAAGGCCTATACATGATTTTTGTTACTTGCAGATATCACGTCGAACCGAAAAAATTCGCTTGCCATGGTTATGTCACAAGAAATGTTTAAAAAGAAAACGTAGCCACTGAAAATTCTTAAAAAACAATTGGAACACGTGTAAACTCAATACGTCTCTTTCGGAAAAAGTTTAGTACTGAATTGTTAAATAATGACCTGAATACTTTCTTAAATTTAATTGATTGAATAATAACACAGATTCTACTAATAATTTGATATATAAATTATTTGTTAGACAAATACATCGCAAAAGTAATTCTAAAAATCATCCGCTGTACTACCCCTCTCACTTCTTCTTTTATTCTGTTTTTTCTTGTAATTCTGATTGACGGTCCTATTAGTGCACAAGCCGTGCTGAGACTAAGACCACAATCATACTTTTTACTTCCTTTTACAACAGGGGAAGTATTGGATTCACCCCAAAAGTTCGAAATGGAGTTTTCAACAGATCTTCATGTTTCAGAGTCTCCTGAACCAAAAAAACACGTTTTTGTTCATTGGTACTTGTTGTAGGTTTTTATGCTTAAAACGCACGACCTAACCTCGAAAAATCAACTGACATGTCTAAATTAGTTCATTTCACGTGAAGCAAAACCAAGTTAGCTCGCACCAAATCGAAAATCGCGAGTCGCTATGTTTTCAGTATGGTAGAAGGTCCTACTGGCGAATGTCTTAAATTTAAGAGATGATGATTGGCCTATGCCACAATAGTGATATTGGAAAGCTAACTATGACACTATAAACCGGGTATTTGGTGCGACCAACTGGCCATACGCATAAGTCCTCTCGATGTTAACATTATAGTTGAGAAATTTTGCGAAATTGTTAATGGTACCATATAAAGTATGTCGCAGTAAATCGAACACAAAGCA
This sequence comes from Agriotes lineatus, assembly GCA_940337035.1. Lineage (NCBI taxonomy): Eukaryota > Metazoa > Arthropoda > Insecta > Coleoptera > Elateridae > Agriotes > Agriotes lineatus. The sequence goes on along the minus strand of CALNHX010001336.1, from coordinate 135,853 downwards.
AATCTTATCAAATCCGGTTTTCTATAAAACTTATAGGCTTGCTCAAACTAAAAAAAATACAAAGTAACGAAGAAATATAAGACCTATACTGAAGCTTCCGAGTTCACATTATTCTCCATCATTTGGATAAAAATAAAAAACTCAAAACGAATATTCCAAAAAATCGGAAGTCAATGTGCAACGTAATTCTAAGCATTTAAGCAATTCAGTGCCTAAAATATTACATCACAATGGTACCCAACCCATAACCCAACTGACTGCGTTAATCTCTTTTGCCAATTTTTTAAATCAATACACGAGAGTGACTCTAATGCTATCAGAAATTATTCTGCTCATCAATACAATACCACAGATAATTTAAGTAATATCACATGGAATCTTTAAGAAATTGAAAAGTTACTTTAGAAAATTAAACAAATCTCCAGGTCCCTGCCGGCACCCACATTTCATTAAAACATGTTCACACTCGTTAGCTTATCATTTAATGTTAGGGTTTTATAACCCTCTTCAAGCTGGAATTTACTCCGTACAGTGGGTGACGCCGGTTTTTAAATCTGGAGACAAATAACAAATTGCTAATTATAGACCCATTTCTAAACTATGCATTCTTGAACCAGTAGTAAACAGAATACGTTTGATTCAGAGTAAAAATTCTAAATAGCAATTTCAACATGAGTTCCATCCCGCCAAAACAGTGCTGAGTATTCCTCTATCCTACACTGAATTTATATCGAATGTTATAAGCAGATTTCAAGTCGATACAGCTTACACCCATGTTTCTAAAGCCTTTGATAAAGTAAATCATTCGATACAAATCAGAAGAAATTGAAACGGTCTCGGGTGTACCATAAGAGTTTCACCTGGGCCCTATACTATTCATTAATTTTATAAACGATTTAACTTAACTTTAAAATCTTTATATCTGCTCTATGTTGATGACCTAAAGCGCGTTACTGTAATTGAGTAGGTTAGTGACTGTATTATTCTTGAAAATGGCTTCAATCACTGAAATTACTGGTGTAGGAAAAATAGAGCGCGGTTAACTGTTCAAAAGTGCCACAAAATTTCCGTCTTTCGAATCAATTCTATTACTACTTTTAACTACATCTTAAGCAACGCTGTGCTTACCAACGTAACAAGCATGCGAGATCACTTTGCCCAGTTTTACTTGGAACACCCACATTGACAAAACTGTATGCAAAGTTAATAAAATGATTGGCTTTATAGTCCGCGTAAAAAAAAAACTTTCAAAACATAGAAGCACTGAAAACCGTATACTTACCTATGTTTATTTGAAATCCTTTTTACCAAATATAAGTAAATCGAATTCAGTCAATACAAAACGTTTCCTAAAAATATTTAATTTTAAAAGAAAGGAAATAATTTACTGTATAGAACAACTAACGCAACATGGTGACTTTGGAAAATAGAAGAAATCTAATGGACCTCAAAGAACTTCATACATTTATTAGAGGTTATTACAATGACATTCAGATCTTTTCTCGATTTCATATGAATATCCCATCGTACCTAGTTCGTAACTCATCTTTGTGTTGGCACAATCAGTGCAGTACTATTTTTTAACGAACTACAAGATCCCCACGGATTTACAGTAACACTGGCGGTGGTTAGACACCTAGTTTTAATCATCTTTAGAATAATTCTAACGTAAAGTAATTAATTAATGAAGGCGGTAAAGGAAAGATACTTCGATATAAACCGAGATCGGTATTTATGATTTTTAGATTACAATAAAGCTTGAGATGGAGTAAATATCAAAAACTAATGGATATTTTACAAAAGCTGCATATGGAGTACTGTAATGTCATAATAATATGGAATCTTTATTGGCATCAAAACGCACGAGTGAGTAGACCACAACTCCTGTGAAGAAATTGAGCGTAAGGCAGGGCTTTGTATTGTTACCAACTTTATTCAGTACACCTTAACAGAACAAAATCGATCAAAAAAGTGAAAAATTTGACCTTACAATAAATCGCAATAAAACTAAAGTTATAGTAGTTACATAAATTACAAATGCACACTGCACAGGTTGATTAAAAGAATAAACAATTGAGGTATACAACTATAACTATGTCCCAACATAGGTACAACAAAACTGGAATCATCGCAAATAAATATTAGCCAGAATAGAACAAGTAAGAGCAGCCTTTATTAAACCGTCGTTACACGCACAAAAAGCAGTTTAAACGTTACAAGAAATACGGCTGATTTGCTTATTTTTTGGGGGGAAAGGGGGGGAAGATAATTGCCAACTGCAAATTATCTGTAACCTGTCTTGTGTTCCCCACTGTCCAAGGTAGTTTTGTGACTTTTTTTCCTAGTGCGGCACGGATTTGTAGCTGGATATTTACTCCATATATACTGTTCAACAAATGAAGTGGACCATTTGCATATATTGGTGCAATTTTCAAAATATTTTTTAAAAGGACAGTCATGGCAGTTTTGGTTACCTTTCAGGATTGTGTCACTATAAAAAGCATTTCTTTTCATAATTAGTTTAAATAAAACTAAGTCCATTAATTGTCATTTGAATTTTACCCAAATGTTGATAGCACATTGTATACCGAGGATGCCAAATCGTTGCTACTTGATAATTCCACGCCTGAATAACAACCAAAAACCTTTGGTAGGACTTTTAAGGTAAACGGTTGCTGTACGCTTAAGAACTAAGAGTACATTATTTTTGTGTATTTTAATTCTCTTTCAGATAATAAATTTTAGAAATTTTACAGTTAACGAAGTTAGATCAAAAAAAAGTTTTGAAAGATACGTAAAGTGCATCTTAGAGTCAAGTCTAGTTTATGATTTTTTTTAATAGTGCAGTACATAATAGTAAGCATGTATGCCAAAACTGAAATCGATGTATCTACTTTGTACTAAGGTAAATTAGGTTTCATCGATTTACTATAGCGTAAGGAGTCTATTAGACCGTCGGCGTAACATCTAAAACGTTGAGTTTTACAGGGTGACCTAATATTTCGGTATAATTTTATGGGACCTTTACTCATCGATTTGTGGTAAGTTTCTACATCGTAAATGGAAAAGGAGAACAATTATTTTTGGTCGAGACAAATGTTATCGGGGAAAAACAAAAAAAAAGGCGACTTTTTATGCGGTGCTTTTGGTTCCTGATATCTCAATTCCTATAAACGACATCAACTTGAATTTTGCACAGTTCGATAGCCCGTTTAATTTACTTTAAAATGACGTCTTAGAAATTTGCGCGCTTTTAATATTTACAACAATAAAAAATACTTTCTACTGTGACGGCAATATTTTGCGGTATTCTGCCGTGTTTAAGGCGCTCCACATCATTACTCGTAAAAGATATTGGAATGAAATAAACGTAGAAAACTTCCAAATTTTATAGGGATTTTTTTGCTCAATTATGTATACCCTTAACTTTAATAATAAAACGTCCACAATCAATTTTCTGTCGCGATGTACCATTAGCGCGCTCGAGTTGTCGATCACCCTCCCGCGCCTCGACCGCACCGCAGGTCCACATACTTCTGGCACGGTGTGTATAGTATCACTATAGGTGCGACAATGTCACTTATTACGTGGTCTGCATTTCTTCCATAAAGTTTTTGTTTGCGTGTGTGATATAGTTTTCTTATTTACTATCTCATTTAGTGTGTTCCCATTTTGGGTTAATTTGAATAGAGGCAGACGGTAAGAAATTTAGATAAGTAGATTGAATTGCATGCGCATTACCGATACCATTTGTAGCATTATGGATACTTGCTTTTTTTGCTGCAAAACACTGAATAATTCTGAGGACGTTGTTAAGAAGCCTACACCTCGAGGATTCGCTACGATTTTCACGGCAGCGAAATTACGAACTGATGGTGTAGCCTTAAGAATACTATCACAACAGAGTGAAATAAATAAGAAACCAGATAAATTTCATTTTCATTTGAGTTGTAGAAAGACGTTTTGTAGTAAAAGCAATATCAATAAAGCAATGCAGTCAAAAGAAAAACCTGAAGGAGTAGAGGATCCGTGTTCTAGCAGTAGTAGAAATAGGTTAAGTGACAAGAATTTTAATGTAAGGCTCGATTGCTTGATTTGTGGAAAAAGTGGCACTTTAAAAAAGAAAGGCTTAGTCTCAATTAGTACTGGAACAGGAAGTAACACTCGTCAAAAAATATTAAACAGTGCTATAGAACGAAATGACGAGGAAATGCGAGGCAGAATGGAGTATTACACTGATTTATTTGCTGCAGATGCCAAATACATAAGCAAAAGAAACATAACATCTAGAAAGCGAGAATTTGAGGATTTTGCTAAAGAACAAGTTCCCATAGATAAAGCATTATTGGTATGGTACGCAAAAATAACAGATGACATTTTAGAAGGTAGAAAATGTGTAACATTGAAAACTGTATGCAAGCAGCTGCAGAAAATATTAGATGACCTGAATATACATTCAGACATGTGTCAAAGTACTAGTAACATTAGAAAACATTTGGCAAAACATTTCGGAGAATCGTTATCATTTGTAAGTCGTCCTGGAAAACCAACAATAGTAGTTTCTAGAGACTCAGAATATGATCATATTTATTCAGCAATTTTGACAACACAATGTGATTCAAGTTCTGACGACGACCTTATGGTTTGTGACGAAAATGAAAATGTTATTTTACATAAAGCTGCAGGAATTTTGCGGAAAATAATGTTACACCACACAAGTCAAACTTCTGAGCAATGTTATATTACCCCACGGGCATTAAATGAAACTAAATGCAAGGAAGATATTCCAAATGTATTGTACAACTTTTTTTCGGTTTTTCGCCGATAACATTTGCCTCGACTAAAAAAAAATGTCCTCTTCTTCTATTTACGATGCAGAAACTTACCAGAAATCGATCAGTAAAGGTCCCATAAAATTATACCGAAATATTGGGTTGATGAAACATTTCGAGTCTGCGGCCGCCGGTCTATATGACTAAACGGTGTACCATCCTTATTGGGACACTCTGCATATATAACTCAATAAAATCTTGGACAAATCAAATATTGGGAAAGCGTGCCTCACGTACGTCAAAATATACCTAAAATGCTAAAGAACTCCATAAAATTTGAATTATCTTTTTGTAGTTGTGTTATATTTTTTAAGTTTTTATGTATTCCTCAATTAAAACCAAAATGGGCAACATTTTATATTTTTAAGTTGCATAATCTTGTATATATTGGACCGGAAGTATATTCGGTTTCGAGGCAGGTCAAAATATAATCCGCATGCAAAGTATCGAATTCCTCCAGCAAATAGTTTTTGTGCTATACCGCCAACAGACAGACAAAGATGAAATTGAGAAAACATGTTTTCATCACCTAGGGATTCTGAAACGTAAAGATCTGAAGAAATCTTGGAAGGCTATTTTTTTAAGATTACAATACTTCATTTCCTTTTTCAGACAAGAGAAGTTAAAATCTGTAGAGGGCTTTACTTAGAACTTCCCTTGCAAGTGGATATTAGGACACTAAATACTTTGAAAACTCAAAGACAACTAGGGGTAAAAATATCTTAGCTTCTCTAATAATACTGAAACAATAAAATGAAACACTTGGTAATGGAAATTACTTCAATTTCCAAATAAAAAAGTATTGAAAACGGGTTTTGACGCGATTTCAGGTCTCACGCAAGGTATTTCAACGAGAAGCAAGCAGGCCGCTTGAAATATGACAGTGTTATAACTACAGCTAATTTAATTACAATAATGACTACGTATAAACATAGTTACAACTATGACTGGAAATACTGCTTAACGCTGTAGTAAATTTAGCCAATTAGTCATGTCTATACGTATTTGTAAACAGGCGCAACGATGTATTTAATAATATTACATTGTAGGGTATATTATTCTGCTTGGTCTCCCTTGCTTATCACTTAGACTAGAGCCTTGCATCGCGGGTCGGGTTGCGGGTAGGATTTGTATCAATATTGCGAGTAGCGGATCGGGTGCGGATTTGAAACTGCGGGTCGCGGGTAGGGTATAACTTCATTTCTTCAACATAAATTTTGTTTGTGAAAAAAAAAAATATACTTAATAATAATTTGACCGCCGAAGTGTGAAAATAACTTTTTTATTGTGTATGGGCATTCTATCTGAAGCAAGTTGCTGGTACGTGCTGGTCTAATATTTGAATTTGGGGTCAAGTGCGGCTTAAAAGCGCAAAATTTGTGGGTGGCGGGCGAGTGCAGGTATAAAAATTTGAAAATTGCTGTTCGCGGGTCGGGTGCGGGTTTAGGATTTCAGAAATTGCGGTTCGCGGGTCGGGTGCAGGTCCTATATACTGGACCCGTGCAGGTCTCTAACTTAGACTACTATAATGTTAGAGTGGTCCTTATTTATGACATTTAAAAATGTGAGTACCTAGTCTTACCCCCTGGTGTTTTCCTTATATATATGTACAATATAAAGCACAAAAAAATCTTGGACAAATCAAATGTTGGGAAGGCGTGCTATACGTCGAAATATACCTAAAATCCTAAAAAATTCATATAATTCGTATTTTCTTGGAGTAGTTGTAACATATTGCTTAAGGGTTTCTGTGTTCATCGAAACTTATAAATAATATTTAATTACCCTTTCTGGCGTGCACGGTCTGGAGTTAGTGGGAAATGCAGTCTATCGTGGGTGGCGTAACTTACTTTACCCCGCGTCGGACTCCATAGCTTACTGGTAAGCATTCTGGCTACTGATCTAAGGGTCGAGAATTCGATCCCCGATCCCTGTGAGTTTTCTAAAAATAAATAAAAATGCGGATGAAAGCCTCTACAGAATGCCATTATTCGGAAGTGATGTAAAGCCATGGGTCCCATGTTACTACGATGTGTAGCACGTAAAAGATCCCTTGCTAAGGTTGGAAAAACTCTAAGTAGGACTAAGGTACCTGGTACATACTCTGCATGCCTAGACCATGTCCACGGGGTTGGCAAAAACGGCCTATGAAGGCCTACTTACTAGACATGAGTCTCCCCGAAAATACTACTACTACTACTACTACCCTACCCAGCACTAGCAGTTAGTGCGGAGTTAAGTACATAATTTAATCTTATTAAAAATTGTTTGCAAGCGCAAATTCGCAACCAATATACATTTAATAGGAAGTAAAACTACACAAATTAATGGTAGTAAGTTACCATCCACTAGACAAGCGCTACAAGTGCACGGTTAGTTTCTGGAAAAAAGGTAGAATTCCCGTAAGAGAATCAGAACATTGTATTGTTAAACTGGATGCAAAATAAGGGAAATGAAGAAATTAGCAAAAAACTATTAAAAAGAGTGATATACGGAGAAATAAAAGTGAATGGTTTTACTGAAAAAATAGACGATCTCTTTGATATTGGATTTGCCAATTCTTTCTCGACAATTAAAATAGCAGAAGTCAAAGAACTTCTAATATCAGAAAAAGAAACCACAATATTTAGCAGGGGTGAACACAAAACTTGCAAAAAAAGAGAAAATATTATTAGAATCGCTCAAAAATGAACATGAAATGCAAGAAAATGCTAATTAAAGCGGTACTTTTCTATATTGTTTTGTATTTAAAAATACAATACATTTCGTTACAGTACGTGAAAAAAAAATTTATATCTCGCCAAAATGAAAATACAGTTTATATGCAGTTTTGCTGCTTCTACTTACCGTACCTTACCTTACCTCTTACCTTAATTCTCACCCTTTTCACCATTATGGACAATAAAACTGCACTCGCAGCCCTCTAATTTATTATATTAGTTTAAAAAGCCGCGGCATAGCTATATGTGCTGGAGTGCATCACATATGGTATGGTTGCTCTAATACTGTAGATTGATAGCCACGCTTGACCTAGCCAACTGCACAGGAGTAAATGTTTCCGAAAATCCTACCCGTTTTTCATTTCTAATTCAGCAAGTGTAACTTGTAATTCAGATTTAAGTTTTAATTCAGGTATTTAGTTGAGGGTAGTAAATTGTAAACTCTATAGATGTATTGATAAGCTTGTTGAATGCAATATATGAAACAGGAATTATACCAAAAGAAATGTTAACATCAACGTTTATATGTCTACCGAAGAAAGCAAATACCAGAGAATGTAATTGCCATCGCACTATAAGTCTTATGTCTCATACACTGAAACTTCTTTTAAAAATTATTCACAGAAGGATATACCCAAAACTAGAAATAGATATCAGTGATTCACAATTTGGTTTTCGCGGTAACGTGGGAACAAGAGAAGCACTGTTTGCATTCAATGTCCTTATCCAGAGATGCTTAGATGTCAATCAGAGTCTCTACGTATGTTTCATAGACTACAACAAGGCCTTCGACAAAGTGCGACACGATCTACTCATCGAAATCCTCAAAAGCAAAAAACTAGATTATCGAGATATAAGATTAATATCCAATCTATATTATAACCAAAATGCAGTAATACGAGTAGGAAATAAAACATCAGAAGAAGTTGAAATACAGAGAGGAGTTAGACAAGGCTGTGTATTGTCACCCACCCTATTCAATGCCTATTCGGAGGAAATAATGAAAAGAGCCTTAGAATCTGAAACAGCAGGGATCAAAATTAATGGAACACCAATAAACAATATAAGGTATGCTGACGACACCGTAGTGATCACAGACAAATTAAAAGATCTAGAGAGATTAATGAACAAAATATGTGACTATAGTGAACAATACGGTCTATCCCTTAATATCAGAAAAACAAAATTTATGAAGATCAGCAAAAATAACAATACCAATGACATCTTAAGAATTAAAGGCGAACAGATCGAAAGAGTTACAAAATACACTTATTTAGGAAGTTTAATAACAGAAAGTAACGACTACACAGCGGAAATAAGATCTAGAATTGAAAAAGCACGAAGTAGCTTCAGTAAAATGAAAAGAGTCTTTTGCAGTAAAGATCTGTCCCTGTCACTGAAAATACGACTGGTGAGATGTTATATATTCAGTGTTCTTTTATATGGAGTGGAAGCTTGGACGTTAAACCAGACCGCAATGGATAAACTTGACTCTTTCGAAATGTGGATTTATAGAAGAATTTTGAAAATATCTTGGATGGACAGAATCACTAACGTCGAAGTATTACGAAGAATGGAAAAAGAGAAAGAAATATTAAATAGTGTCAAGGAGAGGAAGCTTCAATATCTGGGCCACATAATACGTGGAGAAAGATACAGCATACTACAACTTGTAATACAGGGAAAGATTGCTGGTAGGAGAAGTGTTGGCAGAAGAAGAATATCTTGGCTGCGCAATCTGAGAGAATGGTTTGACTGCAGTTCCAGTCAATTATTCAGAGCAGCTGCATCTAAAATCCGAATAGCCATTATGATAACCAACCTCCGTAACGGAGACGGTACTTAAAGAAGAAGAAGTAAATTGTAAGTTATCTAGCGTAAACTACATCAATTTGCAGTTATAAAAATGTAGTCTGCTGGGATCCGATCTCCGCGCTCAGAGGCGAGCGAGATTAATATTTCGAACCAGGTTTGTAGTCCGCCATACGGGGCTGCTTGAACAACTGAGCCACGACCGTTCTCGAATTCTACGAGTTTATGCTGCATTATAAAAACATCATACTATTCTGATACATTTGTGCTGTTTACCCTATATCTGCTAGGTCTCGTTTTCGCCAATGATAAAGCCCGAGCTATGCGCAAATTATTACTCTTATGAAAATTCATCTTTTTAAATTTTTTACGGTGTTCATTCTGTAGATGTCTCCGAATTTTTTTGGGTTGCATGCCAGGTAGGCATATAATTTGCATGCAATATATCGTTTTCCTCCAACAAATAGTTTTTGAATTATACCGCCAACAGGCAGCCACACAGAGAGACAGACGAAATGTTTTTCTCATCTAGAGGGAGAGAGAGAAGTAAAAATGTGTATAAAAGTAGATAGTAATCGATCTAAAATGATAAATGCTCAAAATATTGACAATCTGTACCTATTACATCAATCTCTTAACACAGCAAAGAAATTTTTTCTATCGGAGATGTCAAAATTTAAAGAAACCTGCAAATGCCATCATTTAACTGTAGTACAAGAGCTTCGGCTGCTCGAATATGCGAAGCAAGTAGAATTTGTCGCTGTTTTGTTCAAACATCAATAATAGCGACACTCTGAACTAACCTTCTTTTCGTAGAAGCTTAGTTTACCCTTCAGGGTTACATTTATTCCCAACGGATAGGATTCAGTAATCGGAGATTAATTGGTGCAATTTTCTTTGGTAGCAGAATTACATGATAAAGATTTCGACAAGAAATTCTAGAGCCATTTCTAAATTCTTTTGTATGATCATGAGCTCCGAAAAAGATTTTTTCAACAAGAATGGGGCTGTTGCTCACACAGCGTATGCCACTCTTAAACTTTACGAGAGTATTTTAATGAGTGGCTCACCAGTGTCGGAACACAACTCTCTTTCCCTTCACGTTCTTGTAATTTAACGATGTTGGACTTCTTGGCTTAGCCTGATTTAAAAAATGGCGTATTTGGAAGACCAGTAAATACAATCGCGGAACTAAGACAACGCATTGTTTCAATATTCGAAATATTAAACTACTGTGACTACTAAATTTGCATGACTTTACAGTTTTTAGTTCCAACTAGAGTGCTTTATTAACCAGGCAAGCTTATCCCACTAGATTTTGTGTCACAGGGATTTTAGCGCCACGCCGTTGGCTGCGCTGACCGGTAACCGTGCGTTCTGTCGTCTGTCAATCAACCAAGACTAGAAACCGTTGGAGTACGTACTGCTCGATCCAGACGAACAATTCATGCTGATTTAAATCTTGGTGCATTCCATTATGATGCTAATTATAATTACAGTCTTCATCCAAGTGTGGTTATTTAAATCTATACAGTGTGTAGGTGTTGTTCTGTGCTGTCAACTGTATCTGTCAGTTCTATTGAGTTCTGTCACTCCTCACTGTTGCTTGAACTAAGGTACTATTAAAGTTCTCTAATTTGAACCACGTGCGTGTTAATTAACAGTGTTTTCGTTTCGATTTTTTCTACTTTCTTTTTATTTGTTTAAAAACCAATCTTTTTCAAGACGGATTAAATTAAATGACATGATGGCTATTTTTCCGACTAACCGTATGCTATTTGGAAAGTAACTAGAATTTGAATTTGCCGCCACTTTCAGTAACTCAAAATGGCGGATAAGCTTGCTCGTATAAATATAGTACCTTAGTTCCAACAAGTATTTGAAGTAACTGTGTATAGGGAGACAAATTATTTATGTTCGAAGTAAGTTGTGCCGAGAAATGCTTTTCAAGAAGATATTTTACAGTATTACAAAAGAAGTTTGACATTTGGCCAAAGCCGTCACACTTTAAAGTAGACCGTGTACTGTAGAAGATAAACCTACAGCTTGCAGAATCTAGATTGACGCTCAAGGTAGGCCATATTTGATTTCACTGAATTGGCAATATGTGGAAAGAAGTAATTGTCAAACATACAAAGTGTGGTTATATTTAAAATGACAAGTAATCAGTAGCGGTGGGCAAAGTCATATGACAGATTCTTTGTGTTTTAAAGTGTGAAGGAATCATTATATGGGATAGAAGATCCTGGTTGTTCAACTCAACACCGCTATTTCCGCATCCTATTTAACATTAAAAGATTGAAAATGCGCCATACCACTATGCCGAGTATTCATTTGATTTATAGTGTCATTTAGCTTATATAAGGTTAACAATTTAATCTCAATATGAAAGATGTTAAAAATGTTACCAACACGAAACTTGGAAATTATTAGATTCTAACATTAGTTCTGATTTTCACCGCGCTTCAATCTAGATTGTGTAAGCTGTAGACTTCCAGTAGCAGTTTGCGCTTAAACGGCAATTTTACCGAAACACTGCTGAAGGAAAATTAAAATATAACAGAAACCGATTCAACAAGAGCTATTTATTAAATCATATGCAGAATATAACATTTTACATCAATAGCTGGGTATAACGAAGTTGGCAAGCCGATGAATTCGAATAAAAACTCGCCTCTCAGGAGGCCGGCCCGAGTTCGACTCCCGGCGACTCAGGAATTTTAAAAATCGTAAGCTTCCGGCTACCACCCTTTAACCCCGAGCAGGAAAACTCTTCCTCTATTTCCACGGGTAATGCTAGCCACCTACCCGACCTACGAGTAAAGAGAGCTTAAAACCACTTTGTGGTTAAAAAAAGGTCACTGGGCTATAATAAAAGTAGGAAGAAGGAGATAATAAACAAAAGCACGGGAGATTGGTAATGCAGAAGAAGAGAATAAAGAACAAATCACAAGCGCCGGAGATAAATAAATTTCTGACCAAAATTAGTGTAGCGCCCTCAAAGACTAAAACAGAAGTTTATCTCATTTTACGAAAAACCACCGTTTAATCTAAAAATCTGGCTATGTTGAAATTCTTAAATGTTAAATATATAGACAATACTGTTATTTTTGCCATAGTTAACCATACAAACTAAAAGATAGAAAGTATCTTTGAGCAGAGTCATAGGTGAGAACGTTATTCAAAATACAATTCGAGCTTTTATTAGAATATTGTTGTGCTAGAAAAGGTACGAGAATCTAGAGAAAATAGAGAAGGATTGTAGAATAAAAAAATATTTTTTTACTACCTTCTTTGTAAGTGATCCTTACACTGTCAAGTTTGAGGGATGTAGGCTACATTTACAAAAATTGTTGCAGTTACCATGTCCTTACTTCCCTAGAGAAGTGAATTACTTACATCCAGCATGTATTACAGCTGACAAGATGCCATGTCTGCCACTTGGTTAATCCGAAGAAAACCATTATCGTTCGTATTATTACTCATTTTTAATCAGAATTCAACCACAAAGCTCACAAAACCGCATTTGCAATCGTATTCACACATTTTTTCCAAGAATTTTTCACAGTGCGTTTATAACTGTCAAACAAAACGTCACAGCGCTATAAGGCTAGTATAATTTAGCAAATGTCATAATTTTACGCCAGGTTATTACCTACCATTTACTTTACAAAAGGAAATATTGGCAGTGAAAAAAATTATGTACTTTACACAGGATGTAGGAAGATTTACACTACCTCGAACCTTGCTACGCTCGTTCGCTTCGCTCACTCAGGCATCAAACGGTCCTCGGTAGTGTAAATCTTACCTACATCCCTTGTAAAGTAATATACTATTTTAGTACCCTATCTCTATTTATATTATTTGATGATACTCTGCTTGAGAGGAAAACATTTATAAGATAGCTCCTTAGAGAACTGTCAGATACTTTGCAGTTAATTGCAGAACATGTTACGCAGCTTTTTCAATAGGAACAACAATTGAAGAGCAACTACGAGCAGTAACTTCTCATGGACGGTGTTCATCGCACATTTCTAGTAAACTTAGTGAATACGGCATACCAATATAGGCACTGTGCGACGCAACACATGATTATTGTAACAATGTTGATGTTTATTTGGGGAACCTCGGTGATGTAGCCGAGGTTAAACAGGTACAAAGAGAATTTGGGAAGAACTGGACGAAATATATCACTAATATAATTCCTTTACTTCTTTCTAGCTGAAATATTGCTGTGCCATAATTTTATATCATATGCAGAAATAGAAAGAACCTTTCAAATACACGCATAAATCCTTGATATCTTTTAAATTCAAATGTAACAATCAGTGAAATACTTTTTATATGCGTGTTGGGATCTTCACTTTGGTAAATTTTGTAGAATAAAATCGAATGACGATATTATTGAATTGATCTGAGAAGGCAATACTTAACAAAGAAGATCTGTTACAGCTACTATAAAATAGCACAGATTGTACCACCCTTAAACGAGGGCTTGGCACAGCCCTAGCTAGCTCAAACTCTCATTATAGAAGATATGTGGACAAGGACTAGGCAGCGATCCTTAGGGTTTTAAAATATTCTTTATGAAGCAACAATATTTTGGGCGCCTGTCGTTAAATACAACATAACAAAATATAGCTATAAATCGTATCACCAACTACCTTTAGAATTACGGGTTTTACACCAATATAAAAAATGCACAGATTAAAGGCGGTTGTAACAAGAAAACACATTATATCAGCAATAGGGGCATTTAATTTATCCCACCAGTTAACAGTAACAAAATAAATTATTTGAAAATAGCCGGAAAGGCTAAATTAATTCAACTGCAGACTACAGCAAAGCCTATTGCACAAAAGCATAAATTGAAACATAATAAATGCAATAAAACGATCAATAATATTGAGTCCAAAATATGAGTATTGTAACATAATGAAATTCGGAGACAATTCAAACATCCGTTAGTTTCTGACTCGCAGCTTCCTTCGATGTAAATAGTTAAACAATTGACATATCTAGTGCTAGGCACATCACGGACCCTTGCGAAAATCATTTAAGCCACCCTAACTGATGAGATACTAACGCTTCAAGCGTTGCAAACAAGCTAGTATTTATTGTGTACAGTTTGATAATTGAAAGCCTTTGTAGAACTATTTATCCTTAGACAATAGCCATTTACCAATAAATTAAACAAGCAAGCTGAAAATCAACGCATGTACTCACGAAACGTAGTTGGAAGCACTATGATTGCGATCTTAGGGAGGGCCTCGCTAGTTCGTTGAATTTGAGCCCTGAAGTGGATATAGACGGCCGCTGTAGCCGGAGGTAAGTCAAGCCGTCGCCAAAACTGCTAGCTTCTGGAACACACCCCGCAAAAGCCGTTTGCTACTATGAGTTCCGCAACAGTAGCAGATCGCTAAGAACCCGCAATCTTTATGAGCTTGATGCCTGGGAGTTGGTGACTTGTAGTAAGGGCATGGAAGCAGGCCTTATACTACGAAAATAAAACTCACCAGGAAAATATAAAAAGGAAAATCTCACCAACTGGAAATCGGGCTGAACGTGCTTGAAAAGACGCCGCTGAGCATACATCAATTGTTACAGAAACATGAGGCTTCTATTGTCTGCTAGTTAAAACTATGCTAAATTAACGGAAGTGGTTTCTAAGGAAATCGTTTCGAGCCCAGCCTGCTTTGATCACAGGTCGCTATCGAAAGAAATACCGCACCGATAAATTCTTCGCAGGTGTCAATCTCGCAGGTTATGCGTTCCTTGGGCAGAATCTAAAGCAACCCCATCAAGATCGAGGTCAGTAGGAAAACAATATTTGAAAACAAATAGCTTCGAGGAACTATGTAATAACGTAACGCAAAATAAATTGGGCGTTACAAGGTAAACTACTAGTGCTAGTAATAATCCGTTTTACATAAAAATGGATAAAGGCCCTTAATCCGACGCATTTATTTAAAAACCATTGAGACAAATGTATTCAAAACATTGATGTCAATTGACCATCTGTACTTTAATTTAATGAATTAAATCAAAATAAATCGCACATAGCCAGTTATGAATCCCAATCGATTTAAAACCAGGTGAATACATAAGTTATAGTCAAATTAATTATTTAGCTGTTCAGCGATTTCAGAACTAATATATAACTTACATAACAATTTTGATAAGGTATACCTTTACACGCCTTTTCCATAAATACATTAAAATGAATTTGTCGGAATTTACACTATCTTATCACTTTTATAGTATTTCATATCGACAAAGATTAAGGAATACATTTTTTAACTGGGTAATATGGTGGAGTATCGTGTTATATCCTGATTTGTTGCATTCGGAAACTTATGGAACCTATTCGCTAGACGGTGAATTCAACCATAATAATTTGTTTAGCCGAATATTTCTAAACAAATTATATCTGCATCTCTGTTACCGCTTAATTGCGAATAGTAAAAAAAGTAAAGCGTGTTTCCTTTTTAACGTACGAAGTTTAATCCAGTTATCATTAAACTTTCTTACCTTGTTACACCCTTTTAAAATCTCTTTAATCAGCTAGTTGATCAGCAGATCCTGTATTAAAGCTTGTGCACTACAAGGATTAAAAACAAATTAACTCTAACGATTAATAAACATCTCATATAATCTACCAATAAAAATGCTTAATTAATGTACTAGTATTACCTAGCAATTCCCTTTTCATGGCGATAAAAAAGCTAATTCCATTTTGCCAGTGTAAAATTTCATGTTTTTTTTTAAATAATGGGATAGGTTTGAAATTCGACGTTTCTCGAAAAATAACACGCATGTCAAATTTGAATCGTTTATTAACTCCCTAAAATACACTCGAGATTGCAGTTTTTCCTCGATGTAGTTGTTTCCGTTTAATTCAAGCTTGGTTTTCAGTTGGAAATTACTCTCAAAGCAAGGGAATTTGACAAAATCGCTCCAACTTCGATGTGGCGATTTTTTAATTTTCTTGATTTTCAAATATATTCGTGCGAATCCAGCTATCGTAAAAAATTACTAAATCCGGAAAAAGCCATGGTCTTGTGTATTTACCCACAAAAAATAACTTTCTATATAAAAATTCAGCAGTTGCCTTAAACAATATATTCGTCTTTATTAATATTAGAATTGAGAAGTGAGCGTGATAATTTTAATGTTTAGAAACACTAGTTAGATTAATATATTAGCGCTAATAAAATTGAAGGTGTACCCCATTTTAAATGTAATTCTTTTTAAATATATTTTTTTATTGAAACGGGGCTGCCCGACATAGTTTACATTTTCCGTATTACAAATTAAAATATATTTTGTTAGTGCTTGACGGCAATGAATTTCAGTGTCATCTTTACAATTACACAATAATCTATATAAAAACTAAAAAATTGAAAAACTGAGAATTAACAAACATAAAATACTTACTTGCAATTCTGCATATTATTGTTTCTATCCTCTTGACTTTGAAGGACGTTTGGCATCTTATGCCATCATAAAAACGCTAGGGTATGGCATACCTATCAAGTTTCATATACAAACTACTAAAGCAAAGATATGTCTTAAAGTAGGATAAAATACTACTAATATTTGAAGTAGCTAGGGAATATGACAATAAATAAAGCAGTATCGTATATCTCCACTTACCTAATTACAGAAATTATCACCAAAAATCAAAAGTACGGCTTTATCTTACCACGATTACGTATGCTACCATCTGGAGGCACCCACCCAACATTTACAGAGACGGAAATGTACAATTGATAATAAACAGATTTATTTATATGCCATCATAGGCATACTTCCCGTATATTTTTCTGAACATTCTAAACATTGCAACACATCCGGAGAGGAATCTCCAACTAAATATGTGTGAAAACGTTAATCTACTGTAATGATATAAACAGGGGTATAAAATTCTATTTTAAAATATTGTTGAGGGATTACAATAGTTAAATATAATCAAGATCAATTTAAATATGAATTGGGAATATGAATAATTAGTATGCAATTAAAAAAGAAAATACAATTTATAATTAAATAAAATGTGGCTAATTGAAGAACAGATGGATTCAAATATAATGTAATATTAAAAAAAATAAGGTTTAAAGGTAATGATAAATACTTAATCGAAATAAATTATAATAATAATAATAATATTATAATATCTACTTATTTTTCCCCCAAAACTCCGTTTTGAGCTTTTCCGTTTGTGTGGGATGTCTGGAAGTTCTCTATGAAGCATCCAACAGTAGTCTCCCACCATATTCACATCCCATCGCCCTTAGTACCTCCGTTCCATTTCTTTGATGTCTTGGTGGAACCTCTCGCCCTGCTCTTCACTTACGGCACCAAGGTTTTCTGGGAAATAACTCAAATGGGAGTTCAAAAAGTGAAGTTTCAAGCTCATGGAGCACCCCAAGGTTTTAAAACATTTCAACATTTTATTTACAATTTCTTCATAATCCGGGTCCTTATTGTTCCCCAAAAACTTAGTCACAACTTCTTTAAATGATATCCACGCCTCTTTCTCAGCTTTTTTCATCACCTTTTCAAACTGATTGTTTTTCATTAGTTTCCGAATGTCCGGGCCAACAAAAACACCCTCCTTTAACTTTGCCTCAGACAGTCCCGGGAATTTCTTTTCAAGGTATTTGAACGTTTCGCCATCTTTTGGCAATGCCTTGACAAACTGCTTCATCAGTCCAAGCTTGATGTGACGTGGGGGTAAAAGCACTTTTTTGGGATCAACCAAAGACTCAAAGTGAACATTTTTTTCTCCAACCTTCAAAGTTCTCGTTGGCCACACTTTTTGGTTCCAGTGCTGTGCTTTTGCCCGGCTATCCCACTCACATAGGAAACAGGGGAATTTCGTATAGCCACCCTGTTGTCCAAGCACCATAGAGATGACTTTGAGATCACCACAGATAGGCCATCCAAACTCCTTATATTTCAATTTATCAAGGATAAAAGCCATGTTGTCATACTTTTCTTTTAGATGCACAGAGTGCCCCACGGGTACAGAAGCGTATTTATTGCCGTTGTGTAGCAAAACTGCTTTTAAACTTCTTTTTGACGAGTCAATAAAAAGCCTCCATTCATCTGACACATGTTGAATGTTAAACATTGACATCAACTTGGGAACATCAGAACAATATACAAGTTCGCCATCTTGAGAAAAATTTGACTCAAATTGTTTTTCTCTGCTTCTGTACCAAGAGAATGAAGTTCCAGATCTCAACAAGTTCTTTTCTTGAAGTCTAGAGCCCAGTAATTCAGCAGACTCTTTAGAAAGCCCTAAATCACGAACGAGGTCGTTTAATTCTTCTTGTGAAAACTGTTGGGGTCCACAGTCTTCGACTTGAAACTCATCATCCAACTGCTCTGACTCGCTCTCTGATGACTCTGGCAAATCGTCAAAATTGTGTGGGGGCACTGGTACTGGAATACCGGGTCCATGAGGCACAGGCCGAAGTGCAGATTGCATGTTTGGGTAACATATATCTTTTTTATTTTTGGCATTGTACCCTTGTATGTTGCAAGAACAAAAGTAGCAGTCATCGCCGTGGTTTCTCGGCTCTCTCCAAATCATAGGCACCCCAAAACGAAAAGAGTTCACTTTTCCTTTAGACCACATGCGAAGTCCTTCAACACAGCCTGAACACACTCCATGAGGGTCCCAAGATTTTTCTTGATCTCCGATCTTCACACCAAAATAGGCAAAGTACACTTTTTTAATAAACTCCGTAATACTTCGAGATTGTTTTTTTTTAATACAAGTTTGCCACAAATGTAACAGAAACTATCAGGATTATTAACACAAGCTCTTGAAGACATTTTGAAAGACACTTTAAGAATATTTAAATTTAAATGAACAAATCGAAGGACTACGAGGGGTATATATAGGGCAATGGGAAAATCCAGGTTTCATTTGTCAATAATGTTCACCACAATTACGCTAATTACCAGAAAGAATTTCTCCTATTTATTTATGTACTTTTAATAACAAAAACATTTATTACAGTAACATTGGAATCTGAAAACACCGAAGAAAAGCGATAAACCTTAATTGCATACTATTAAGGTAATGGGTTTCCATGATTCATACGCTGACTAATACTGTTAAATATACTAATTTTTATCATATTTCATAGTTTCTAATATAAAACTATGAAGCCGAATAGGAAAAACAACTTTTTTCGGCATATTCATAAATATACGCCATAAGGTAGGCAATCCCGCAGAAAAATGCATTTTGCGAAAAATGCTTACGTGCTGGGAAAAAACTGAGGGCATTTCCGAACTCAGCGCACCAAAATACATAAGAATCACCCATTATTTTAAAGAAAAAAATTTGGTGGCACACCTGTGTTATTAAATAATTAATTACTGTTTGATATTGTTGTGTCAGTAATGAAACGATCTGGTATTTGTCATTTAATTTACAAACTTCTTTGACATATCATTTGACAGAAGACATTTTTGACATAATAAAATTAAAATCAGATTTCAAAATAAGCAATCTAGATAAAAGGAACCCATCCGTGATTTTCAGGAGCTAGCACAAAGAATAATTATTAACATTCAAATAATAAACAGGGCAATTCAAATTAAAAAAAAACAATAATTCATAGACACATAATAATTTAGGTTACAAGAAGTAAGAACTCGAATCAGTAAAGATTAATGGCGCTATACGTGAAGTCGTAGCAATACTTTTGAATTTTGTTCCGGTTAAACCCTAAAAGTAATCTAATCAGCTATTTGGTAACCGACTAACAAATCTACAGTTTTGTAGACATACGAAATGCCTTCAGCTTTAGTACGAGAAAATGGGGCTATGCTATTTTGTGACAATTTAGACGGATCACTGAAAATCGGACATGATCTTGAGTAAATATGTCTGCAGGCAATGAATAGACAGCAGCTAAATTAATTATTGGAAATTAAATGAATACATTTATGCCTCCAAGTGATATTTCGATATAATTACATTTATATAAAGTCCCCAGATATAGCTGGTGTATCAAAAGCTATTACATTTACTAAAAGGTTTCTGCAAATGAGGGTATTGCAATACGTGAAATATGACGATTCAAAATGTATAGGGCTTTTTAACAACCTTTGTTAAAAAAACAATACTTCTTTTACGCTTTCCGCAATATGAAAAAATATAAACTAGATAAATTGGACATCATACTGTGTATATACTAGTTACTCGCATTCTATTTTGTGTAATTCTTCCTTTTATATCGAAATTGTAAAAACCACTACAAGTTTATTCAACAGTGGTATCCCAAGTGCATTAAAATAGCCTATTACTTTTAGATTTGTCAAATACATTTGCCGCTCAACAAAAATCTCAAGTGGGACGAGGGATTTTGGGGTGGAAAATTTACGAGATATAGTTTTTCCAAGCAATACAGTTTGTATTCAGGCTACTTTACATACACGCGGGATATTCGGCATGATTATTTCCTGAATAAATAAATAAGATTCAGTTGGTGAAGCACTTTTCATAATGATGTCAACATTTTTCAGAAACGATGAAATTCTCACATATTTTTAACCGCGGTTTTTGAGATATGAATTTTTATTATTATTAAACTGACCGAAACCATGGTGATTACGCATTATTATGGATTTTTATTAAATAATGTATTATATTTCCAACTGTTGTACACATATCACGGTATTCTCCTTCTTGCTGTGACATTTGCGTTCAACGAATGTTGATTATCGTCGTTCTGTTAGCAGCCGCTCTAAATAGTGCGCTCGTCGTTTGACGAAATCATTGTCTTAGGTTATTCAGCTACAATGTTAGTCTTTGACTCCGACCCCGATTTTATTAAAATTTTCCTTGGATTACCAAATGCAGAAAATTATATGTCTCTGGATGTCCCATTACGTGACCGAACTATGAGAGTTTTCTTATTTTGACGTTGTTAACGATGTCTTTTTGTTTCTTCACTCAATCCAGCTTATTCTTAACATGTGTTGTACACCTACATTTCCAACGCCTTAAGCCTTTTTAGGGTAGCTTCTGTCAGGGTCCAGGAGTTCACCCCATACAAAAGGACAGATAATACATATAGGTTGTTCACTTATTATCATAAGTTTTGAGTCTTTGGTGTTAAGTTTGAGACCATATCTATTGCAGCAATTAACGATCTGGTCAAAGAGAAACTGTAATCCCCCGATATACTCTACTACGAGAACCGTGTCATCTGCATAACGTATATTGTTCCCTATTATTCCGTTCACTTTTATTTCTAGTTTGATGTCTTCTAGAGCTTCTTGGAATATTTTCTCTCAGTGTTCAATTGAACAGCAAAGGCGATATGATGCAGCCTTGTCGTACTCCTCTTTTTATGATTATATCTTCAGTCAGCTTATCTCTTATTTTCATGTTTGCCTTTTGTTGCCAGGGCCCCCGTAAGGGTTATCGTCGCCCGCGTGCCGGAAATATTTTGGCGCCCTTTGAATATACTTATGTAGTATTTATACGAATAATATTTTGAAGCATAAGAACTTTAAGCTGTTACGTCTTCTTGGCTGTTACATATGTTTTTTAAATTTCCTGGTTTGCTGTAATATTCTTGTAGTTGTTTAAACATTTGAGCGAAATGCGAAAACACATTTTTTCTACGACCACCACTAAAAGTATGCCTTTTAGCGCTAGCTTTTTTCACTGAAAGTGATGTTTTATAATTTAGCATGTTTAAAGAAATCAGCTGTTTACTTTTAGCACATGTGTTATAAAGTAAAGTGAAGTTATAAAACTACAATTTCGAACTGGAAGTGAGATTGTAAAGTTATTCTAGTTACCTCTTGCGTTTTTTAAAAAATTAAAGCGTTATGTAATGAATACAGTCAGATGTGTACTATTAATAATTATCTTTGATAACTGACTTTGACAGTACTGGCTCCACAAACCATGGCCGACTAAATTAGTTGGCCGTGCACAAACATTCACCTACGCGTCAAGGCAATCTGTTTATTATGACATAAATTATAACTGTCGTAGATGCAAACCTTTGTTAAATCGACATTTATGGATTAATAACAGTAAATTTAAGGTCGTAGAAAAATATTGTATGCAACTCGTGCTAAAAATGGTTTATGCGCGAGACATGTTATGAAACTCAGCCTTCGGCTTCGTTTAATAATTTTCATGTCTCGTGCATAAACCTCAACTTTTAGCACTTGTTGCATAAATAGCTATTATTTTAATTTTGTAATGAAACAACAGAGATTTCAAAAACTAAAATTGTATTCTTCTTTAAATTTGTTACAAAGGAAAAAACAAACCAAACAACAAAGAAATAAAACATTCAATCATTCAAAAATTAAATAGGTTCTTTTCTGGATTTGGTTGCTGCAAATTCCATTATAATATTGTCAAAATCAGTTTTATCGAGGATCTCTTGCTCTATAGCTAAGATTGCCAAACCAGATAATCTTTCTTGTAACCTCAAATAATTTTTAATTGATTTTAAATTTGAGAAGGATCTTTCACCAGAAGCTGCAGACACAGGTAAGGTAAGCAGGATTCTTAATGAAATGGTAATATTTGGTAGAGATGAAGTTAGGTTGTTTTCAAATGTATATTGTAGAATGTCGAGAGGATTTGACGCTTCAGGTAATGAAAACAATCTTAGGGCTTTTATCTCGTTAAATAAATCATTTTCTTTGTCATACTCCTTTTTCTGATCAGTTAGCTTTTGTTGTAGAGCACGACAGCTTTATAAAAGATCCTCGTCATTTAATTTAAAAATATCACTAAAAACGAAAAACGTTGTGTTAATCAGATATCATTTCAAATCTACTATTTAAAGAACTTAGTGTTTGATCAGTTATTTTTAAAAAGAAATTTATTTTAAACGCGTATTTTGGATCTTCAGGTGTCTCATCTCTCTGTTCATAATCCAGCAATTTTGGTTCAAAAATTCAAAAATATAATGTTTTCTGTCACAATAGCAATAGGTCATTATATCAACGAACATACCTACAATTCGATAAGATTATTGATTATATTATGAATTGAGATAAAACAATATTTGATTGCTTTAGTGCCTTAGTGCCTTGTTCATTGGAATCATTGGAAATTGTTGAAAAATTAAAAATTCAAATTGTATACAAACCTCCGGTTTGGCGCCCCTTTAGAGTGGCGCCCGCGTGCGGTGCACGCGTTGTACACGCGGTTGCGGGGGCCCTGTTTATTGCCAATAAAGATTAGCAATACCGCGTAGATTTTTACCCGTTTGTTTCAGTATTTTAAACAACTTATCGTGTTGCACTTTATCAAATGCTTTTTAAAAATCTATGAAGCACTTAAATACGTCGCAGTTTACGTCAGGACATCGCTCAGTTAACACCTGGATGGTGAAAAGTGATTTCGTGTCCATAATCTATATATATAAAACTGAAAGTCCTGACTCACTCACTCACTCACTCACTCATCAACGCCCAGCCCAAATCCTTGGACCTAGAAAGCTGAAATTTTGCACAGAGGTTTCCTTTATGATGTGTACAAGGAATAAGGAAGGATATTTCGAAATTCAACCCCTAAAGGGGTAAAATGGGGGTTCCAATTTTGCATGGAAAAATAATATTAAATACACATTTCGACTTGAAAATTCGTAGGAGTACTCCTTAAACAAATAAACAAACACATATTTCGTGATTTTCCGAAAATAAATCCTTTAGGGGGTGAAATGGAGTAAATAAGCCTAAAATACGATATGGGTGTCGTTATTGAGGGTTTTTGGGACGTTGATTGCGAAAATGGCATTTATATTTAAGTTCAAGATGGTGGACATGACATAAGGAAAGGGACTGGACGGGACGGGTTGGGACGGGACGGGACAGGACGGGACGGGACGGGACAGGACGGGACGGGACGGGACGAGACGCGTCTGGACGGGAAGGAAAGGGTAGGGACGGGACGGGACCGAACGGGACGAAACGAGACGGGACGGGACTGGACGGGCACGGACGGGACGGACGAGACAGAACGGGGCGGGACGAAACGGGACGGGACGAAACGGAACGGGACGGAAAGAGAAGGAAAGGGATGGGATTGAAAGGGACGGGACGGGACGGGATGGGGCGGGACGGGAAGAAAAGAGACAGGACGGGACGGGACGGGAAGGGACGGAAAGGGAAGGGGTTGGGATGGAATGGGAGGGGACGAGACGGGACGGGACGAGACGGGACGGGACGGAACGGGATTGGACGGTACGGAGACGGGGACGGAGAAAGGGACGGAGACGGGGACCGGGATAGGATAGGATAGGTTGGGATGGGATGGGATGACAGAAAATAATTAGTCATTGTTTAATACACAAATAACGAACCTCGCGCGAACGAAGTCGCGGGTAACAGCTAAACTGCCAAACTGAATACCCTCAATGTGTTCTTCAATTTTGGTGTAAACTCTTTGATATATAATGCATTGAAAAAGTTTCAACACATGGATCATTAGACTTATGGTTCTGTGATGAGAGCACTCTCTGGCGTTTGATTCTTTGGGGATAGGGACAAATGTCGACTTTAGACAGTCAGATGGAATGCCTCATGTATTGTATATTATGTTAAACAGTCAAACTAGTACTTTGGTTGCTTTCTCCCCTAGAATTTTTAATATCTCTGTTGGGTTCTCATCGAGTTTTGCGCGTTTGATTACTCTCTCCACTTATCTGGTAAGTGTCGGTCCTCTTACATTGCTTTGTACCTCGTGCTCTCCGTTGTGGTCGTCCGCAAACAGTTTCGCAGTATACTCCTTCCATCTACGTAAATGATCCTGTATTTTCAAATCATCTTTCTTTCTCTATCTGTAGTGTTGCTGTTATTACGTCTAAATCCAGCGACTTATTTAATTTTCTTATGTAGGTGAAAGGTATCATGCCTTTTTTCGTATTCTTCGATTTATTCATATTCACCAGTAAAATTCAGAGCTTTTGCATTTCTGATTTTCCTTATTAATTTGATTGTAGCTCTCTTCATGTTCTCGGATCTTATCTTTTCATCTCTCTTCAATGAGATTTAAAAATTATTCTGTCATCCATTACTTCTCTTTTGTTTGTCCTGGTTTTAATTTTCTCATTACGGAGTCGTTTGTGGCCGTGACAAATATATCCCATTTCCGATCCACAGAAAAGTCATCCTGTGGTGGGTTCTCTATCGCCTCGTCTATCATATCAGGCAATTCTTTTTGAGTTGCCATATCTTTCAACTTGTCCAGATCTGGTTCTTTGTAGGGGTTGGCTTCGGTGTTTTCTTGAGTCGACATGAGATTCTAGCAAGTAAGGGTGTGTGGTCAAATGGCCGGCTCCGGGGTAAATTTTCACCATTTTGATAGAGTTTCTGTATCTTTTCTTAATAGTTATGTAATCGATTGGCGTTTTTCGAATTGTCCAAATCTGAAAACTGCTATTTTTCGGAATTTAAGTAAGATTTCATTGATATTTTTTAACGTGTGTTAGTTTTAGCTAACTGAACAATTTTAAGGCCAGAAAACACCCATTTTTCATTAACTTTAGCAACCACCTTATTTTTAAATGATTTATAATTGCAATAAATAATAGAAAATCTTAATCGTTTCTTTAGTTTTTTACTTCCCTCGTCTAAAAGACAAATGAAGTATTGTAATCGCGAAAAAAATCACCTTCCGTGATTTCTCCAAATCTTCACGGTTTATGGTCCCTAGATGACGAAAAAAAGGTTTTATCAATGTCTGTCTGTCTGTCTGTGGTAGTATAACTCAAAAACTATTTGTTGGAGGAAGACAATATTTTGCATACGGATTATAACGATGGGGCCATAATTATATATAACAGCAATGAGATAACATAAACCACAGAATAGAATGCTTGAGTAAGAAAGAGATGACCGTACGAAAAAATTATTGTAGTAGGCATGTTTAGTTGACATACGTCATAATTAAAATCAGGGTCAAGCCTCCTCGGATATTTGCTACTATGTCTATCTCTTTCTTACTCAAGCAATACCTGTTAGTTTCTTGTTCATGTTATCTCATTGCTGTTATATATAATTGTGGCCCCATCGGTATATCTACCTGGAATAAAACCAAGAAAATTTCAGAAAAAGATATACACTGTGAGCGCTTTAAAAAATAAATTTTTTATATTTTTTATTTAACTTACAAATACAAGTAATAATTTGTGCATAGCGCAGGCTTTATTCTTGCCAAAAATAGTACTAAAGAGATATAGGATAAATGTTGTACGATACAAAAAGGAGGAACCAATAAGTGCCTTACATTAAATGCAGTGTTTCCCGTCTATTGTTTCAGTATTAGTAGAAACGTAAATATAGTCTGTTTTTTTGCTTTATGATTCAGAGCAGGCTCTGCTTTTGCATTTTTGTAACAGTGTAGGTAGTTAGTGACAAAGGAAAAAAAAACTAGTTATGTCAAAAACCATTAGAACTGTCAGTGTGTTAACTTATAAGCACTATTATATTTAATAAGAGCTAAAATTACTGAACCATTGACATTAAATAAGGTATTGCTTTATTTTAAATACGTTTATTTAAGCGTGATTGATATCTAACTGTACAGAAACGTCATAAAATTTCTAGACAATATCTTTTATGTACGAATTTAAAAATAAATATATTATTAATAATTTGCTGATGATTTTTGTTTGTAGAACTGTGTTGTACAAGTTATTATTTATGCTACACATATAATAGGCATTTCAAAATAAAGAGATAATACAAAATACTCTGGTAGAACCATTTTCAGAGATATAATTTACTAGAATTTAGATGGATACACTTCAGGATAATCATCCAGAATCTGATTCAGAAGAGGAATGCAACTCATCTTCCGATTCTGTATCAGATTCTTCCAATCTAATAATAACAGGAGGTATATCATCCACACCAATTTAACAATGTGCTTTGCCCAGTCACGTTATATTAGTAGTTCACAGTGTTCAACGTTTTTTTCCATATGTTTGCTGTACACAGTGATAGAGATTTAAGCCATAAATTAGCAATTATGTCTTTTGAGGGAGGCTGAGAATTTATGTCCTTATTATAATAGTTATTACATAAACTCCATGCCAATTCAATTGGATTGTATTGAGAGTGGTATGGAGGTAATCTAAGAACTTCATACCCAGGTCGTTTTTTGTCAATTAAGTATTGCTTTTGGTCAATATGTAAAGTAAAATTAAACTCCCATAATCGTGGCTTTATTATTTTGTCATCAAATTGTACGTCACTTTTAATTAACCATTCCTGTATTTGTAGTTTATTGGACGAGAAATTGGGTGGTTTATCGATAAGAACCGAATTATATGGTGCATTATCCATAATTAACACACATTTTCCATTCAATTTGGCCAAAGCAGGAATTAACTGTTTTTCAACATTGCCTAAAATGTCACCATTGATACACTTATGATAGCCGCTGTCATTATTATCCGAGTCCAACAGTAAGTCACATCCTGGTAAAGTTTCATCCAAAAACATGAATATACATTTTTCACTATAATTTCGAAATTGGAAATATTTCCTTTAAAAGTAAAAAATTCCAAATTTTCTTCTTAATATATTTCCTGAAACTCTGTTCCTCCCAAGTTAGAAATTCCTTTTCTTTATTCATATTATCATTCGGTTATAGCGGGAGTTGTGATTTTGCTTCGTTTAGATTTCTGTGTTGCATTCGAAATCTAGCATTATAAGAAATTGTTAGAAATGTTATATCTGTTTAATTCTTAATACTTACATCGAAGATTTGACCAATTCTTCCAATGATGGCTGTTTTACTTAAGTTACCATTATATCTTTTATATTAGTAGAATGGCGTTTCATAGCCTCTTTGGTTTTACTATTACCTAATACTGCTTATTCGTGGCATTTTATTAAGATTTGTCGAAGTGTCAACTTGACAATCCCGGCGACCTGGATTTTGACATTAGTTATATTTTGTAACTAAACTGTTGTACACTGCTAAAATAATATAAATGCAAAGCCTGCTCTGAATCATAAAGCAAAAAAATAGACTATAGATATTTATGTATTTAGTGTGTAAAGAGGGCCATTTTGGTATGAGGATGCGAGTTTCGTGCCGAGCGGTAGCGAGGCGCGAAAAAGCAACCGAATACCAAAATGGCTCTTTACACTCGAAATACATACAAAATTTTTTCTACGGTCCTAAATAAATGACAAAATTGTTAAATAATTGAAATTTCGATTCACCCCATTTGATGAAGTCGTTGTACCGCCGTTCATAGAGGCCGCGCGATTTGGCCGGCAACAACTCGTTGGTTGCTGTCTGGGTCGCTTCAAATACTTCAGGCGGGGTGCAATTATCTTCAGATTCCATCTTCAACTTCAAAAAAACTCACAAACTCAATAAATCTGTTGCGTGATGATGGACGCACCGTGATGCAATTGTCAATAATTTTAGCCAGTTCCAGAAAAATGACGAATAACAATAATAATCAGGTTAGCCATGGCGATGCGTAAAGTAAAATTTTTTTCACTAGAATAGTAGCCAATAAACTATATTTGATAACTATTACCACTGTTTTATGTTTGAATTATATTTTTATTCTGAAAACCGTGCTAAAACTCGCATGTCCCAATTTGGGAACGTTGGCCAGTATACGACACAATGGGCCGGTTGCAGAAAGCAATGTTAAGTCTGGTGTTAGCTAACATCGCGTCAACGTGAACAAAATCGCATCAAATTTTGTTTACTAATGTATTAGTTACCATAAGCATTTGAGATTTGATTCGTTTTTGTTCACTTTGACGTCGCGTTAGCTAACACCAGACTTAACATTGCTTTCTGCAACCGGCCCAATATGTCATAAATCACTCTGGAGAACTAAAGCGCAGGTTTCTGCAGGTCTGTACATGTTGTTGCCGGCGTATCTTTTACAGACCAAATTTGCTTGTTGGCTTTTAGTTTTCATTTAGCTATTGCACAGTGCAGTTGTTTGACTAAAGTGTTGATCAACGTTGTGTAAGTTACAATTATGGATCCAAAGATGTTTTACGGGTTAGTCTAATAGTAAAAAAGGTAAATTTTATATAATATAAAAATAATTACGTTTTAGGTCTGTCACAAAATACAGATTTTTGGAAAATGCGGTTGATGCGGTTGAAGCTTCAACGTCTGTAAAAGGAATGGATATAGTAATTCTTCCTCCAGAGTCTGCTGATCGAGACATTGATAGTGACGAAGATGAAATTGATGATGGGGTACTGCAATCAAACGATATGCCCGATGAAGTTCCTGGAGATATAGAATTACATATTCAAGAATCTTGGGATGATGAAGAAGAACAACAACCATCAGTAAAAAGAAAAGCAATGTGGAAAAAGACACAGGAAGTGGCAATCAATCGTGAAGCTGAGGGTCCTCCAAAAGTAGGTGCAGAGCACATTGGAAAGTCGGAATATGAAATATTTTCTTTATTCCTTACGTCCGAAATTATTTCTTACATACGAGAACAAACTCAGCTCTATGCTAGAAGAGAGAAAAATATTCATAACTTTAGCGTATCTGACGAGGAGATCCGACAATTTCTGGGATTACTTCTAATCAGTGGCTATCATAGCGTTCCAAGTGAAAACGACTACTGGTCGACGGCTGATGATATGCAAGCACCGATTTTCGCTAAAACAATGAGTAGAGAAAAATTCCGAACCATAAAGCGCTACATTCATCTAGTTGATAATCGTAACCTTCCTAAGTCTAAGGTGGCAAAGGTTTTGGTGTTCTATGAAAAATTAAAAGATCAATTTCAACAGTTTGGGGTTTTTCATAAGCATCTTAGTATAGATGAAGCAATGGTGCCATATCATGGGCGTCACTCGGCCAAAATGTTTATCAAAAATAAGCCGATTAGATTTGGCTTCAAGATATGGATGCTTTGCGGAAACGATGGATATCCATATAACTTGGAAATTTACTGTGGAAAGTCAGGAGATTCTACAATACCTTTAGGATGGCGAGTAGTTCATTCGATGCTGGAAGTATTAGATAACCCTGGCAATCATCTAGTGTACTTTGACAATTTTTTTACAAGCTATGCCCTCCTAGCAAGTTTGTCTGAAAAAGGTATTCGTGCTTGTGGCACGGTAAGGGAGAACAGAACGAATAAATGTCCCTTGATATCGTCAAAGGATATGAAGAAAAAGGATAGGGGTTCTTACGATTATAGGTCAGATGGGAATGTACTGTGCGTAAAATGGAACGACAATGCTGTAGTGACTGTAGCAAGTAGCCACTTCAAAGTTACGCCAGTTCAAAAAACGACAAGAAGGGTGAAGTCTGAAAATAAAAAAGAAGTCACCCAACCAAATCTAATTAGCAAGTATAATTTTGGAATGGGTGGCGTTGATCTTCTGGACCGCTTATCGGCTAGCTACCGACCGATGTTGCGATCGAAGAAGTGGTGGTGGAATCTTTTCTCACATGGTCTAAATTTAGCCGTTATTGCTGCATTTCGATTTTATCAACATGTGAATCCCGGAACTTCTATAACCCATCTGCAGTTTAGACGAAATGTAGCATTAGCGCTTATAAACGTTGGCGCAGCCCAACGTAAAAGAAAAGGCGGACCATCTGCACCTATATTACAAGACATCAGATTTGACGGTGTAAATCATATTCCTACAAGTACATCGCAAGGGCGTTGCATAGTCTGCCAAAACAACACAAGGCTGAAATGCAGCAAATGCGAGAAACGACTTCACAAAAATTTTTGTTTTGATAATTATCATACTAAGCAATAGTTGTAGCTGTACATTATTGTTTATGTAGTAACTAATTAGTAATTATTTAGTAGATAGCTTTCTTTTCTTATATATTATACAGATATTATCCGAAATAAATAGTAGTAAAATCAATTTTTATGTATTTTCTCAAAGTATCCAAATAAGTAACATCAGCGTATCATAATAGGCCAACGTTCCCAAAATGGGAACATGGCTTTTTTTCAAAACGAATAAATTTAGACAAATTTTGACTTCAGAACTACTTATAATATATAACTAAGAACAAGTTTTTAGAATATTATCACCCTAGGTGCACGCTATCAAGACGCGGCCATTAAAAGGTTAAAACGTAGAAAAAGGCTTGAACAAGTTCAGCTACCAGAAGTCCCTCTGCAACATGAAATAAAAGTCAAGAAATTGCAAAAGTTTGCGCTACTACTTGTAAGTCTTTCTGGAGAAAACTGGAAAGAGAATCCAGATCTAAAGTGGTTCGTACGTATTTTAGCAAGTCAGGAGGTTCTGTACAATCCAAAATCTGCCAATGCCAGTGAGGACCTTGAAGATGAAGAAGAGTCAGATGAAGAAGAAATTAATATAATATAATCTAGGTGGTACTCTGTAATATACTTTCTGTTAATAAATACAAACTTTAGTATTATTATTTTTTCATAGAAGTTACTTGGGATACACGTTATCGCGTTTTTGACATTGCATGGACAATCAAAACAGCCCTAGTCCACAAAAGGCAATCAAAAAGCATTTTGTCACACAATTTTTTGCTAATTACAGCTTTAGAGAAAAACATTTATGTGCTAAAATTATATATAGTACTTACTAATTTTTTCACAAATTTTGTATGTCATAATTTTTATGATAGATTATATGCACAAGCTAAATTTTTTTGAGTTTCCTGAAAAATTACAAAAATGGACATCATGCGTTTTGCAAGTCTGCTCCTCACTTATAAGTGCAATTTCTGCATGGGATGCATTTATTGATTCCAGCATGATAGAGGAAATTGTAGAATGCACTAATAACTATATTACGTTCAAACGAATATATTACGTTCAAACGAAATGCTGTGAACTCTTTAAGAGAAAGAGACCCAACACACCAAGAGCGAAATTTTGGCAGTTTTAGTCTACTATATTTTATTAGTGTGAAGAAAGGCAATCATTCAAGTGTTGAGGAACTCTGGGAAACAGATGGTGGATTAGCAATAACAAGACGAGTTATAAACGCTTTTTCTTTCTGCTGCGGTGCTCTCGATTTGATAACCGTGACACAAGGGATGATAGAAAGCAAACTGACAAACTGGCCGCCATAAGATTTATTTTTGACTCATTTGTACCAATTGTAAAAATTTATATTGTATAGGTGAATATGTGATAATTGGTGAGAAGTTGGAGGCATTTAAGGGACGTTGCAGTTTTATTCAGTATATCCCCAATAACCCGGCAAAATACAGAATAAAAATGTTCGTAATGTGTGATTCAAAATTACATCAGCAATTTAGAAATATACTGTGACCAACAACCAGAAGGACCATACAGGATGCAAAATACTCCTACAGATATTGTGAAGAGACTGATAGAACCAATTAGGGGTTCAAAGAGAAATCTAACTACAGATAACTGGTATAGCAGTTATACTATAAGGTAATACACTCATCAAGTGTTGTCGTCATCAGCGCCATATTGTTACGGCAGGTCAAGATTTGCGTTCCAAACAAATCTGACAACAGAGGTGAATTTGTATAAGAACCGTGAATAAAGTGTTTTAAAAATATTATCCAGTGTTTCTTGGAAAGGTAATTGTAAAATTGATGAACAAGAGCAATTTATTTTTGTGATTTTTAAAAAATATTCTATAATTCATTCATTTTAACCTGCAAAATCGATAAATAAAGTAAAGTGAGGTTAAGATTGTTCGGGTTCCTTATGTAAATGCAACGAATTTCTCTGAAAAAGATGAACTAGAACTCAAAGCAATTGACAATTTTTGAATTTTTATAACTTAATGTTATCCCCTTAACTTTGCATACAACTACTACTTTGTTTTGCTTTGTAGAAAATAGTTTGAAAGCATAATTAAGACTGTTGATATCAGCTGCACGATAGCTGACGAGTACTTGTGTAAGAATTTACCGAAGAAGAAATATTTCATTAACTTTTAAAAAAGTATACAAACAAATAAATGAAGTTCTACAAACTAACTGGTAATTAGCTATTATTTAAAGAAAAAATTGAATTCTAGTTTGCTTTACAGTTCGTCCCTTAATTTTTATAAAATCACAACTTAACTTTTAGCATTAAAAACATCCGTGAATGTATGATGAAATGCCTACAGTTTAACCTGTAAAATCAATATAAAGTATTTTTGTGATAGACCAGGGTCATCATTCCAAAAAACCAAGTTCAACGTAGACGCGAAATAATACACTACTGCTGTTTATTCTTGAGGTAAGTGCATTTTCACATGTCTACCAATATAAAACAACTTTTTATCAGAAAAGTTGAACATTTGAACGG
The DNA here is from genome assembly GCA_940337035.1 of Agriotes lineatus. Taxonomy (NCBI): domain Eukaryota; kingdom Metazoa; phylum Arthropoda; class Insecta; order Coleoptera; family Elateridae; genus Agriotes; species Agriotes lineatus. Next base: position 102,184 of record CALNHX010001336.1, on the reverse strand, counting down.
GTTTGTGTCAATAAATTAAAGTAGTGTTTCAAGTAATTTTTCTTTACAGAACTGAAAAATAGAACTGGTAATATGGCCCATACGAAGCACGTTATAAAACTCAGCACCATATCCAATTTTTTTTCCAATGCAGATGAGAGAAGACTTCTGGTTAGGGGTGAAAATGCAGTCGAATCTAACTGAGTAAAGTCATACCAATTTTTACCTGATGTGCTGCTACTAAAAGGAGAAATACAAGCGAGCATGAGAGACCGTTCGTACAAAGTAGAGGTAATATTTGGCTCCCCCTTTTCACACTGATCAAAACAAAACATTGTACTTAAACATACGAGATAAATTTGCTTTTGAAATTTTAAAAATAACAAAATTCCATTATTTTGGTTCTTCTCACTTGGTTTTCCACAACTGATGTCAGCATATTGATTTGTTTTAGATCAATTTCCTAAGCGATGGCGAAATAAAAGATGTGTCCTGCACCTGTCCACGTGGACAGTTTTTATGTCATCATGTAGCAGCTCTCCTTTTGTATGCGCATTACAATATATCAGTAACAGATATAGAATGTAAATGGGCTGCAAAGAAACCAAAGGAAGACATTGTGAGCACCATTGACGAGATATATGTTGGAAAGAACCATGTTTCAACAAATAGGCAACTGACGAATGAAGAAATTGAAAAGTTCACTGGAAAGTTGCAACAGTATGGAACATCTGTTGGCTTCACATGGCTCCTACGTCCTGAACCAACAGTCGAACCAAATCTGGTTAAAGACGTGGAGGACCTTCTATTTTCAGCCGAGTATTTTACAGCGACGGACAAAAACAAGTACTTCTGTGATGCCATGGAGATTTCTCTCGAGACAAGGGAAAGAGTCACGGCTGCGACCATTGGGCAATCTAGGAATGAAAAGTGGTTGACTTACCGAAAGAACAGGCTCACAGTCAGTAATTTCGGAATAGTTTTACAGGCGATCCGTAGAAGGAGATAGCCCCCCTCACTTTTCAAACGATTAACTGGTATGTAATATTTTTTAAACAAGAAAATATAAAACAATAAACTAAAAAATTTGCAGGGCTTTATAGTCTGGATAATGTCCGAGCAGTTCAGTGGGGTATCATCCATGAAGGTGTGGCCCTAGAAGAGTTTACCAAAGAAACAAACTTAGAAGTTATCGCTACAGGATTGTGGCTACATAGCTGTGGTTTTCTTGGTGCTAGCCCTGATGGTCTTGTTGGCGACAATAGTATTGTGGAAGTAAAGTGTCCATTCAAATTCAGAGATAAAATCATTTTTTCTGAATTGAAGAGCGATCACTCCTACATTGTCTACTTTGAAGGAGAAGAAATGATGATAAACACCAATCATGGATATTATCATCAAATTCAGGGCAATTTGCTTATTACAGGCAGGGAAATATGTTATTTGTGGATCTGGACTCCTCGTGTCAATTTATTAATGGAAGTGTATAGGGATGATAACTGGGAAGGAAATTTAAGTTTGTTGCAGGAATTTTATTTATATAATTATTTACCATATATAATCAAGTCCGTTGAATAATTAAATTATTGCTGTATTTGATGATATTTAAGTTCTTCTATGTATATCAGTTTAAGCAATGTAATGTCTAATTCAATTTTAATAGAGATCTTAGCTTCATTTGTAGCACATAATAATTGTAAATTGATAATGTGAAATAAAAAAATTAAAAGACTGTCGAGCTGTTTGTTTACATAACTGTTATGCAGAGTAAATACTCTGATACACGTACATATGTACTAAATAAAACAAGTAGGTGCCTAATTGTATAAATGTTCGACCTCTCTTATTAGGGGAAACTGCAAATTAGTTAGGGCAGCACAAACATGAAAAACTCCGGATGCATGTGGAATGAGGGTGGCTGGAATTAAATTTAAAATTGTATAAGATTTAATTCGCCTTATAGCCCTTTCCACATGAATCCGTGCTTTAGCAATGGTTCGTGTCCTAATGATTTGTGCAGGTGTAAATTGAGGAGTGGTTAAAAATGGTGGTAGGGGAAAGGTGGCATGAAAGGGACAATTGCCATATCTCAAACACGGTGTAGGTTACAAGCTGCTGCTCTACACCGTATGATGGCGCAAGAGGTACCATACTGTATGCATACTGTACATAAAACCTCATGGTCGTAGCTGCTCTCGTTTGTTTATGGGGTAACCTTGTCCAATTTTCTGTATTAAATTATTAAATACGCGACCACAGTGTTTTAAACAGTGCAAGTTAAGGTTGAATTTATAAGTTTTTGAGTGAGTGTAGATTGGAAACTGGTACCATTAGGCTTTAGCAGCAGCTTGCAGTTTTACTAAAAACGAGGTTAGGATTGCAATATTTTGAGTTATGTTTCAATTTCTGTATGTGTGTTGAAAGGGACAAAACAAACAGTGTTGAAAGGGACATGTCCCTTTCAATACTGCATAGCTATATTAGTATTGGTCTTTAATTTAAAATTTTTCTTTGTAGTGAAAAGAAATTCTAACATTTATAATGAACTCAAAACCAAAAAAAAAGAGTTAGAAAATCTAAAGAAGTTATTCAAGAAGCGTTGACCAATGTTCTGGAAGGTAAACTCTCAATTAGATCAGCGGCTCGAGAATTTCATGTTGCTAAATCTATGCTAGCTCGACTGGTTGTAAAAGCTAAAGTTGCTCCAGCAGATAATCCATTTATTTATGAGCCTAACATAGGAAACAGAAGAATATTTACGGTAGAAGAAGAAGAAAGTTTAAGTAGTTATTTAAAAATTTCATCCAAAATGGCTTATGGTCTTACTTATGTCCAAACAAGAGAACTAGCATTTCAGTATGCTATTAAATTGGAAAAAAACGTACCAAGCAATTGGACAGAAAATAAAAAAGCGGGGGTTGATTGGATGAAGCAATTTATGAAGCGCCATACTGATTTATCTTTACGGCATCCTGAAAAAACAAGTTTGTCACGAGCAACAGCGTTTAATCCGACAACTGTAGGGATATTTTTTGGAAAATTAGAACAAGTGCTTACCAAATACTTGTTCACGGCAGATAGAATTTTTAATGCAGATGAAACTGGTCTAACCACAGTGTCAGATTTACCCTGCGTTATCGCTGAACGAGGTTCAAAGCAAGTGGGCCAAGTAACATCAGCTGAAAGAGGGCAGTTAGTAACAATGCTTGCATTCGTTTCAGCTACCGGTAATCACGTTCCTCCAGTTTTTATATTTCCGAGGATTCGATTTAAGGATTTTATGCTAGAAGGTTCTCCTGCTGGAAGTTTAGGTTTATGCAATAAAAGTGGTTGGATGACAAGTGCTAATTTTCACCTAGCATTTAAACATTTTGTTGACAAAGTAAACGCGTCTAAAGAAAACCCAGTGTTGCTGCTGCTTGATAATCATGAGAGCCACGTAAATATCGATGTCATCGTTTACGCTCGTGAAAAAGGTGTAGTTATGCTAACATTTCCGCCACACTGCAGTCACAAACTGCAACCGTTAGACGTTGCAGTGTTCGGACCTTTCAAAAATTATTTTAAAGCTGCTCAAAATGACTGGATGGTAACAAACCCGGGCAAGACAATATCTATTTACCATTTACCTAAATTTGCGACTTCTGCATTCAATAGCGCATTCACACCAAAAAATATATGTTCTGGATTTGCTAAAGCTGGTATCTAACCGTTCAATAGGAACGCATTTGAAGAACAAGACTTTCTAGCTGCCTCTGTAACAGATCATCCAGATCCAAATGTTCCCAATGAATCGCTGCCATCTTGTTCCACCGAAACACCTATGGGACCTGAAATCGTAACTCCTGTGGGACCTGCAGCCGTGTAAGTCCTGCCAACATACGACCATTTCCAAAAGCTCCTCCGAGACAGTCTGCCAAAAGAGAGAGAAAAAGAGGATCCAGTCGTGTTATCACTGAAACACCAGAAAAAGATGAAATTGAACAAAACTGTGCCGTGAAAAAGGCGAAACAAAATCAGGCCACCAGAAACATATTTCAGAAGAAAGTCCAGATGGTTAAGAAAACATTGTTGCAATCGAGCAGTAGCGAAAGTGGTGACGAAGAAGACATTGATTATGCTGAAAGTGATGAATCATTCGAGTTAGAAGAGAATATAGAAGCCGAAGAAGAAATACCGGACATTAAAAGAGAAAGTTTGAATACGGGAGATTTTATTGTTGTTAAGTTCATTAACACGTTGACTGCCATGAACGCGCCAGGCGCGTTGAGCCTATGTTATCTCCTGTGCCATGAACGCGCCTAGCGCGTTTTGTTCCCTTATATTTTAAAGCAACGAATATTAAGTCGGCACTGCAAATATATAACTCCACTTTTGCAGGCACATGACAAAGATCTTGTAGAAGTATAAACACGTCTTGGTTTCAAGTTTAGCTGTTGGTGGTGTTTTACAGCATTACTATTCGAACATTAATTGTGTAAGTGTTAGTAGGTGAAATAAAGTTGTTGCAGAAGTAATAAAAGGTAAGTTTTGTTGAAATTTTATGTAATAGAGGAAAACAACATAAACCAAACCGTAATATATTTGATGTGTAATATCTGAATGTTAAAAAATTTGAGGTTAGGACAACAACAACATAAATACTTTCTGTGTTTAGGTTTCATTTCCTAGTAAATTCGAATGGAAAACAGCGAAGCACAACCCTCAACTTCAAAAAAAAGGAAGAATGACAACAAACGTCCCCTAACCAACGAGGAATTGCTACAAATTTTAGAACAGCCTTCAGGTGAATCCGACGAAGATGTGGATATTGAAATGTCAGATAGTGACGAGGATGGGGATGGTAGTGAAGAGGAGGTTGTGGTTCCACACATAACAGCAATCAATCAAGGTGCTAACCAAAGAGTGTGGTTGACGAATCGTCCAGATATAAGTAAAATACAGTTTTCGGGAATAGCTGGACTAAAAGTGCCTGTAGATGGTAATCAACCAATTGATTATTTTAATTTGTTTTTATGTGATCAATTTTTTCAATTGATACTGGAAAATACAAACAATTATGCTGTTGAGATACTCTCCAAGAGTACTCACGATAACAGCAGAATAACACAATGGAAAGACGTAACCAAGGAAGAGTTTCGAATATTTCTTGGCCTTCTTCTGCACATGGGTACTATCAAAATCAATCGTATAAATGATTATTGGAAAACTCATTACTTGTTCAATTTGCCTGGTTTCTCCAACTTCATGAGCAGAAATCGGTTTCTGCTTATTTTAAGAGCTCTGCATTTTAGTAACAATAACAATGAACAAAATAGACTATCGAAAATATCGCCACTGATGAATTATTTTAACTCTAGAATGACTGAAATATACTATCCACGAATGGAACTTGCTATTGACGAATCTATGGTCCTGTGGAGAGGGCGGTTGATATTTAGGCAATATATCAAAGGAAAACGCCATAGATACGGAGTGAAACTCTATGTTCTCGCAGAACCTACCGGGATGGTACAAAAAGTTCTTGTTTATGGAGGTTCTGCTGATCCAAATGTAGGCGGTAACAAACACACTGAAAAAGTTGTCCACAGTCTAATGGAAGGAAAAAAAGGTGTAGGGCATTCCCTTTTCATGGACAATTTTTATAATAGTGTCGGATTATCAGAACAAATAGAGCAAATAGAGCTATGAATCCAGCAGAAGTGATTTCAAAGAAGCTAAAGAAAGGAGAAACTGTTTGTCAATATACAAACGAAGGACTTTGCGTTAGTAAGTGGAGGGACAATCGCGATGTTTTGACTATTTCTACAGAATTTGGAGGCGAAATGGTCGATGTTGTTTCTAAAAGGAAAATAGAAAAAAGAAAACCGCGTCTCGTAACCGAATACAATAAATGTATGGGAGGTATAGACCAGAACGACCAAATGATGAGCTATTATACCTGCGAACATAAAACGCTTCGTTGGTATAAGAAGCTAGGCATACATATTTTTCAAGTTATGCTCATAAACTCGCATTATTTATTCAACAATTTTGCTAACAAAAAGATGAATTTATACGATTTTAGATTATCTGTTTTGGAGACTTTGTTACCACCGCCTCCCAAACCACAAAAACAACCTTTGGTGTATCATCTTCCAGAGTATTGCTCAAAAGATTTGAAAGGAAAAGCAAAAAGACGCCGGTGTAAATATTGCTGGGAGGTGCGTCAGATAAGGAAAGACACAGTATATTTATGTCCGCAATGCCCAAATCAACCTGGACTTTGTTTAACACCCTGTTTCAGGAATTTTCACGAACAATAATGTATTTTTAGTTGAAATCATGTTATCTTTATGTTTTCTTTCAGTTTTTTGTTCGACTAGTTATACCTTTGAATAAATATTTGTTTTGCATATGTTGTTTTAGACAAAAACGCGCCAGGCGCGTTGGTGGCACATAGCCCTTCATTTTATGCTGTGTGCCGCCAACGCGCCAGGCGCGTTTTTGTTAAATACAAAGTATTTTTTTGTGTAAGTTACATTGAACACCCCCACAATCATCTCTTATAAAATATTTTCTTATATATCAATGAAAAGATGCACGGCACACACGGCACAACTATTAATAATGTCGGCAGTCAAAGTGTTAAGAAGAAATTAGTTAAATATTTCGTTGAAGAAATAATGCAAGTACACCCAGATAACAATATAACGGTAAAGTTTTTGAAAAAAAGCTATGGAGGCTATCAATTTGTTTATGATAGTGAAGATGTGGCCGATATCGAGAGACAAGATATTGTGAGGAAACTACCCCCACCCGTCAAGAATAAAGGATCTGCAAGAGTTAACGCATTTTTATCATTTAAAGTGGATCTATCTGCTTTACTTTAAACATACTACACATGTCCCTTTCAGTCCTGTTTATGTCCCTTTCAACCCTCTGTAGTGGCTTGAAAGGGACATTAGCAGATATTTAAAGTTTTGTTTGTATTTATTGGAAAATGTTATAATTTTCAATTTTTCTACAATAAAGTTTTAAAACAAACCTTGCGCAACACAATAATGTTTATTTCCATAACAAAAAGTTTTTCTACGTATTAATAAAAAATACTTAAGGTAAAATGTCCCTTTCATGCCACCTCTCCCCTACATTCAGAGAAACACCCTCTGGTAGCAAATCTGATATTAAAAACCCCCTATCTGCTAGAACTAAATCACCTTGCCTCATTTTTTTCAGTACCCCACAATGATCAGCAATTTTTTGTCTGAAGTTGAGCCTGGATATAGTTTACTTGCAAATGTAACCACTCCATTCAATGTATTCCTATGCTTATAAAAGCTATAGGTTGACCTCTGTAACTCCATATTTGCTGGACAAACAGTGGTCACCTCTGTGCAATCAATAATAATTCGGCAATTTGTAAAGGGACTCAATGATGTTGGCATGCACAATTTATTTTTATTGCGTGATGGAATGTTCTGCATAAGCTGCTGGAACGATGTCTCATGCAGTGCATACAGCCACGTTTTAAAAATATTAGCCACAGTTTCCCGCTAATGCCAAACCTAGCAGCCAAATCATCATTGTGAAGATTCAGTTTCAATTTCATTAGGGTCAAGAGCAACTGGTCAGTTTTCGGTATCCTACTAACCTGCCAGCCTCTAAAATAATTTAACTGGAGATTTTCGAACAAAGAAAACAATGTTAAAAAAATTCTTTTGTTGGAAGTCCAGTATACACATTAATTAAATTGTTTTTATTTTCAATGTACTGGAATGATAACCTCAGAGTCAACTTTTCAAGATCTTTCTTGAGGTTATCAATTTCTTGTTGCAAAAACAAGTTCTCAGCCTCCAACATAGATGGAAATTTTGGAGTGACTGCTTCGGTCTCTTCACTAGCCTCAACTTCACAAGCAGATTGTTCATGGTGAGGCGAAATCGTGCCTTCCTCTTCTTCCTCAGTAGCCGATGTCATGTCTTCAGTATCCTGTAATCCCGATGGACCAGCTTCGCTCTCTGGTTGTGACGGACCAGGACTAGCTTCTCCTTTTCTGCAACATTGCAATTTTATTTCGGGATACACTACAATAAACAAATGTACAAGCCCACCTTTTCTTTCTTGTCTTTTCTTCAGGATTGTCAACGAGCTTCCCCACATTCACGAAGTGGCAGCTACAAATGCGGGAGTACTGAGACGGTTCTCTATCTTTTCGCCTAAAATGAAGACAGAAGGCATTGCAGTTGGCACAAAATAGAGAAGTGTTTGTTATTGTACATAGCTGATCAATCTTATCCACTTCTGACGCATCTTTTTGTCTTTTGGGAAGACAAAATAAGTACACTGATCTCGCTCACCGTAATGATTGCAAGTTGGCGCAAAGCATAACACCATCCTGTTCTTTTTGTTTTGTTTCCTAAAACAATATAAAACGTGCACATAGAAGACTTCTTTTATCTACCTTCCACATATAAAACAAATTTTAGCAACAAAAACAACTATTTTATCTGCTACACTAATAATTGTATATAACCTCACTTATTTTGAATCCAAATTATTCACAGTAAATGAATTAAATGCTCAGCTTTTTCCCGATAAATAGTATCTTTACTTCGACAGAAGCGTAAAAATGTACTTACTTCGGGGAAATCGGCTGTATTATTATTTATTCACGTTTTTAAAAATCTGTCCTCGGAAGCTCTGACCTTCCGCCTTGCAGGCCAAGCTCCTTCATGGGGTGTTAGTGCCTCACCATTATTATGTTACCGGTGTGCGCGTGTTGAACTTTCTTTGTTTGGAACGCGGACACTGGCCTACCTCAACAGCATGGCTGCCGTGACGTAAGACTTGAGCAGTCTATTGGGGGTGATGTGCCAAACGGGGTGAGATGCCTAACTACTTTAATTCAAATAATACCCAACAGAGGGCACCGCAAGACCGTTATACTTAGAGACCCTGTATATAGTTAGAAAAGAGTTGAGAAAACACAAACGTCAGTGACAATATTTGATCCAAAACATGCATCATGCATGCACGCGCAGAAATACTGTTTGAAAGTCACTAGATCGTTTTATCTAAAAAAAACATTTTTTAAATTTCTACTGGCACTTCAAAGAACTCAAAACATAGCGGGGAGTACCGTTTGTATCAGAAATAAGTGTTAAGAAACTGAAATATATATAGTACCTACATATTTCGTATGACCGGTATCTGAACATTTCTTAAAACGATGGTTTGGCATGTTAAAGCATTGAACTCATCTTAAGTAAAAATGTTTTGAAATCTTGTTAGAGTTTTGCATTTTTACTCTTTCCATTGTGTAATTTTTTGCTCAACATTACGCTGTTCTTTTTTAAATTGTGTTTGCATGCGGGTTATTAATTTTGAAAGTAAAACGCAATCCTTGCCTTGGTGTAGGAATTCATACGTGCTTTGGGTAGCAGATTCTTGTTTTTTGCAGGATCTTTAGGATTGAAGAACATTTCATTTTAAGGTCTGATTATATGATATGAAAATAAAGTGGTAACGGCAGTACCTTTTAAGTTCCTTCTGCCATCCACGCGTATTTCTGCCCACCGATTTTCATTAAAATGGACTATTTTTGATATGCTGCTCTTAGCTCTTCCTTTTTAGGATTTTTTTTATAGTTCGGATCTGATTTTGCAGCCAAGAATACAGCAACCCGTCATTTCAGACACTTAGATAAAAGTGCAGCTCCATATATTTGAATAAAAAGACAGAAATTATTACATTTGCATGGACAAGTTTTGACTTAAATGAACAATTTGTCAAATTTGATTAATGTGAAACTGTTTCTAAGGCAATGAGCATTCAAATACACGACGCGCGTGATCCACCAATCACAATGAATTCCTTCGTTGTCTCAACTCTTATCTAACTATATACAGGGACTCTAGTTATACTTACAGTGCCTTTATATAGACAGTGGCGACAATACAACTAAGCCACACCCCCGCCGCCATATTTATGCAAATTTCTAACGGGTGTTTATTTAAATCCGTGATCAGAGTCGACTGTTATACGTGTTTTACGTTTGGCAGTACTGAAAACATTTGAGATTTGCAGGTTAAGATTTGAGTCAGTTTGTGTCAAAACTGACGCAAAACCGAACCTGCTAACCTCGAATTTGACATAGACTGACAATACACTTCAGTACTGCCAAAAGTATAACACGAATCACAGGTGATTTAGCATAAACATGGCGGCTAAAACCACGTGATCTAGGGAGCCAATCAAAAATAGGACACCCCATTGTCGCCACTGTCTATATAAAGGCACTGTAGTTATACTTACAGTGACAATAGCTGCTTTCCTTTCGCGTGCATCAAACCCCGACGGCTAAAAACCCGAGTCGCTCGGTGCTGCTCGTGAATGGAAAGCGATTTAGCGGCATAGCGCACATCTAGCGCTCGCCAAAAGTTTTAAACAGTCACATAACCTTAAAACGTTATTTTGAGAAATTTTTGTTTGTTGCTGAACAGTAACAAAAACTCGCTGAAATTCATTTTAATTTTTTGTTATAACCAAAAATATTCCAACACTTGAAGAACTTATAGTATACTGAAAAATTAAATCTATGTACCCACTATTTTACTACAATATCACAAGTGAATTGTCTTCTTCTATCAGTCTTTGTTTTCCTAATAGCAACTGCTTTAGAAAATTAAACAAATTTAGATGTAGGAATGGTAAGCGTTTAATAAAATGTTTAATTAATAACTTAGTTATATAAAATTTAACAAATTCAAAATCCTAACAATTACAAAAAAATTAACATTCCTATAGCTAAAAGTTCTGTTCATGCGCAAAGATGAGGCTTTATTTCAATGATGACATTTTTTCTTCAAAAAATTTAGCATAGCACCTAAAACCAGGGAGAAGTTGCACCTAACCTCAAATGATTTCGCCTTCGCGCCTTTTAAAAATTAAAAGTATGCCATACTGGCTGGCTGTGGCTTCGCGCCCCGACCAACGAGCTGGTCCTTGAGAGGAAAGGGGAAATAAGCCCAGAGCGACTCCGAGGTTAAACGCCCTTGTGAAAGGAACGAGGTGCGCGAGAGTTTGGAGCCGCTCCGAGCTGCTCCCATGGATGAAAGGAAAGCGCCTTATATAATCACAGTGTGGCCATACAATTGTTGGCTGGTACTTTTGAATCCAATGTCAAAATTAGATTTTGCGAAAAACCATGGTGATGTAATAAAAAAATAGAATTTTTTTAACGGTGTAAGCGACATTTGGTAACAAAAAATTACTAAAGTCAAAATAAAATTTGACAATTATTCATTTGCTGAAGTGAAAGATTGTTGTTCAAAATGACTGATCTCTCAAATACAATAAAATACCACAAAGGGCTTTAAATGTTGAAGAAATATGAGTCATACGGTGTCTTCACTTTATTACAATTAATGAAAATTGGAAAGTTCAAATCCAAAACACAAATGATATAGCATCATTTGTAGAAATCTTCTCGGTAATTTAATATGCTTTATAAACATCTAAATTATATTAGATAGATACATGGGCTAAACCCCAATATAGCCCACTGATGCTTAGGCGCATGCGCGTGATAATGTGATTCTCAGTTTGTCGGAGGTTCTACAAATGTTCAGACAATGGAGGCAAAACACGGGAGTCTCATGCCAGACCCAATCTTGACTATCGTCAAGGTGCGAATTTAAGTAAGCTGCAGTTTAAGACTTGTGTGTACTTAGTACAAAAATGCCTGTGTATCACCGTAAAACAAGCAGTTCGTCTAATCGTCGACAATAATAAAGAATTTGAATTTCCCACTGAGTATTTCTCTTATTTATAGCTTAAAATCCAGTTTCACCATTGGCATAACAGTTCCTTTATGTTCATATTCCGCAAATGTCAAAATGTACCAGTGGGCTATACTGGAGTTTTCCCGACATTAACTACTTGCTATACATGTCCAACCTGGAATTGCAACTGTACACCGCAATAATCTATTGAGCTGTGACTTACGAATATTTAAGCAATATAAAACTTACAGGAAAATATTTATTTGTCTGTTAAATGTTCTGGTTTGTTTGATGTTAATACTGTTCTGAATATCGTAAATAACTAATTTGCGAAAAACGTCAAAACATGGTTTTTTTCCGTAGAAACAAACTATAATTTGGAAAACTCACGGCCGCGGGAAAACTAATAGCGGATTTCATCACGTGATACGTCCACTCAAACTTTTGACAAGTTATAAAATGTCAATGTCTTATTTTGACATTAGTAACTTTTTGTAACTAAACATTCTGTACACTGTTAAAAATGACAATAACTTGGAATCCTTTTGCCTTCAGCCAATAGAAAACATGACCACCGTATGGCCACACTGTGATTATATAGTCACTGTAGTTATACTTAGAGATCCTGTATATAGTTTACTAAGAGTTGGGCAAACAGCCTGATTTGACATACATTTTTGATCCTTGACATATGTCGAACAAAAAGGTTATGGAATCCAGTCTTGCTAACTTACTTTTAATGGGATAGTTTTCAGAGTATTGATCATTCTTAGGATCTCTAGAACTGACTATTAGGAATATAGGGCCATTTTAGTTAAAATTTAGATTTGCATTTGGGAAACTATCGGTCGTAACATGTTACAAAATATGTAAAAAGGCCACATTTATCACACATGCCTTGTAAAAAGTGATCCAAACCAATCAAAATGTATCCCGCTGTTTGCCCAACTCTTAGTAACCTATATACAGGGACTCTAGTTATACATAGTCACTGTAGTTATACTATAGTTATGTACTATACATAACTAGAGACCCTAGAAGTGAGAGACTGGCCATTTACCGGAAGTAACTAGATTCCCCTAGCGAAATGTTGGCGGCAGTGGTCCCGAAAATGGCGACCGTGTCAACTCAGCTGTTTTACAAGATTTGAGCGTTTCAATTATAGTCCATTTACTTGACATCTGCACTGTCAAGCTGACATGTTGGCATCACTGCTATTTTTCTCATTTTAACAATTAAAATACTGTACAGTCTAATAAAAAACACATTATTTTTGAGGTATAGTCAAGAAATTTTTTTTAACTTTTGACACTGACAGTGCAGATGTCAAGTAAATGGACTATAGGTATTGTTTTGTGATTTCAATCACTGTAAGTTATGTAAGTAACTACTTACTAAATAATAATAATTTGTATTTGTACTGGATATGGACAACATGGTTTATTTATAAGAACCGCTCGCTCACTAGAATGAACTAGTTCTTTTTTTATAGCTCACCAGCTTTCCTGCACCCCTTTGGAATTTTTCACCGCGATTCTGTATCCCGCTCCCACATACTGAGTCTCGCATACAGTATTGACGTTTGAAAGGGGCCTAATAGAAGATATATTAAAAATTACAGATTTCCTAACCTTACTCCAAATAGTAAATAAACAAGTTAGTACTCGCTAAATAGCTGGAAAATTGTAAATAACAGTAAATCTATAATGTGAAAGTAATCAATAATTCAAGTTTGTATTTTAGAAAATGCCATCTTGCTACTGAGCTGGTTAAATTAAATAAATTAGATAGCATAAATAAAAACAGCAGTCTAAAGGGGGATATAGCATGTTAAATAAAAAGACGCCGCAACATGGAGCTATAACAATATTATTAATTTGTAGTCAAGTTACCCCAATACCATGCACAGTATCCCCCTCAAAAGCAATAACAGCGTTGGAACAGAGAATTGAAGCATTTTGAATAATTATTCAATGTAGAATGATTGCCGTTGATACTACTGGACAATTTGTACTCTTAGGTCAATGGCTCACAACGGTTGAGGTTGAGTGAACCGTGACCTTTACGGCATATCTTACAAAATTATATTTAAAATTAGAGGCCCTGCATACCTTATAGATAGGTATTAAGAAATGCCATAGTAGTAAACAGAAAATGAAGTGTACCAGTCTGCTCTGATTGATAAAACCATTTAAATGGGTAAAATATCATTCTCATTACCCCAGAAGAATTGAAAGTATGAAAAATGCATGCAGAGATACGCACATTTATATGAATCAACACACAATTTCGATTTTACCAAAACTGTCAACGCCAGATCTTCTCCTTGCTACGGCCGCTAAACTACTCTCTAATGTTCGTTATGAATCTCCAGTTGCAGTTATTGCAGTAAACATTCAAGTAATGTATTAAAGATAACTGATTAATATGCAGTTTGCAGTGATTTGGATTAGTATAATTGTACGCGTTAAGTGGGAAGTCGTCCAAAGTATGTGGAAGTATCTCACTGATGTAACTACGAAGATAGACAATGAGCAAGCACCATGCGATGGCATCCCACCATATAGCAGGTCCTCGCTGTAGTCGACTATAATCAACTAATCCTTTGAGGAGAAACTTTACTCCATAAGAGCGTTGTTTGATGACAACCAGGGATATAATAAAGTGTGGCATAATGGTCTCCCATACTACATTCCTCTCAAATCATACCTAGAAGAACCGCACTTTCATATGAAACACGATCAACTGCAAAGAAAACACAGCTTTAGCTTTTATCAATAATGTACCATTGTCGGAAGTGGAAAAAGTTAAATATCTCGATATACAGTGTGGTCCATTAAGTGTGCAACAAATGGGACATTTTTTTATTAGTTGTAAAACCGAAATTTAAATACCGCCAAAAGTTAGTGCATGTTCGATAACCATATCAGATGCCCTTAGAATGACTTCAAGTCAAACAATATACAGGGCAGGACAAAAAATATGTAATTCGTTCAAGAATAAAGTTACCTTATTTCAAAAAATATAGCAAAATTTTATTGAGAAAAGTTGTTTAGAATCAAAAGTTATGCTCAAATACAAAGTCACGGCCTCCTATTCGAATTTTGATTGTTTTTTTGTAAAATTTTGTATTATCCCCGTATGATACATATTTTTATTATTTTGATTTTATTAAGAGTTTTTCATATGCAAATTATTATTAGTAAAGCATTTGCCTTGTTAAAAAGAATATTTGCGAAATTCTAAAGTTCTGTTAAATATCGTTGCAACAAACATGAAGTGGACGCTTACCTAAAAAAATATAAATCCAAGTAAATTTTACAAATACGCTTCAAGTTGCTAAAAGTTATTTAAAAGGGATGTGGTCGTGGCTAATTTAAATACATATAAAATCAAAATAATAAAAATATGTTTCATACGGGGGTAATACAAAATTTTCCAAAAAAGAATCAAAATTCGAATAGGAGGCCGTGACTTTGTATTTGAGCATAACTTTTAATTCTAAACAACTTTTCTCAATAAAATTTTGCTATATTTTTTGAAATAAGGTAACTTTGTTCTTGAACGAATTTCATATTTTTTGTGCTGCCCTGTATATTGTTTGACTTGAAGCCATTCTAAGGGCATCTGATATGGTTATCGCACATGCACTAACTTTTGGCAATATTTAAATTTCGATTGTACAACTAATAAAAAAATTTCCCATTTGTTGCACACTTAATGGACCACACTGTATAGTTGAACAAGGACTCAAGGTCTCAAGTGGAAAACAGATATATGGTGTAAAAGGAAAAAACGTGTTACAAACTGTCCATTCCAGTAGCAACAACGTAGGCTTCCCAGTTGGACTTAAACAGCTCAAAACTTTGGCGAATCTCACCTATATCCACCTGCAATGGCTTTAGCCATGGCACATTCTAAGAACGAAGAACTACATGCGGTACTTTCTGCTGCTTTCTTCTGCAATTCTTGTATTTGGCTGGTTACCAACTGCATTTTTTGCATCTGTAGAGCTAAGAATTGTTCCAAACCTTCCATCTCGAATTATGTAAACTACGTACAATTTTAACCTAATTTTGCAAGTGTATTTAACCTCTAAATTCGGTTGTCGGAAATTTCAAGTTTCTACAGCCTACACACAAATAAAGTATTTTTGTTGAATATAAAATTTTGTTTAGTTACTACAAACTTTGTCTATGTAACTTTGCAAGCGTGATGTCTCAATTTATGAAAAAATTCATGTAAATCTACCAAAGGATGTCTGCAAAATTTCGACCATTTGATAATATGTACCTATCTGCCTCGCAAGCTCTGCAGATAACCCATCCAGCCTCGCCACATAAAGTATAACTTTTGCTCCTAATAACATAATATACTATTTTAAGAGTCACTTCCTTTATACAGTTAAGTTTGAAATTCCCGCCATATTTGAGAGCACACCATTGGCGCCGCCATTTTAGGGACAAGGTTCGCGTCAACCAATCAGACCAGCGACGGCCAATGGCCAGTCTCTCATTTCTAGGGTCTCTAGTTATGTATACAGTGACTATATACAAGACAGTGTGGCCATACGATTGTTGGCCGCCATTAACAGGCAAATTTGAGCGTAGAGATATACAGTGTCTTTCGAAATAATCGAACGTTTTTGAGTGGTCATTATTTTGGCGCTAGTTATTTTAACTAGTTGATGTTAGTTACACGTGCAGTGTTATTTTTGGACATTGACATTTCTCATTGGCGTTCGTTCGTAGTGCTTTTAAGGTGTTACATGAAGTTTACAACCGGTTTCTGTTATGCTAGTTTACAATACAGCTAAATGTCGTCTTCCTGTTCCCTGTCTCCAAACCTCCCTGTTCTGTGCTTGGTCTTCTTCCAGGTTCCTCCATGGCTCTCCGAATACCCTCATTCCACGGTTTGCGTGGTCTACCTCTTTTTTTCTTAACCGGCGGCGACCATTTAAAGATCTTCATAAGCCACGTCGTCTCCTCCATTCTCCAATTCTGTCCACAACTGATTCTGGTGCCTCCATTCTGCGTCTTATTTCCTCGTTCGTCACTCTATCTCGTCTCGATACCTTTCCGCTTTTCGTCCATTTGAACTGTGTTTAGTCATAGCACCGACTCTACCATTACTTTACCTATTCTTTTTTTTTTTTTTTGTTAGAGATAGTATTGTCCCATCAAATTGATTTTAAGTACTTTGTACTATTCGAGTTCTGATCTCTTCTGTTCCCAAACCTTTTTCATCGATTGTATTGTAGCACCGAGGTATTTAAACCTTTCTACTTGTCTTACTGCGACATCTTCATTTATTAAGACTTCATATTGTGCTTTCGAGTTGACTACTAAATACTCCGTTTCCTCTAAACTTATGCTAAGGCCCCATTTATCGTAGCACCGATGTAATCTCTTTATCATATATTCCAAGTCGAACGCATCTTGTGCTATTACAACAATAGCATAATTATAAATTCTCACATTTAAATACTGTGCAGAATATTAGTTTTTCAGGGCAATAGATGATAAAATTTGACCCGCTTGCGACGCTAATGAATTATTTGACACTGACAATTTCCAATTGTCAGATTTGAAAGGTTTTATTTTCTTCCATAACCAAATGAACAGGTTCTACCAACCTCTTTGAGAACAACTTAAAAGTAACTAAATATTTTGCCTGTTAATGGCGGATATTCGCGTCGACCAATAGCGGCGAAGACATCCCTATGGCCACACTGTCTTGTATATAGCCACTGTAGTTATGTATAGAGTCCCTGTATATAATAAGAAAGAGTCGAGTCATTGGTGCAACCCATTGTGATTGGTTGGATCCACAAACCATGGAGTACTTGAATTTAAAAAAATAATATAATAATCACATTATATTTGAATTTGACATAAGCTATTCAAATGCCTTATTTTAGGTTATTTTGACATGACTTTTGACGTCAGTTCAAAATCGTTCAAAGTATATTGGTATTATTAGTGACAAATAATTATTCCGAAGGCTCAGTTACATTACAAGGGAACACGTAACTAATAGCCAGTACTAAAAGAGAGTGTTTTAACAATGCGTTTTTTTTAGTATTTTGCGTAAGTAGACAGTCCAGTTTAAGCTCCAAAATGACTAGTACTAAGAACACGCTCGTAAACGAATACTGAAAACTGTTATAAAATGTATGTGCCAGGAATTAATAAAAAATACTGGAAAGATGAATTAGTTCCAAGAAAAAGCGTGTGGATAAAGAAATGTCGTGCTAGAAGGAAGACATGTGGTGCTTCAAGCCTTCTCATGAAAGAACTTTCCCTGAAGTATATTGAAGAATATCGAAATTGCATTACTATGACTCCAACATCTTTTGATACTGACCTAATGAAAATTGGACTGGTTGGGTCTACACGGGTTTAATGTGCACAGTACGGCTGTTATATTTCGTGCAATTATAGCTCTCCTGCTTGCACTTGAATTTTTAGTTGGTAATTTTTAATTTATTGTTATATTCTTATTATTTATATTTTTTGTTATTTAAAAACTAAAAGTTTATGTTCCTTTATTGAATAGAAATTGTTGAAAAAATTATTATAAGTAAATACAGATTTGGACGGTTAAAATTCTTTGACAATAAAAACATTTATTTCATTGTAAAATGTGTTGTTGCTGCTACGGGCATTTCATAATATTGCAGTAAATATGAAAGAAGAGTTTAATGAAACTATCGATGTTGAAGATGTAGCCAGTGATGATAACGATGATAGTACAGTAGTTGATAATGGTAAAGACTTCAGGAGGAGGGATCATTTATTTGTAAACATGTTTCCATAATAGTCTTGTAGAAAACGTAGGAGTAATATTGAAATGTTTATATGTACATAAGTAATAAAATAATTAAATCTATTAGGAAATTTAATTTTTTTCTCGTTCTTTTAATTTGAAATATTTCGCAAGGAGTTCACATTTCCTTTTGTCAACTAAAATCGTTCATTCCAGTAATTTCATTTTTGCTTTATGCCTATCCTCTCGTCGAAGTTGTTAACTTTCTTCTCAAATAATCTTTTTTTTTTTGGTGTTTTCACTCCCACCACCTGCTGTTTTCTTTTATTTCTCGGAGTAAGTTCCGCAGATGCATTTGTGTATTCTGTAGAATGTGTGTTTGATCGCGAAAGTAAACTTTCTTTAGAAGTGCCAGTAGAAGAATCTGCAGAAAGAACATTAAAAGAATGTAAGCTACAAGTTTGGTTTTTGTCCTACTAACTGGTCCATTCCTTGCAAAGATAAGAAACGGGTAGGCTTTCGTCCAGTCTTATTACTGTTAGTTTTAAAATCAGAATATGATCGCAGCAAGTTTTTATATTTTAATCTGCAGGTATCGGCGGTCTTCTAAAATGTTCTCCAACTCGCTGCTTATAGAACTCCAAGCATCTGTTTTCTTTTTGGGGTTTGAATGATTGATTTCATTTAAATGGTTCTCCATTGTAGTTATAACCGCAAGAGTTTCGCTGTAAGTCCACTTTGAACTCTCAGTAGCAATGTGAGAATCTTGTTCCTCTACATTTTGCCTTCTTACGTTGCCGGATGTCATCAGAGCAGCTTAGAGCTTGTCGGTCAGTTGAAACTAGAATACTACTAAAAACGTAAACTGACAATGCACTTTTTGCGTTTGACATATTGACATTTGTGTTTGAAATATTAGCCCACCATGTTACATATACATGTTTAATGTAAAATCAACTGGTTTTGATTTGTGGATCCACATGTCTCAACTCTTTCTTATTATATACAGGTACTCTAGTTATGTATAGAGTCCCTGTATATAGGTTACTAATGTATATAGGTTACTAAGAGTTGGGCAAACAGCGGGATACATTTTGATTGGTTTGGATCACTTTTTACAAGGCATGTGTGATAAATGTGGCCTTTTTACATATTTTGTAACATGTTACGACCGATAGATTCACACATGCTAATCTAAATCTTAACTAAATTGGAAGTATGTTCCTAATAGTCGCTTCTAGGGATCCTAAGAATGTTCAATACTCTGAAAATTCTCCCATCAAAAGCAACTTAGTAAGATTGGTTCCCATAACCTCTTTATTCGACCTATGTCAAATATCTAATTTGGATCAAAAATGTATGTCAAATCAGGCTGTTTGCCCAACTCTAATGCCCGGTTGCACCAACCTTGGTTAGTAGTGAGTTAAGTAACTCATATTAACTAAACTGTAGTTAGCGTGTTTTCAGTTGCACCAACCATTATTAGCCCTAATCAGTAGTTAGCAAACTTGTATTATCTAACTACTGAAATTTCTGCGCTTAAAATTTAATTCCAGGTTAATGAGTGATACTTTGACACTTCATATTTCTATTTTAGCTGTACAGTTATCAGCAAATATAAATTCAGGCCATTTATTATTGATTTTATTATGAAATACGTCTAAGTATGTATTTATCATATTCTATACCTAGTAGTTATTGTTAATTAGACAAATTAATTTATGTATATAATTCTGCAATCTTCTATCTGGTTAATCTAAATGTTTTTCGATTGTGAATCAACAGATAGTAGTGATTCTGGTGGTACTGTAGAAGAACTCCTGGAATTAGTTAATTTGATACCAAGGCCCAAAATATATCGGAAGAGGGATAATCCCATGGATATGTATGACGATGTGGATTTTAAAATGAGATATCGGTTTAGTAAAACTGATGTGCAAGACATTTTGAATATGTTTGAAATTAATAATTTAAAAGACAACAGTAATCGAAACATACCTGTGACACCGTTAAATTAGCTTTGAATAACATTACGATTTTATGCCACTGCCAGCTTTCAGCAAGTTTTGGCTACAGTGACTATATAGTCACTGCAGTTTTGACTCATCATATAAATGTGAACAAATCTACTGTATGCAGAATAATTCCACGAATAACCAAATTAATTGCATCTAAGGCACAAGAATTTATATGTATGCCAGATTCTGTAGAAGCTAGCAGATCTGCAATGGCAACATTTTTTAAAATTCACAGATTTCCTAGAGTAATTGGTGCAATTGATTGTATCCATATAAAAATTTTATTGCCAGGTGGAGAAAATGCTGAACTATACCGAAATAGAAAAGGATGGTTTTCGATAAATACTCAGATAACATGCGATGCAAATTTAAAAATTATGGATATTGTAGCTTGCTGGCCTGGTTCAGTACATGACAGTACAATTTTTAATTCGTGTTCCCGTCGAGCAAAATTTGAAACTAGAGAGTATATCAATTGTTGGTTTTTGGGTAACAGCGGTTATGGCTGCAGAAGTTATCTATTAACGCCACTTCTGAATCCAATTTCTGCAGCAGAACAGCGATATAATTCATCTCATATACATAGAAGAAATGTAATTGAAAGAGCATTTGTTGTGTGGGAAAGAATAGTATTTAAACATTATTAGAAGAAGCGTTGAACAATTCCGCCACATTTTTCCATGCCTTTGCCTTCTTTTTCACTGTTGTACCATCGGTTTTTTTATTTTCCAGCACATGAAAATACTTCCGTACAATTTCCAATAGCAGTTCTTTCTCGCCTTCAGTGAAATTAGACGATCTCTCACGTTTTTCCATATTTATAATAAATTGTAAATACCCCCAGAATTCAAATGTGAGGACAATGAGAACTGTCAATGTCAAAGTCACGAATTAACCAATCAGAAGCGGCTAAGGTTTAGATAATGCAATGTTGTCACATCAAATCTCAAGTTAGTTAACTTGAGTTCAAAACATGTTGGTGCAACACTTCCCAATTTAATCCATATTAAAATTTTAATGAGAGTTAGCTAGCTTGAGTTAAGTAATTTAACCTGCGATGTTGGTGCAACCGGGCATTAGTAAACTATATACAGGATCTCTAGTTATGTATAGAGACCCTGTATATTAAGATTAGAGATGGGACATACAAGTGATCAATGCTGATAGGTTGGAACCAATTTCCATGGCCTGCTGAATTGTGTGACAAATGTCAAAGTGACAGCCGGCCATGGAAATTATTAATGTCATTTGACGTTTGTAGTTTTTGCTGTAATTACAAGTGGCATTCTGTTTATTTGATTTTTTATTAGTGCATTCATTCATTCATTATCTTTAGCCTCTTTGACATTTCGTTGTCGAGGATCATTATTGTTAATAAATTTTACTAAAATCACTGGCTCTTCAACAATTGGATGTAAGAATCGTTCCAGCAAGAACATTTCTGTGTTTAGGTTTCCAAAAAATTATCCTTATAAAAAAGTATGCGTAGAATAATCTGGTATTAAGATCTTGCAGCATGAAAAATCGTGCAGATTACGCGAAGAACATTTTACACCAGACCAGTTCTTAACAACAGGCAAATCCCCATGTAAAAGACTAAAATATAATGCAGTGCCATCATTATTCCACATAAACAGTTGTGGGAGCGAATTCTATTCCGATAATGAAGATAAAAATTTTGAAAACAAAGTTACGTATAATTTTCTAGAAAAACTTAGTACTACCCCCCATTTTGACAGCGACGTTTTGGAAGTTTTTTAAATGAAAAGACATTATTGCAAATCAAAACAAAGTCATAAAGAACGTCAACAGAATAGTAATTTTGAAAAAAAATAAGAGACTAGTATTACATTACATTTGGAAAGAAAAAGGAAATCGGCTTTTCAAAACATCTTTGATGATGATCAAATTGAGGCAATGCATCAACAAAAAGCAAGTACTACACCCTGGTCAAATAAAACGGTAGCAACAGCTTTGAGATTAAAGTTTATTTGTGGTTCTAGTGGGTATAATACAATTTGTGAACTACATTTGTCGTACCCTACAAATTACAATCTTAAATAGAAAATTCCAAGATATCACTTTTGAGAGTGGTATTTTAGAGGATGTGTTTAATTTCCTCAAAATAAAATAAACACTCATATTAATTTGTTGTTATACATATAAAAATGAAATATACCTATACGTTATTTTAATGAAAAGTAACTTTAATAACTAATAACTTCTGTAACAACTAATTTTCAGCTTTAATTGCTCGAGTATTTGTTTCCGTTGTTGAATTTCTTTACTTCCAATTCTTTTCAATTTCTATTTCAATCTACAATGGGTTTTTGCAACTCTTGCCACTCTTTTGATACACTTGCATGACTTGTAGTATTACGAATGCTAATTGTTAGTGTATTTGACATGGTGCAGTACTACGTGATCTACTAAAATGTAAATTTTAATATTTATAAACTATAATTTTAAGTTTCTATATAGTATAATACTGCTGTTCTTACTTAATATACAGGGTCTCTAGTTATGTATACAGTGGCTATATAGCTATATAAGGACAGTGTGGTCAATTTTGGTCCTGTTTCTGATTGGTTGTTTTAAAATCCGCCATTAAGAGTCGTTTTACGAAATTACACATAGTCACACAAAATTGCTTCTAAGTCCTTTATTATTGAAAGTAGCCCCAATATGAAGTGGAATGAAATAATCCTCATAAAATTCTACAGTGTTCTGTGTAAGCGAATGCCGAATTTTCGTTTGCATAAGTAAATGTCAACGAGTTAAAGTAAAATGCTTTTGCGAAAATTGCGCATTAGTCCAAATCAAAAGCTATAATAAACTATATAAATGTCTTAATGCCAAAGATTATTGTATCAAATTAAAGAGAATTTATGGGTTACGTAACACTGAATATTCTATTCCTCTAAATGAACTGGTGGAATAAATACAACGGTTTGATTATGAATATAAATCACAAATTTTTTGGTGAGCTTTTGTACGTAATCTCTGTGGCGATCAACGTAAAATTTTGTCAATTTTCGTTTTCTACGTAGAAAAACACAATAAAGAATATAAAAAAGGTCACCTTGACTTATATTCCAATATTAGGTTGCTCGTTAACGAGGATTTTTAATCGCTGGCAGCGATTCCTCACGTTTCAAATCGTCTCTTGCCGTTTAATTCTGTTTAACTAATATTATTAACATTCTTGTAAAATTAATGTTACACTGCACATTTGACTACCTCATATTGCACAAATTTTCGCGATCGTGGGTATGCAGCGCTCTGAAAAGCATCTCCGAATTTTACATATGTCTAGTCCGTATAAAATGACGTTTATGTCACAAATTAGCAGGGTGACGTTTGTCTTACAATTTAGAAGGCCGTGCACAGAACAATACCTAAGGGCGTGGCTGGTTGTTGTAGAGACGACTCTTAATGGCTGCCTTTTTTAAAATTGACCACACTGTTCTTATATAGTCACTGTAGTTATGTATAGAGTCCCTGTATATAAGAGTCCCTGTATATAATAAGAAAGAGTCGAGTCATTGGTGCAACCCATTGTGATTGGTTGGATCCACAAACCATGGAGTACTTGAATTTTAAAAAATAATATAATAATCACATTATATTTGAATTTGACATAAGCTATTCAAATGCCTTATTTTAGGTTATTTTGACATGACTTTTGACGCCAGTTCAAAATCGTTCAAAGTATATTCGTATTATTAGTGACAAATAATTATTCCGAAGGCTCAGTTACATTACATGGGAACAAGTAACTAATAGCCAGTACTAAAAGCGAGTGTTTTAACAATGCGTTGTTTTAGTATTTTGTGTAAGTAGACACAGTCCAGTTTAAGCTCCAAAATGAGTGGTACTAAGAACACGCTCGTAAACGAATACTGAAAACTGTTATAAAATGTATGTGCCAGGAATTGATAAAAATACTGGAAAGATGAATTAGTTCCAAGAAAAAGCGTGTGGATAAAGAAATGTCTTGCTAGAAGGAAGACATGTGGTGCTTTAAGCCTTCTCATGAAAGAACTTTCTCTGAAATATATTGAAGAATATGGAAATTGCATTACCATGACTCCAACATCTTTTGATACTGACCTAATGAAGACTGGACTGGTTGGGTCTACACGGGTTTAGTGTGCACAGTACGGCTGTTATATTTCGTGCAATTATAGCTCTCCTGCTTGCACTTGAATTTTTAGTTCTTAATTTTTTATTTATTGTTATATTCTTATTATTTATAATAATAATAATAATAAACGTCTTTATTCTTTTCCTTTCTTGTACATAAATATAATGAATATAATGAAAGAGAGAAAAAAAAAAAGAAGAGAAAAGAAAAGAATCACAAGGTGAAGTTCAGTAGTGTAGGTACTTTACCGTACACCCTGCTCTACCACTTAAACCTTAGCAATATATATTTCATTTATACATTAAGTTCCTAAACCTATAAATTAAATTACAATATATTATATTATTATTCAGTGAGGCTGATCATAATAGTTACTCACTATTTATATACAAAGGAAAAAAAAATTAAATTAGTGGTTATGGTTGAAAAACTATACAGGAAAACATTGGAGGGTTCAAAGTAGCATACTGCTTCAGTAATAACTAAATTTGACGCGAGAATAAAATTTCAAATAGATGACGTTTAAAAGCTATTGGAGATAACGTTTTCAATGAGTTGGGTAGTGAATTATATATCTTCGAGACATTATACGAGAACGAGCGTTCATACAGAGCAGTTGTGTGCGCCGGCGGAGTGATTGTTCTTTTATTTCTGATGTTGATATTATGAACGTCCGTTCGAAATGAGATTTTTTCCATGAGATATGGCGGAGTTTTAAATAGAATAATTTTATGAAATAAACACGCAGACCATAAGTAAAACCGATTTTGCATATTCAACCAACCAATCTGAGCAAGCTTGTGAGACACACGTTGAAATCTGCGAATACCATACACATACCTTAGACAGGAGTTTTGAACTTTCTGAATTCTGTTTTTGTCGATAAAACTTAGGCATGGGCTATATAATGGACTACAAAAAGTAAATTGAGACAAGACTAATGATTCACAGAGTAAAGTTTTAGTTTTAGTAGAAAAGTAACGCCTATGGGGAAATAATTTCCTTAAATTAGCGTAAGCTTTTTGAACGTTTTTTGAGATGTGACTGGAGAACCTAAAAGAATTGTCCAGCAGCAATCCTAAATTTTTTACACTGTCTATTTGAGGAACTATGGTGTTGTTAATTATAATTTCGATGTTTTGTATATTATTGCAGAGATGCTTTCTGCCAAACACCATTATTTGTGATTTTGATGGATTTAGAAATAAATTGTGCTCCAGCGATAAATTGAAAATATTTTGTAGATCCATGTTTATCTTCGTAACGCTGTTTAGGACATCAGATGGAAAAAAAGAATAATATATTTGTGTGTCATCAGCATACGCATGATAGTCGCAGAATTCAATACAGTTACTGAAATTGGATGTGTAAATACAAAATAGCAAAGGTCCAAGGATAGACCCTTGGGGAACGCCAGATAATAAAGGGGAAAAATTAGATTTTTTCTCTTGTAATTTAACACACTGAAACCTGCCCGAAAGATAATCGGTCAGAAGCTCAATTGCATTTTGTGTAAGTCCAATGAAATGCAGTATAGCGCATAGTATGCGATGGTCGATTGTGTCAAACGCCTTAGTGAAGTCTAACAGGACTAAGATAGAAAGCTTACCTTGATCAGTTGAACGTAATATGTCATCTGTAACTTTTAGCAGAGCAGTAGTGCAACTGTGCTGAGGTCTGAAGCCTGATTGGAGAGAAGGTAAAATATTGTGACTAGATAAATAACCTCTTAGCTGATCGTTTATTACATTTTCAAGTACTTTAGACAACACAGGAAGTATGCTAATCGGACGTAGGTGTTTCAGATCGGTAGGTTGTTTAATTTTTGCGATAGGGATAATATACGCTTGTTTCCAGCAATCTGGAAATTTGTTTTGAAGTAAGCAGCTATTGATTATGTGAGTTAAGAATTGTATAATAAAAGGACAGCAGAATTTTATCATTTCTAGACTAATGTCATCTGGTCCGATGGATTTTGACTGTATTTTATTAAGAATAGATATTATAGTGTCTGCATTCACAGTATGGAATTCAAATTCAGTGCTAACGTTATCTTTTGTGTTGAATTTATAATAATCAATTAGTTCAGTGCTAGTTGTATTAGTTTTTGGTATACTATTAATAAAAAAGTCACTTATCTTGTCAACATCGCTCAAATGTATGGGTATCGCTGTGTGATTTGAGACCCCAATATCAAAGCGTTCTA
This sequence comes from Agriotes lineatus, assembly GCA_940337035.1. NCBI lineage: Eukaryota > Metazoa > Arthropoda > Insecta > Coleoptera > Elateridae > Agriotes > Agriotes lineatus. Next base: position 75,301 of record CALNHX010001336.1, on the reverse strand, counting down.
ACTCTCTCCAGAGAGACTTGCTAGATTTTAAGTTACGAAATTTATAATCAAGATATGCTTTCTTCTCGTTGCGTATAGCTAGAGTGGTAAAATTACGTAACTGTTTGTAATAATCCCAATGGCGGGCAAGCTTGGTTTTACGATATTTATTTTTAGCTTTATTTCTGAGAGACTGTAATAATCTTATATTATCAGTTATCCATGGTGAGTAGGATTTAGAAACTTTTCGCACTTGGACTGGGGCATGTAAGTTAAAAATTTCATTCAGGCAGGAGTTTAAAATATTAACTTTTTGATTAATATCGGGGTTGAAATATATTGAGTTCCAAGGCAATAAATGTAAATCTCTATCAAAATCCGTTTTATTGATCTCATTTAAGTTACGTTTTTTAACAAATAATGTTTTAGGTTCAGGTTTCAGTATGTTAATATCACAGAAAATTACATCATGATCTGATGCATGAAAATTTCGTACTCCGGAGCATGGGATGAGATCTTTATCGGATGTCACTATAAGGTGTTTTGTTATTTAAAAACTAAAAGTTTAGGTTCCTTTATTGAATAGAAATTGCTGAAAAAATGATTGTAGGTAAATACAGATTTAGACGGTTAAAATTATTTGACAATAAAAACATTTATTTCATTATAAAATGTGTTGTTGCTGCTACGGGCATTTCATAATATTGCAGTAAATATGAAAGAAGAGTTTAATGAAACTATCGATGTTGAAGATGTAGCCAGTGATGATAACGATAGAACTCCAAGCATCTGTTTTCTTTTTGGGGATTGAATGATTCATTTCATTTAAATGGTTCTCCATTGTAGTTATAACCGCAAGAGTTTCGCTGTAAGTCCACTTTGAACTCTTAGTAGCAATGTGAGAATCTTGTTCCTCTACATTTTGCCTTCTTACGTTGCCGGATGTCATCAGAGCAGCTTAGAGCTTGTCGGTCAGTTGAAGCTAGAATACTACTAAAAACGTAAACTGACAATGCATTTTTTGCGTTTGACATATTGACATTTGTGTTTGAAATATTAGCCCACCATGTTACATACAGGGTGTAGAAATGCTTTACGCACCATAGGGATTTCAATGGTAATTTCTTCATATGATAATATTTGCTTCCCTAATTATTTTAGAGCAAACTTGTATGGAAGTTTTTTGTAGAGAAAAAAATTCTGTATCCATTTAAGCCAGCATTTGTTATTTTACATTTCGGAAAACCGAAAATTTAAAGAAAAAAATTACCATTTTTAGACAAATCAGTGGTGCCTTGAAATTACTAAATCATCTCAAAGCATCAACAAATTAGTTTGCTGTTTGTTTGCATCTGTCAAATGTAACGGCAACCAAATAAACAGCAAACTAATTTGTTGATGCTTTGAGATGATTTAGTAATTTCAAGGCACCGCTGATTTGTCTAAAAATTGTATTTTATTTCTTTAAATTTTCGGTTTTCCGAAATGTAAAATGACAAATTCTGGCTTAAATGGATACAGAATTTTTTTCTCTACAAAAAACTTCAATACAAGTTTGCTCTAAAATAATTAGGGAAGCAAATATGAAGAAATTACCATTGAAATCCCTATGGTGCGTAAATCATTTCTACACCCTGTATACATGTTTAATATAAAATCAAGTGGTTTTGATTTGTGGATCCACATGTCTCAACTCTTTCTTATTATATACAGGGACTCTAGTTATGTAAAGAGATCCTGTATATAGTTTACTAAGAGTTGGACAAACAGCCTGATTTGACATACATTTTTTATCCGAATTTGATATTTGACATATGTCGAACAAAGAGGTTATGGGAACCAATCTTGCTAACTTGCTTTTAATGGAAGAGTTTTCAGAGCAGTGATCATTCTTAGGATCTCTAGAACCGACTATTAGGAATATACGGCGAATTTAGTTAAAATGTAGATTTGCAATAAGATATGGGTATCTTTTTTCAATTTTCTAGAATAAGTATTCAAACCTACAATTTTTTCAGATAAATATGCCACGAACGTACATACGAACTTCCAATAGAGGTCAATGGACTGAGGATTATCTAAGAGCGGCGGCTATCGCACTTACAGATGAAACCAGAAGTGCAAATTCTGTCGCAGATGAATTCGGAATTCCATTACGAACTCTGCTTAGAAGAGTCGAAAAACATAATTTAGAAAAAGGTAGTATGGGTCCTGCGGCATGTTTGGGTAAAGAAAATGAAGATCAGCTTGTTACATACATCCAAAGTTTAGAAAAAATAGGTTACGCTCCAACATCAAAGGATGTCAGGCATTTGGCATACACATTTACTGAAAAAAATAAGCTGAAATGCAGATTTAATCAAGAAACCAAAGCAGCCGGCTGTGATTGGTTTAAGCTCTTCTTAAAGAGACACCCTAATTTAAGAATGAGAGTAGGCCAGGGTAAATCGATCGCACGGTCATTGGGAATGTCCGATGCTGAAGTGGACCCCTATTTTGAACTACTTTCGGCCACGTTAGAAGAACACGATTTATTCGACAAACCACGAAAAATCTTCAACATGGACGAAAGTGGACTGTAGTTATGCAATAAACCAGGAAAAGTAATTGCTACAAAGGGGTCCAAAGATGTGCAGTCCATTACTAGTGGATAGAAAGGTGAAACAATTAGCATCATAGCGTGTGTTAATGCTGAAGGAAACTTTCTTCCACCTTATGCCATATTCCGTGGAAAAAACAAGAAAAAAGAATTTGAAGACAATATGCCCCCTGGCTCTGTAGTAGTAATGTCACCAGATTCCGCCTATTAAGAGTAGCATTTTTGCATTGTGGATAAAATATCATTTTTTGCCGAGGAAAGAGCCAGGATCTGTAGTTTTAATTCTCGATGGTCATGCATCACACTGCAGCGATGTAGAAATGCTAGACTTCTTAGCAGAAAATAACATCCATGTGCTTTGCTTGCCAAGCCACACCACCCATTGGCTCCAGCCTCTGGACAGATCATTCTTCAAACCACTGAAAACGTACTGGAATACTGCATGTAGCCACTGGATTCGGAGTCACCCTGGAAGAACGATTACAAGGTACCAATTTGGGGAGCTTTTAAACACCGCATGGAGACTAGCTGCTACGAAACAAAATTGTGTTTCTGGGTTTGAGGCTTGTGGAAACTATCCTTTTAATCCACAAAAAATTCCAGAATACGCGTATGCCGTGGCAAATCAAGCAGCTGAAGATACATACGTTACGGCGGAAATATCAGAGAACGAAAGCATAGAACCAGAAACTGATGAACTTGTCAACATTGATCAGAGAGTTACTTTTAATGATAGTGCACCAATTCCATCAATCCCAGGTCCTAGCAAAGTACATCCCAGAAAACAACACGCCGAACTCCTGACTTTCCCGGCAGTACGTGAATTAGAGGAAAATCAAAGAAAATTGGAAGAGAAGCTGGCCAAAAAGTTAAAAAGTCAAAGCAAGAAAGATACCAAGGGAAAAAGAAGAGAAAAGGCAGTTGTAGAAACGGGAAGCTCTAGCAGTGACGAAAATGATATAAATTTAGTTTCAGATCACAGTTCAGACAATCTGGCGAGTGATAGCAACGACTACTGTGTTATTTGCGGAGGCTACTACCACGATAAATCTGCATCTGCTGTATCTCCTGCAAGAAATGGTTGCATGAAACATGTACTTTTGACCAGAATACGTGTGAACCATGCATAAAAAAAGTAAAAAAATAGTGTTCAATATTAGCATTGGTTAACATACTGTTTGTAAGAATTTCATTTGAGTTGAATAAATTAAAATATCTTTGTATTTGTAGATTTTTTTGGGACATTTCTAATTTTTAAATTGGCTTTGGAGTGAGATGGCATTAGGACTAGGCCAAGATGCCAAACATGTGAATAACTGGCAGTTGTTTAGCAATGGCATCTTACCCCATGGTGTGGGGGTAAGATGCCAAAATGACGTCATCAAATTGTACAGTTTTTTGCCTCATTAATTCTTTTTTTTGTTAATTTCATCACTTTTTTCTATCCCAAGCTTAGAAATGCCCCCCAAGGTACTGTCCCAGGCACTCTAGACAGGTTTCAACATTTGGCATGAGTGTCTCTACTTGTTTGATATATGTACGCTCTTATAACACCGAAAACAGTGCTACAATGGAGTTCATTATAACACTGTTTTTGCATTGTTATTTTCATATGAAAAACATTGACAGATCCTACTTGTTTCAAATAACTGACAGATTGTCACATTTATGAAATGTCAAAATTAAAAGTTTTTGATGATTTTTTATGCAATGTTTTTATGTAATGTTTGTTGTCAATAAAGACTAATTATTGCACCACTTCATTCATTACAAACATAACATGGCGCAGTCGATTTAAATAAACAAATAAAACTGGTGAAAGAAATAAAATTACGTGAACTCGGGAAGTAAATACTAAAACAAAAACAATTCGCGGAAATTCAAGATGGAGTTCCTAAAACAACCGAAGCCAATGAATATGGAAGGTGATTTAGGAGTGAATTGGAAAGTATTTCAAGATGATTATAATATCTACATGATGGCTACAGGTGGTAGTGAAAAACGAAAACCAGTGCAAGCAGCAGTACTCCTTCACTGTATGGGACGGGAGGCAAAGGCAATCCTGGAAACCTTAGAAATTAGTGCAGAAGAGAAAAAGGATCCCGCAGAAATTCTAAAATATTTGCATGGGTATTTTATACCAAAAACAAATACGAGTATCGAACGCCATAAGTTTAACTCCAGAGTTCAATCGAATTCAAATGGCAGCCAAGGACGCAACGATTCTTGCGGACGCTGTGGATTCAAGCATGGAAGCAAGTGCCCAGCTTATGGTAAAAGGTGCAGTAAATGTAAGAGACCTAATCATTTTGCTAGGCAATGTAAATCACAAATTTCTAGAAATGTGCATGCTGTAGAAAGTAGTAATAATGAAACGACAGGTACTGAAGAGGTAGAGAATTATATTCTAGGTTCACTCAAAGCAAATGTAATAAATAAATAAAACGATTGGTATTAAAAAGTAGAAATTTTAAAATGTAACAAAAACATTCAGTGTAAATTAGACACGGGAGCTCACATAAATGTAATTCCGAAACATATTTTTCTGGCATTGGGACTAGATAAAAAAATAGAAAGATGTAATATCGTAGTAAAGAATTATGGGGGCGATAAATTAAAAGTTATTGGTTCATGCAAAGTACTTGTAAAGGTAAATAAGCTAATTGAAACTTTGAATTTTGTAATAGTTGATACAGATGTAAAATCAGTTCCAATTTTAGGTATACACAGTATACAGTTGTTAAAATTAGTAAAGCTAAATGTTGATGAAATTTAATGTATTAATAATGAAAAACCTTGTGATATTCAGGAGCTAATTAACGAACATGCTGACCTATTTAAAGGTGTGGGAAAAATAAAAATGGAACCATGTGAATTTAAACTAAAAGAAAATTATCAAACGGTAACTCTACCTTGCAGGAAAGTCCCATACCAACAATTAAAATTGTTGGAAAATGAATTACAACGAATGGTTAATGATGAAATCATATGTGCAATAACTGAACCAACGGAGTTTGTAAATCCAATAGTGTTAGTAAATAAACCTAATGGTAAAATTAGAATATGTCTGGATCCACAAAATTTGAATGAGTCAATCTTACGGGAGCATTATCAATTACCAACTTTTGAAGAACTCACTCATGATTTAAAAGGCATGAAATATTTTTCTGTTCTTGATGCAAACAAGGGTTTTTGGCAGATCGAATTAAGTGAATTTTCCACTCCTTTCGGGAGGTTTCCAATTGAAAAGGAGCTACTTGGCAATAGCGTTTGGTTGTCAACGTTTCCATCAGTACTTATATGGTAAACAATTTTTAGTTGAGACAGACCACAAACCACTGGAGGCAATTTTTATCAAACCTCTGAATAAGTGCCCACTCAGATTACAAAGACTTTTACTAAATTTGCAAATGTATAACTTTAAAGTCAAATATAAACCAGGTCCACAAGTTTTTTTAGCTGATGCTCTTTCGAGATCAAGTTATGATGAGAAAAATTTTATAATTAGCGAATCCGAACTTGAAGCGCAAGTTAATTTAATAGATTACATAAGCATAAGTAAAAAACAGTTTGATAATGTGGCTAAAGAAACAAAAAAGGATGACGAATTAGTAGAATTATTACGAGTTGTTAAAGAGGGCTGGCCGGAAAACAAACAACAACTGGCAAACATTATAAAGCCTTATTGGAATATCGAAACACACCGATTGGTCATAATTTACCTTCTCCAGCACAGTTACTTTTTGGAAGGCGTCGAAAAGGTCACTTACCGATACAAGAAAATCTTTTAAAACCTAATTTCAATACAAGTAAATATGATGAGCACCTGAAAATAAGTCAGCATACCCAAAAACGTTATTATAACAGAAATGCCAAGGACATCTCAAATCGCAATCCAATGGATCTAGTAATGATACAATTAGAAAATAAAAAATGGGCATATGGTAAAATACTTGATATTGATCATACTTAGTACAGTTAGATAATAGCGATAAAAAATTCATTAGGAATAGGAAATTTTTATGCAAATTTACCACTAACAATTTTGTGACACAATAATTATGATGAATTATGAAATAGTTTTATACCGAATAATAATGAAACGCGATCAAAAGACAATAATAGTAATAATACTTTGATAAAGGAAAAAGAGGATGTAAGTAGTCATAATGAAAATGTAAGTAATACTGAAATCATAAATAATAGTGCAAAAATAAAGCCTATTGTGACACGATCCCGAAATGGTAGGATCATACACAAACCTAGCCATTTAAGAGATTTTGTATAAGGTATTGGGAAATTACAGTTTAGATAGATGGCGCGCGCCAGTGACAACTAATGGTTATACATATCAAGCATGTTGTAATATAAAAATTAGTGTAATTTAAATGTTAACAAATATTACGTTGTGTAAACATGCGGGTGACGATCACGTTGGTGGATATTTTGAAGTACATTGGCGATGGCCGTCGACCTTTACGCGAGGGTGAAGCGTTAATGTTGGGCGGTCACATTGTGAAGTGTGGCATAAAAGACAAAACGTGTATTTATGCATATGTAATACAGACATCAACGATACAAAGAGATCCCCATGTCGTTACAATTCACCTGCATGAGGATCCTTTCAACTGGGTGTGCACATGCTCTTGTAAAGCAGGAATGGGATCTCGATGTAAAGACATTGTTGGAGTGTTGTTATACATTAATAGGTAAATTTTGTTACTCTAGCTTTTACATTATCAAACTTACCAGCTTATTTATTGCATTTTAGGAATGACGTAGAAGAAGTGACTTGTACGGACTTGGCCCAACAATGGGGCAAAGATTCAGCCAGCTGAATATAAAAAGCCTGTGCGGATTAAAGAATACTGTCATGTTACCATGACAAAATCAAAATTTAAAGTTTTAAAATGTATGTACCAACTACTTAATTTTTTTATTATTGCTTATAATAATTATTGACAGTTTAAAAACATATTGTAGGTTAACCAAATTCTGCTTTAGCAAAATTTTTTAATAGCAGGACAGCAGCAGAAACTTTGCCAAAGCAAAAAAGTGACAATAGTGAAACTGTGGCGGTAACACATCATGCATCTAGTCCATCGCGAATGGAAATTAGTGGTACAGTTTTAAAAGACGTTTCAGCAAATATTTACGGAAACTATACAAGGAATGCCGCTGATGCAACGTTATTTCCGGCAGCAGATAAATATATTTCTGCAGAAGCTATTTTCAGCTCTGTTGCAAAAGAAAATAGTATTGTGCTGTCATTAGAAAATTCTATGCCCGGAGTAGCAACAGAAATGTACAGAAAAAATATTTTGAAAAGCAAAATTGATTGTGTTCAAATGTATAATAAAACAAGAGGGCAAAATAATTCCCTATGGAAGGAACACAGAAAATATCGAATTACAGGGAGTACATGTTACAAATTATATACATATACAAATAATAAGTCTCCAAATTGGAAGAAAAAGGTGGACAATTTTATAAATCCAAATTTTTTTGGAAACGAAAACACTTTTTCCGGCCAACAACAGGTATGAAAAAACCTTGTTTTTATTTGTTTGCTTCTTAGGGCTTAACACCAATCTATTTGCAAATTTTTTTTAATTTATAGGAAGAATCAGCTCGAAAATGCTACGAGCAGTATGTGAAGCCATCGATATTGCAATGTGGGCTTGTAATTCACCCCAGGCATCCGTGGCTAGCCTGCAGCCCTGATGGTGTTACGTCTAATTTAGAGTATTTAATAGAAATTAAATGTCCTGTGATCAGTCGAAACATACTGAGGTTAACATTGTAAATAAATTACCGTACATAGGTTTTAAAAATAACGTGTACAGTTTAAAAAAAAACATATATACTACGGGCAAATACAGTTAGGAATGTCATTTCGTCATTTATGCATGATATGACGAGACATGTATAATTTTAGAGGAGTTATATGATGAAGCATTTGTTCGACAAATGCTTTCTAAATTACAAGAAACATATTTTGTAAATAAGGCCCAGTAGGTAATAAGGCCCACTTATTGGGCTCGTGCCATCTAGTGAAATTTTTTTAAATTTTGTGTTGAAAGTTGATCTATAATTAGAAATCTACTATACCAACTAACTAGCAGCCGTTTCTTCAAGCATACATGTGCGTTTAAGCGATTAGTACACAATCACCTGTTGATGCAGTCAGTTTTATAATAATATAATAGTTTTAACTCGTTTGTTATTAATTATTTGCCCGTGCACCTCTATAATTACTATCTAGCAGGTAAATATACATGTCAGTTACCGTATTATATACAAAAACTATATCTATTTACCTTCTATTTTGTTGTAGTAGTCATAACCTGAAACTCATGTATAACAGAAATAAGGCCCGCGTAAATTTAAGATGGGCCTTATTTCCAACCACAAACTTAATATATTTGTTTTTGTTTTAGATGCAATATGGGGAAGATTTGCAGAAACATTAGAGCCAAATGGACTCAGATGCCATTCTAAGTGCAGTAAGTGCAGTACAAGCTGGCAGATTGTCACAAAGATCGGCTTCTGTACGTTATGGAATTCCAAGACGAACTTTAAGAAGTAATTTGTCGTCGGGATCAATAGTGCGAAAATTAGGAAGAGGAAGTATTTTGACAAGACAACAAGAGCAAGATCTGGTATCTCGCATATTACATTTAGCATCAGTCGGTTACCCAGTAACTTCAAAAATAGCTAGACACCAAGTGTATCATTTTTGCGAAATTAACAATATCCCTAATAAGTTTAACCAAACTAAAGAAATGGCTGGTAAAGCCTGGTTTAAACTATTTACGCAACGAAATCCTGAACTTGTAATACGAAAAGCTCAGAATATGAATCCAGCAAGAGCCCAGAAGCTCAACAAATTCATCGTCAATGACTATTTTACATCACTAGAAAACGTTTTAGATGAAATGGACTTAAGATCTAAACCTGAACGGATATTTAATATGGATGAGGAGGGTTGTAGGCTGACTATTCATCATCAACAAGCTGTTTTGGCTCAAAAAGGTATTAAGAGATTACATCTGGTGGCACCTGAACATGCAGAGAGCGTGACAGTTGTAGGGTGCGTCTCTGCCATTGGGACTGCAATACCACCTATAATTATTTTTAAAGGTACCTTGTAAAATACAAACTTCCAGGAAAAAATCTGCTAATATTTGATGGAGCAGCCTGCCATTTGGATTATTCTATTGTAGATGAGGCTGATCGGTATGACATAATATTGTTCTGCCTACCAAGCAATACGACGCACGAGCTGCAGCCTCTTGATAAATCTGTCTACAAATCCTTCGAGTCTAACTGGGATCAGGAGGTGTTACGATACTGGAGCAACGATCCTGATCAGCGTATTACGAAACCAAGATTTAACCAGATATTTTCAAGAGTCTGGCCTAAATGTATGACTCAAAATAATATTATTAATGGGTTTCGAGCTACAGGAATCTTCCCCTTTGATAAAACTGCTATTCCTGAAGAAGCTTATGCTCCCAACATCCCGTCTTCTTTCAGAACACAACCAATTAATGACAGTAGTGACGAGGAGATTCCTCTAGCACAGTTGCGAAACCTAATCCGTCATGAAAAAAGAAATGAAAACAATAACGAAAATGACCAGGACCCATTAAATAATTCATTTCATGATTTAATGGAGACACCAGACAAATCTAATGATCAACCAACAAATCCACGAAAGAAATCTATCAATTATAGGGCACAGTTAGTGACCAAAGATATTTTTAATAAAAGTATTACGGCCACTACGCAACGAGCATCCACCTCTATGACCCCAATACAACAATCATCCACCTCTACGGCCTCTACACAACAAGTATCCACCTATGCGGCCCCTACACAACAATCATCCACTTCCAACGAAAACGATCAATGGTTTTGCATTCTGTGTAAATCCAGCACAGTATTGGATATGAGACAGTGTCAGCTGTGCCAAATATGGGTTCATGAGGAATGCGAGGACTAACAGAGTTCGACGATGACATTTTCGAATGTCCGAAGTGTCAGAATTAGTTTTGTTCGAAATAAGGCTCATATTGTTTTCTCCAATTGCGTTACCATAGAATGTTATTTTAAGTTTTCTTTTTATTAATGCTATTATTGATAAGTTACTAAGTATTTATAATATTTTAACGTGGAAGAACTCGAGGGCCTTATTTCAGCTCTAGGCAGAAATAAGGCTCACCTGCAGGGTTTTTAAAAAAGTTATGCCCTTTTTTCTTTGATTACATTTAAGAGTTATTTTATGTTCTGTTATATACATAAACATATGTTTAACTGGTCTTTCCTATAGAAATGCTGTAATTTTGTTCAGATTTTTAAATAAAAAAATAAAGTTCCTTAGGTGGGCCTTATTTGCCGACCCTACCTTATGCTACCCCTTTTTTAATTTAAGACATATTTTTTAAGTTTTAATTCATTGTAAATAAACTGTATATAACAATTGCATTTAATACTTGATTATACTTGTTGAGTGAATAGAGTGAAATAAAACACAACAGTTATTTTAACATTTTAATTTTTAACTCTCCGACAACATGAAATCGCTCTTTGCCACTGCCCTCAGTGGACTGTGTAGCACAATCGATATTATAGCCCGACTACATGCGTGAACACATGCAACGCCGCTGGCGCTCAACCCATTACAAAAGTGGCGGGAAGATATATGCAGTAACAATAAATTAATAGTAGTATATACATAATAATAAATTATGAATTAAAACTAATTGGTAAATATTTTTTAACTTATCAATAAACTGTAACCTACTTATAACAAATTATATTTAATATTTTATTGTAATACTAATATGTACATAATAATATAAGTTTAATAGGAGATTTATAAGTCATATTAATGTTATCTAAGATTTTAGTTTGATAAATAAAAATCTTATTGTCGTAACACATTTTGTTAATAATTAAAAAGATTTATATTTAAACGTTGCGCCAATTATGTTGGCTTTATCAGTAAAAAACGGGAAAAATTACAAAATAAATATAAAGTTTTAATTTACATAATGGGGCTTTAAACATTTTGTATTTTTTTTCCCCTTTTTTACTGATGAAGCCAACATAATTGGCGTTTAAATAACTGTGGTTTTTTTCTCGTTACAACACATTACGTGCATCGTTTTTTCATGAGTGTTTAAAATTTTGATAACATTTGAAATAAACTAATTTCATAGTTGCCGCAGCGGAATCTATGAAATTAGTTTATGTAAAATGTTGAACGTTTCCGTTTCCTATTATTCATAGCTTTAAATATATCAAGAAATTCTCTCTTAAATTTGTTTTGTTCTTCTAACAACTTCTGAAATTTGCATTAGATCAAAATATTTCGGTAAGTTTTTGTGCTCTGTTCCAGTTTTAGTTTTTGTTAACGTGATATATGTTTGAAGAAGATTGTGGTACTTTTGTCGACACCTTTCTGCTGCTTCCTTTCCTGTCCCTATCTGGAAACCTTTTTCTACCATTTCAGCAGCCAACATTTGCCACACTCTGTTTTTCACTGTCTTTTTATCATTAAAAAGTTTTTCGTATTTGTCTTTAAATCATAACTTCAGAAATACTATTGTAGCGGTAACATCTTGTGCAGTTGGAGTTCTGGACGATTTCCACCAGATTTCAGTAGTGGCAGACTCGGGAATAGGCTCCGGTAACTGTTTTAATTCCAATAGCTGCTCAACATACTGTTCTGCTGCTGCGGGATCTGTTTAAAAAGTTTTTAAGTTAAATGAATAATACCTAACCTAAGAATTAAAACACCTACCATTCATTAATGCATTAGCAGTTTCAACATCAACAGTCACTTCGTACACTTCATTTTTATATGGATTTTTAGAATCTCCATTGCATTTATTGCTATTCTATGTTTAATCACAAATTTAATACGAATTGCAAAATCATGCGTAATGTCAAATATGTCAAATCGAAAATTGAGTATTAGTCGAGTCAATCAAGCCTATAAAAATCGACCAAACTTCTTAATTCTCAGCAACAGCTCCGATTTTGATCAAATTTTTTTTTAAATATGTGTTTTTTAATATTATTCATAATCAGAAACATCCCAATTTCAGGAAATAATTTTTTACATTGTTTATACAATAAAAACTGAATTTATGGGAAAAATTATGTTAAAATTTTTTTTTGCAGTATTTGTAAAAATATTAATTGTTTTTATTGAAAATTCATTATCAACAATGTCTCCCGCACTCGTGGTTAACATGTATTTATATTGTTTAAACAATAATAGCAACATTTACGTAAAAAATTGATTTTTAAATGTTTTTATTGAAAATTTAGTATAATATTTTAGACTATTCAATTCACCTGTCAAGTGTCAAAGTGACCAATGAAAATCCAGAATTCTGACGTTTCTTAACCAATCAAAAAAATATCAGTGGATATATCTTCCTAGAAGGTATTCAAGTGACTATTTTAAACAAATGTGATTTTTATTAGAAAAAGTCAATATTAGTGTTCTGTTACTATAGAAATTGTGTAGTTTGTTGCTAGATTTACTGAAAACTAATTTGAAAAAGTAGTTTGGTTTATTAAATAGTCCCTCGAATACCATTCTTAGTCAAAGTTAAGTAGATTATTTTTGCGGTGGTATCATTACTCATGTCCATTGCGCTTAGGATTAGGACTCGTGCTAGCGCACTCGTCCTAATCAAACCTAAGCGCAATGGACATTCGTGACACCACCGCAAAAATAGTCGACATAACTTTGACTACTCATGGTATTATAAGTGACAATTTAAAATAATAATTATTTATATTGTTTAAACAATAACATTTATATAAAAAAAAAATTTTCGACATATTTATAGAAAAGTGAACTGTTTCTATTAAAATCTTACAAAAAGATTAGTCCATTTTCTAAACGCTAAAAATTCACCAAAGTTCTATCTTCGTTGACTCAAAACCGATTTTGAAGATTTTTTTTAAATTATTTCGGAAAAAGTTTATAGAAAAATTCCCCATGGGTAAGAAAGTGTGCTTTTTATTTTTTCAATTGTTATTAACAAACAAGTGTTTTTTAATATACTCTTAATTAAAAAATGTGTAACTATTTTATTTATTTAAACAATTTCCTGAAATTTGATAACATAAGGTTTTTGGGGTCGCAGATTACGAATTTGGCCTCAAAATGGGTCTAAAAACAAAATGGCGTCAAAGGTGTAATTTTTTATTTTATTTTTTTTTTATTTTTATTAGATGTCTGGGGGTTTTTAGGGTCGCGGATTACGAATTTGACCTTAAAACTCAACTAAAATAAAAAAAGGCCGACCAAAATGGCGGAAAGGGGTCAATTTTTTTTAATTTCTGATACCTATACCTAGGGGATTTTTGGGTCGCTCATACCAAATGGTGTCTGAAAAATGGTGGAAACAAATGATAGAAGAGTTAAATGAGTATTAAAGATATTATATTTTAATTGATTTATTAAAATTAACTCAAGATACATTTAAAAACAAGAAAAAAATTATTTAGCTTTAGTTTCTTTTTCCTCTACTTCTTCCATTGACACTGCCGTTCTTGTGTCATTAGAATTGGAAAACACTTTCCTTTATCATATTTCGAACCCCAATCTTCTCTTGAAATATCTTGGTTTTCCAGCCACAACTGTGTTTGCAAATACACGCGTTTTAAATGTTGTTCTGCTGACTCCATCGTAGGGCATAATGATGCTAAATTAACGCTACTTTTTTTAGTAGATACCTTAATAAAACAACAAACCTAAAATTCAAAATGGTTTTATTTAAAAAATATATGTATTTTATTGTCTGTAACCTCATTTAATTTGCGGTATATGAATCATAAAAAACTTTTTAACCAATTAAACATTCCTGTAAGAGTTTAAGCAGTTACCTTCCTTTGCACCATACATTGCAAGCATACATTTTATACCAACATTTTTTTATCTAAATTTTTGCAGTCTCTTGTAAATCACTGCTATTTTCAAATATTTTGGCAAATTTATTCTTTCCTGAACATGGCCATTGCTTCATTTACTAGGACTTATCCATGTGGATCTTTAACAAGGTGCCTGTCCTATTCGTCTTCCTCATCCTTATATATCTTCAATATATTAAACTAGATTCAAAAGCGATGATCTGCACCTTGACACCAAAACGCGAATGCCAAGATGCTACATTTTTCCCATCTTGCTCTATTGGGTAGAGTCCTGGACATTAGGGGTGATCATAAAAGTCGATATTCTAAAAATTTTTAGTTTTTATTTTGGCAGATTGCTCAAAAGGTGCCTTTTGATACCATGAACAAAATACTGAAGTAAAAAGCATTAGATACGAACGATATAGCCAAAATTCATTTAAAATAGTCGCAGTTTATTAGATAACACTAATAATGAATCAAATATTCAGGTGGGGGTAAAATATCTAACCCCACTCATGCACCACGCATCATTACTTCTATATGATTATCGGCAGAACGAGAGTTGTTGTGCGCACGTGCGCCTGCGCATCGCATAATGTGTTAAAAATAGAAGCATTTGTTCGGAATAATTATTCAGTTTCAGTAAGTATTGTTATGTTAAATGTAATCTGTAGATAATTTAATAATATAAACCCCTTGACTATACACCACTAGGTACTCACTAGCAAAGCATACAAGAACATAACCTTCCTAGGTATTTTGACATATTTACAATTTATAGGTTATGTTTCGAAGTATTTTCAATTGATTCAAAGAAACCTTTAACTTTTGTCTTATCGTCTACATAATTGACGAACCACCTAATTTTGCTGTTTATTTTAAGTGTCTACCTATGAATGATTCCGTTACAATGAAGACCCGGAATACAGAATCTGTTTACAAATTTCCAGCTGATTCTATTAAAAATACTATTAAATTCCAGAAAACTATAAAAACCAGGATCGATATAAACTGTCCTTTATTTGGAACACCCGAGGATCTAAATGGAGTGACACTACCAACTTACATGGATATGATGAAATATTATCAGATAGTGAGAAATAATTTAAAAACTAATTGTAATAAGGAGCCACAGTTTAATGAAATTGCCACTGAAGTTGCTGAGAAGGTAGCATCTATTTGGATTAAATCTAGTATTCCGATTGTGCCAAGAAGAAGAATGTTGGAAATGACGTATTGGTTAAAATGTGTCGCAATTAAGAAGTCTTTATCGTTATCATCTAACAAAAAAGGAAAGAATTTTGAAGTAAAATTAGATTGCTTTAAAAAAAACGCTAAATTACTCATGGATGTGGCTGCTTGCAAATGCAAACTGGAGTGCAAATGTGCAAAAGATAAAAAAGTACCCGAAATAGAAAAAGCTTTCCTATTGGATCAGAGAACTGTTCGAAAAATGGGAATGGATCGTATTAATTCTAAAACTACTAAACAGTTAGATAAAAAAAGTCTTCGTATACAAAAAGATTTATTACGAATTGAAAAGTACAAGAAAAAAGTTTCTTCACAAACAGTCGTGTCTGCTGAATATGTTACTTCAAAGTCTGGTGAATTAAATGACAATGAATCAGAAATTGTAAGTGATAATGATGATCCAATGCCGTTGCAAACTACAGACTCAGAACCACATTCAGAACCAGATCCTCAGCCAAATAATGAAGTACCGCCGATTTCAAAACGAATGAGAAGTTTTAAATTGCCATCAGTTGCAATTGCAGCTGAAAGAACTGGAGTATCTAGTGCGGCGGCTGCTCTGAGTGCGGCTTTGCAAGATGTTGAATTAATTAAAGAAAGTCAAAGAAAAATAATAAAAACTAAAAACCGTGAAACAGCCGAACCATTAAAAGGACTTTATTTTGACGGTCGACGAGACAAAACTATGTGTATCGAAAAGATAGATGGGCAATTCTATACAAAATCGGTAACAGAAGAACATTATTCTCTTGTGCAAGAACATGGCTCATACTATTTCGGACATATTACACCACTTTCAGGTAGTGCTGATAATATTTCGTCTAAAATGTTTGAATTCTTCGTTGAAAATTCTATCTGTACTGATGAACTTGTGGTTATTGGGGCAGATGGGACTGCGGTAAATACAGGAATACATACTGGCGTTATCCGACGTATTGAAATGAAATTGACAAGACCGTTGCAATGGTTTATTTGTCTCCTGCATTGTAATGAGTTGCCACTGCGTCATTTATTTAACCATGTTGATGGTAAAACTACTGGTCCGTCAGGCTATTCTGGTCCCATTGGCAAGTTAATTATAGATTGTGAAACCCTTCCCATTGTTGAATTCTCTACTATAGACTTTTATGATCACCCCTACTGGACATTTAACGAAACAATCACAAAAAAAATCGAAGCCTTTGAAATGTGGCTATACCGGAGAATATTGCGGATATTATGGAAAGACCGTGTAATAAATATTAAAGTTCTGGAGAGAATGAAAAAAAAAAGTAAAGAGATCATGGACAACATCAAAATACGCAAACTCCAATACCTCGGACATATAATGAGGAATGAGAATAAGTACACTCTACTACAATCTATTATACAAAGTAAGATATATGGCAAACGTGGACCAGGACGCAGAAGAGTATTTTGGTTGCAAAACCTAAGGGCGTGGTATGGGAAATCATCCAATGAGTTATCTCGAATTGCAATCAATAAAGTGAAGATAGCCGTGTTGATCGCAAACATACGAAATCGGATAAGCACCTGAACAACAAGAAGAAGAAGATTCTTTCTTCTGTTAAAACATGCTGAAGTTGTGTTACATACAGTTAAAGCATGTACAGAAAGAACATGCTCACTATAATTGGGATGCGCAAATTGCAGGCTTTTAGAAGAAGATATTTTTTTATTTTCTTTATTTTTGGCAGGTTTAAAAAATATATATCTTTATCAGGAGAAACTAAAGCTGTAGTAAAGTAATAGGTCTATATTCTCTGATACTACGACTATGTTTTTATTTGATGCATTGAGAGTTGTTGTAACTATTAACCGATCAGCATCACTTTCAGCTTGAGAGCAGGGATATTATTTGCAGCTAAAGTTTCTTTTGAAAAAGCAATAAAACGACATGAAAGACATTTGCCAGATTTTTTTCTTGATACAACTTTAAAAACCTGTCTCATATCGAATATCTCGTGCAGTTTTCGTTTTTAGACATCGGTCTCTTTCAGCACATTTTATTCTATGTTTCTGATAATCGACAAAAACACTTGCTTTTTTCCATAATTACGTACAATAAAATTAATATATCTAAAATTGCATCATACTGTTCAACAAGTTGCCATTTGTTTTTATGTACTAACATTCCTCCGTCCGTCACAAACAGAAAAATCTATTAATTCAGTAATATATTTTCGCAATTCTACAAAGAGGTTGTAGAAAACATTGTTAGGCGTTGGAATTTATACGTATGTATTCGTATGTTATATTTAAATCTATTTAAATTTTATGTCATTTAACAATTTAGAATTTTATTTGTATATAACGTTTATTAAATAATAATAATAATAATCGTACAGAATAAAAATTAACCTTTTAATGCTATATTTATAATTACTGAGTAATTCAGAAATAAAGCTATTTTGCCGCTTTAAAGACGTTATTTTTAATTTTTGATAATTTTTAACATAAAATTTCAGATCAGCGATCCAAAAAACCCTATACAGATAAGAAATAAAGTTCGAATAAAAAAAATACGCTTTTTCGCCATCTTGGATCCGCCATTTTGTGTTTTAGTTGAGTTTTAATGTCAAATTCGTAATTAGCGACCCCAAAAACCCCTAGATATCTAATAAAAATTAAAAAAATAAAATAAAAAATTTAGACCCTTGACGCAATTTTGTAGACGCCATTTTTGTTTTTAGACCAACTTTGAAGTCAGATTCGTAATCTGTGAACCCCAAAACCTTATGTTATCAAATGTCAGGCAATGGTTTAAATAAATAAAGAAGTTATAAACTTTTTAAATTAAGAATATATTAAAAAATACTTATTTGTTAATAACAATTGAAAAAATAAAAAGCACACCTTCTCACCTATGGGGAACTTTTCTATACACTTTTTCCGAAATAATAAAAAAAAATATTTCAAAATCGGTTTTGAGTCAACGAAGTTAGAACTTTTTTCCTTTAGTAAATTGACTAGATATATTTATTTAAATCAGAGTTAGTAATTATTTATATTATTTAAATAACAATTACAATGATATTACTACGGAATTAACTTTATAATATTGTAATCAATATTTATATTATTTGTATATAACTGACTACATTATAATCTCAATACTCTACGCACCTTATTCTCCTTAGCATAGAATTTCGGCTTAGACCGCGTAGTATTTGTATATGAACACCCAGCATTTTCTGGCTTAATGTGCCTTGCACCTTGTGAAGTCGAGCAAAAACCCGCGCGATGGCCATGCTCTTTGGTGGCTCGTGTTGTTCGAGTATCTAGAAATACTACGCGGTCTAAGCCGAAATTCTATGCTAAGGAGAATAATTTGAGTAACCGCGAAAGCCTCAAACAGTACATCTACGCACCTTCCGGAATTTCTGGAAGTACACAAAATTGTATAAAATTTGGCCTTTTGTCATCCAGGTATACAATATGTCGGTAATGCCTCGATTGATTATTTATTTGATGATGATATGTCTTTACAAACAACTAAGGAAAAATTTTTAGCTAACAGCAAGAATAAAAATAGATTTATTAATCTTCTTTATAAGAAGCTCATTGAAAATAATTTTGAATGCACTCAAGCAGAAGGTGATGCCGATCGTTTAATTGTTCAAACAGCTCTAGATTGCCTTTCTCCTCATGTCGTTGTTGTAGCTGAAGACATTGATGTATTGGTATTATTAATGGCGTTATCGCCAGATAATAAGTAATTTTTTTTAGACCACCGAAAAACAATATATTACCAAGAGTTTTCTCATCAAAGACAAGCTTAAATGATTTTCCAAATATTAAAAAGGAGCATCTTCTGTTTATTCACACTTTTACAGGATGTGATACAACATCAGCTTTTTATAGAAGAGGTAAAAATCATTTTGTAAAAATTTTCAATAATAATGTAAAGTTACGTGCCGCAGCTAAAGTATTTATGCTTGAAAATCAACGTGAAGAAGTACTTTTTAACGAAGGTATATTTTCTATTCTCGCACTGTATGGTGCAAAAACTTCAAACAACTTAAACGAATGGAGGCATAAACGTTTTATAATGCTCGCTTGTTATATTATGAATAGACAATGGTCTCCTGTGTAAAACTGCAAGCTTGCAACCTTGAACGATAAATAGCTTCTTTATATGAATTGCAAGTCTGCAACCTTGAACGCACGTGGCTTCCTGTCTCACGCTCCCTTTTAGAGATAACGCTTATCTTAGCTGATTAGGCATAGTATATATACTAGTAGCTTGCACCTCTAAGTTAAGCTCCAGTCAGTCGATAAGTTCCATTGTGTTCGTATCATAGCTAGATGTAAGAAATTGTCCGGCGGCTAGCTGTGTGCTTCCAATGTTATATTTCATTGTAAAATAAAAATAAACGTTTTTTAAAAAGTCGTTTCGGCGGCCTTTTAATAAAACTGGCGCAGTCGTTCGGATTTGTGGAGGAAAACCTGGAAAACTACAAACATCGAGTCGACCAGCAACTTTCCTTGAGGTTCAGCTCTTTGCCACAAATCGAAACCTACCACCCAGCGGATCTTCGGACATCTCCAACAGGGACAAACATCGCCCGATCGTGAGAAGCGCCCGTCGACCCAGCTCCTGCTCCTCCGTGGTTATTGGAACCATCTGGTCATTGGGACCACTCTTGATCATTGGGATCAGTCTCTGGTATTGGCAACGTCAACAACGACGACCCCAGGACAACTTTTGGATAACGCTCTAGCGCAAAGCTGGACTATCCAAGTCGGACTTCAGGACCTCTGTGCAGGCCAGCCGACATCAATAGGATCGACGCATCCTTTTTGAAGACAACAGGACGTAGCTTGATCGCACGCCGTTCGTCAATTTTAACGCACAATGTAAGTGCATATTTTTATAATAATTTTCAAGCTTTAGAGAAAAAGCAAAGGTATATTTTAAAGGCAACAAAGTAACGACTATTAAAGCGTTCGCCTAAGTAATAATTTTCAAAGTTTTAAAGGAAAAGCAAAATAATTAATTTTAAAGGCAACAAAGTAACGTAATATAATTTTCAAAAATAATTATTAAAGCGTTCGCCTAAACAACAAAGTAAAAATTTCAAAGGCAACAAAGTAACGTAATATAATTTTCAAAAGTGATAATTATTAAAGCGTTCGCCTAAAACAACAAAGTTAACTAATATAAAGTTTTAAAAATTATACTAACATAGTTTTAAATATTTATTTATAAGTCCAGGCAGAACGTAGTAAGCCAGACCAATTGCTGCACATACTAGGTGTGCTTAATTTGCATTTGTGCTTGCGTTCTTGCGCGTAGGTACCCCTGTTAAACATCCCCTAGTCATTAAACTGTTTACTAACATAAATAAAAATTAAAAATAAGTGAAACAAATAAAGCAAAATTAATTTTTGTCTATAAAATTTTTATGTTTAGATCACTATTATCTTGAATCATTAGTTAAAACACCTGTAATTATATTTTGAAACAATTGTAAAAATTTTATGTCACGAGATCGATCACGCTCACCAAGGAATTCTATCCCTAGAATTTTATTTTTAAATAATTTTGGGTTGTTACAACAAATATGGTTGATCAAAACGCATCATTGTTTCCCCACATTTTAATGTAGCTTTATTAAATGAAATTCCCACATATGATGGTAATCAAGCCACTCTTTCGGAATTTATCAGATCCGCAGAAATCATTGCAACTAAATTTTGTACAGAAAATTTAAACGATTATATCAACCAAGTAATTTTAAATTCGATAAGGAATAAATTAAAAGGTCAAGCGTTAGAAGTAATCACAGGTTACGAGTATGATACTTGGAAAGACTTAAAAAATGTCTTAATTGAAAATTTTGGCGACCAAAGGTCAGAATTGAATCTCTTAATTGATTTAACTAAATTAAAACAGAATAAAGACTCTCCCATAGAATTTTTCAATAAAATTAGAACTCATTTAGCTATTTATAATTCAAAAGTTTCTCTGAGTCAAGAATCAAAAGACATTATCACTCATAAATTAAAGGCTAACAAAGACTTAGCACTTCGCACTTTTACAAGTGGACTAAATGAAAATTTAGGAAGCTTCGTAAGAAGTAGAAACCCAACTTCACTAGAACAAGCCTTAAGCATAGTAAAAGAAGAAATTGATATCAGATATTCTCAAAATCAAAATAATTTTCAAAGTCAAAAATTAAATAAATCAAATTTAACTTCCAATATTCAAACAAGAATTTAATAACCCAAATTTTATACAAAGACCATTCCAACAAAATCGAAGTAATTTTAACCAAAATCCTAAAAGTAATTTTAATCAAAATCCCAACTATTTTAAAAGTCCAACATATTTAACAATCCTAATAATTCTAGGAATAACTCAAAATTCAAGCTTAATGCTTTGCACCTAAACCAAATTTTTCACCAACAAATAAACCAGAACCTATGGACTTTAGCACTATAAAAAGACCAGCTACTCAACAATCAAATTTCCCTAATAAATATCGAGCAAGTTCTCAAACGTTAATAGAAATTTTAATCAACTATTTTATCACAATAATGTTCAACAAGAAAATTCCCTGTTGATCATGAAAATCTAACAGAAAATTTATCGACAACTCTCCTGAAGAAAATAAAAATTTCACTGAAAATTTATTCGAAAATTCTCAAGAAAATCCAGAATACAAACAATCAGACCTATATTTTCAAAATGAACCCCAAGACTTAGACATTACATCAGATTATTATGAATTTCCCAGATCCAAACGATACAGTAAATTTTCATTAAGAGCCTCGGAAAAGCATATTTTAACTTTTAATATAAATTCAAAATCAGATCTTCCTTATATTATAATTCCCGCCACTGGCGATAAACTTTTAATTGATACAGGTAGCTCACAAACAATAATTCTCCAGAATTTGTACACAACATTTTCCAAATTATATTTATGAAACAGAATTCGAGATAATTACATCTCTGGAATTTCTCAACATAACTTAATTGCAGATTTACCAATCCCCAGTCTTTTTATGAAAACGGAACACATACATGTTATTTATATAATTTTAACCCAGACTATATAGGACTTATTGATCCGACTTATTTTCAAATTATCCGCACGAATAGATTATAAATGGATGCATATTCAGACAGAAAGAGCTACGATACATTTTATTACAACCCGTAAAAAAAAAACTAACAAGAAAAAAGTGAAACTAATGTAATTTTTCCAACCTAAAAATTGAGATTTTATTTTTCTTAACAAACCTACAGTTAACCCTGTACAGAACTTTTTGTAAAATTTATCAGCATAAAAAAAAATGTAACTAAAATAACTCCAACATTAAAAATTAACTGAAAAAGCATGACTAAGCCTTCAGCAATTGAAATCATACAATAATCAATTTAAACAAGCGTAATTAATACTTAAAACGAAATACAAGAAATTAATGTTTATAATCCTTAATCTTATAAAAACAAAATTATGAACTCAACAAAAATCAATGCACATATAATTTCAAAACTGACGAAAAGTCAACTCATAAGGTTTAGTAATTCAAACATAAATTTGTAAATATTTAGATTATATAGCTCCTTCTAAAGTAGGAATAAAATCAGATTCATCTAAAAATCAATAATCAAAATTTCCCAGCACTTAAAAATCTAAATAAAAATAATTTTTAACCCAATAGTCTACTAAAGAACATTTATCAAAAATTTGCCAAAATAACTAAATTTTAAACCGTGTGTTTAAAGAAAAAAAATAAGATGTTCACACCCTTGAATTTTTGAAAAACTTTAAGTATTAGAAATAAATTCTAATAAATAAATCAGTAACATTCAAATACCAAAAGTATTTTAAAAAAATAACATCTTAAGAAAAACTTAAGACTAAAATCATTTAAATCAGAAAAAAACTCAATAAAAATTATACTTAACAAACAAACAAGACCTAAGCTTGTATTAATCTAGTATTTACAATTTTTAATAATCACAATATTTCTCGCGTTAAAACTAAGATGTTCACAGCAACATACCTTATAATTGATATTGCTAAAGGAAAACAAAGAAAAACCTTTACAACCATTTAAAATTAAATTCAAATTCAGAAAAGTCAAACATTTCAATTAAACGAAAAGTATTTATTAAACAAATCTCAGAAGTAAAGATTAAATTTAAAATTAAAAACCATTCAGAAAGATCAAACATTTCAATTAAACGAAGAAGTATTATTTAAATAATTTCAGAAGTAAAGTAAAATTTAAAATTAAAACCAATTCGGAAAAATCAAACATTCCAATTAAATAAAAAAATATTTGTTAGAACTAATTTCAGAAGTAAAATTGAAATTCAAAATTAAATCTAATTTTTTAAAAAATATGGAAATATAAAACACCCTGACTAAAAGGAACTATTGCTCTCTCTTTTTCAGGATTACTACACTCTTCATCGCCTGTACCTGCTGACTCAATCACTAGTTATACAGAGCGATATTATTATTAAAAATTTAAAAGATATCCTGGATTATATCCTCTAAACTTAGGAAACGTAGTGCTTAAACAAGCGAATGGACGCTTATTAGAAATGTAGACTATACCCCTATATTTGTTAATTATGACACACTTAGAACTAATTTAATGAAAATAATACCGTTACTTGAAAATAAAAGTTACGTTATTGAATATACAAAATTTAAAAGGATTGATGATGTTATTATCAATCATAACAATTTACTCATAATATTAAAACAATATCTTGAAAAAACAGATAAACTCTAAGTCAATTATTCCTGATGTCAACACAAAATTAATAAAAGAGGACTTTTCGATGGACTTGGATCGCTTTCAATTTTAACTGGAAACCTCGACGCAACGATGGAGTCAGATATGAATCTATGATTACTAAATTGCAAGAAAGCAATAAAATTCAAAATGACGTTATATTAGAACAAACTAAAATTTAAATGATACCATCTCAGTAATCAATGATATAGCAAAGAGTCAAGAATTATTAGACAGAATATAAATAAATAATTACAAAATGAGGAATTAGGCAAAAATCTCGCTACATACTCCTTAAAAACAGTCTTGCTAGAAGCAATTCAATTTTTGCAACTACTTATTAACACTTGTTTGGAACTAGAAAATGCATTAACTTTTGCCCAAATCAACAGATGCATATGTCATTAATTGATAATGACGATTTAATTGAAAATCTAAATGAAATTTCGACGTATCTCAATAGCATATCAGAAAAAGCTTTAACTATTCCATATCCTGCAGAGTTACAGTATTACATTTATACGAGTCAATTATCATTACAAAAGTTTATCAAGTTAAAACAGAATTACATTTATATTCGAAATACCTCTTACTTCCAAAACTAACGATTATCAAATGATACAATTAATACCATTTCGATTTTTATCCAAATTATCATTTCGTATGATTATACCTACTTATAGTACTTTATTATTTAACGTTAAAAACAGCATTCCCATTGAAATAAGTCATTGTAAACTTATAACTTTAGACACCTACTTTGTAATCAAATAACTACTTTGAAATCCCCAACGACAAATTGTGCGAAACACAACTTCTGTCATTTAATAAAAATAAAACATGTATCCCTTATTTATTCAATTTACAGAAATCAAAATATCACAAATAAATCTGCGACATGGTTAATATCTTCCCCATCTGAAGCAATATTGGACGTCAAATGTAAAAATCAGAATTTTAGAAAAGAATATCTGGCACTAACCTCTTACACCTCAGTTCAGACTGTCTTGTTTCAATAAATCAAAAACACAGTATTCACCGCAAAAGACCTCAAATGAAATTGTTAATTTAACAATTTCAAACATTGACCGCTTATAATTCTGAATCAAACCACATAAATGTTTCAAAGATTGACTTGATACCTCTTGACACCCAGAAATTGGTTGAGGACCGAATTAAACTTAATAAATATGAAAATTTGTTAAAACCTGTTAATTATATTAAATCTGATAATTTAAGTGTGTCTGCAATTATATTTACTCTGTGTACTATTCTTATGTTAATAATTTTATATTGTATTTGTATTATAATAGAAACACAATGAAGATTAAACTTATTAGATTTTTAATAAAGATTTTGAACGGTTAACGTAAATGCATAAGTTTAATTTTCTTTTCTCTTTGTAAGTTCAATGGAGGCATATTTGAATACCACCCATTGAACATTTTATCGGCGGACGTGTTATATTATGAATAGACAATGGTCTCCTGTGTAAAACTGCAAGCTTGCAACCTTGAACGATAAATAGCTTCTTTATATGAATTGCAAGTCTGCAACCTTGAACGCACGTGGCTTCCTGTCTCACGCTCCCTTTTAGAGATAACGCTTATCTTAGCTGATTAGGCATAGTATATATACTAGTAGCTTGCACCTCTAAGTTAAGCTCCAGTCAGTCGATAAGTTCCATTGTGTTCGTATCATAGCTAGATGTAAGGAAATTGTCCGGCGGCTAGCTGTGTGCTTCCAATGTTATATTTCATTGTAAAATAAAAATAAACGTTTTTAAAAAGTCGTTTCGGCGGCCTTTAAATAAAACTCGCTTCAAAGACGAAAGCGGTCAAATTGCATCACTTCCTCCAACAGAAGATACAGCTCAACAGCATATTAAAAGGGCTTATTTGCAAATACAGCAGTGGAAAAATAATTCACTAATAAAGAAAATTATTTAATACCAGTGCAAATGACGCAACCAGCAGCACCGGACATTTTAAAAATTATTTTTTGCTCATGCAAAACCGGATGTGGGGCAGCATGTGGATCCAGAAAAAGTGGTTTGCATTGCTCCCCTGCATGCATTGTTTGTAGTGGCAATGATTGCAATAATCATCCACCAATTGAAGAGGAGCGAGAATTCGAAACTGAGGATTTAGACGCCTACTGTATTATAAAAAAATATAATATTCTTTAATAAAGTTTTCATGTAAATATTTTTAAATAATGACACTTTTATAAATAACATAAATAAATAAAAAACATTAAGAACAAATTATGTATACTATTCATTTGTGTACTAGATTTGCAATAAAAACAATTTGCTTTTTTATAAATATCGCCAGAAATAATAAAAAAAATATTTTTCATAAAAATTTCATTGTTATCGTTATTTAAAAAATATAAATAATTACTAACTCTGATTTAAATAAATATATCTTTCCGTAAGATTTTAATAGAAACAGTTCACTTTTCTATAAATCTGTCGAAAATTTTTTTTATATATAAATTTTGTTATCATTGTTTAAACAATATAAATAATTATTATTTTAAATTGTCTAAAATATTATTTATACTAAATTTTCAATAAAAACTCTTCACTTTCTTGTAAATATTACGAAAAAACATTTAAAAAATCAATATTTTCCGTAAATGTTGCTATTATTGTTTAAACAATATAAATACATCTTAACCACGAGTGCGGGAGACATTGTTGATAA
This sequence comes from Agriotes lineatus, assembly GCA_940337035.1. Classification (NCBI taxonomy): domain Eukaryota; kingdom Metazoa; phylum Arthropoda; class Insecta; order Coleoptera; family Elateridae; genus Agriotes; species Agriotes lineatus. The sequence continues at coordinate 48,052 of CALNHX010001336.1, read as the reverse complement.
TAAATTTTTAATAAAAACAATTAATATATTCACAAATATTGCGAAAAAAAATTTAAAAATAATTTTTCCCATAAATTCAGTTTTTATTGTTTAAACAATATAAAAAACTATTTCCTGAAATTGGGATGTTTCTGATTTTGAATAATAATATTAAAAAACACACATTTTAAAAAAAATTATCAAAATCGGAGCTGTTGCTGAGAATTAAGAACTTAAAACCTTCATCGACTCGACTATATCCACAAATCCACGAACAACTGCGAAGTCCCGAAAGTTGACGAGCTACACCCGAAAAATATGAACACATCCCAACCTTCATCCATCGGTTCGTCTAAACGCGTTTGAAAATCGTGATGTGACGTCATAAGTTCCTCGCGAAAGCAGAGCGGTTCACTGAATAACTAACCGCATTCGTCGCTAAAATACGCCTTTGCGTTAATTAAACTTAAATTGAATGTTATTCAGAGTGTTATCGGGGCTCTTTCAAAACAGGGCAACCAATTTAGAAAGATCTTTTGACGATATAATACCGTTTCTATCAGAAACATTAAAGTGTGCAATTTATTTGCCAACATTTGATGAAAATATAAAAAACTTGCCACAGTGTTTCAACAATTACAAGAAAGTGAGGATAATTCTTGATTGCACTGAAATACCTTTGCAACAACCAAAATGCTTAAAATATCGTCTGCGATGTTATTCATATTATAAATCTATGAATACAGTAAAACTTTTGGTTGGAGTAAACCCCGCAGGTGTTATAACCTACTTGAGCCCAGCATATGGCGGAAAAGTATCTGATAAAGCCATATTTAACAATGAGCAAATTATTAACCTGTTGATGCCATATGTTGATCAAATAATGGTCGATAAAGGTTTTGCCATTGAGCAAGAATGTGCAGAAGCAGGAATAACCCTAGTTCGTCCCCCATTCTTGAGAAAGGCGCCTCAGCTGAGTAAATCGCAAGCAGAAAAAACAGCAAGCATCGCAAGAGCTAGGGTGCATGTAGAAAGGGCGATCCAGCGATTAAAAGTATTCAAGATTTTCACAGAAAAAATATCATGGAATTTATTACCACACATCGACAATATAGGTGTAATTTTAGCAGCACTTGTCAACTTGTCCAAGCCAATTTTGGTTGATGATAAGTTTTAATTAATGATTATTATGTAAGTACAGTTTAATAGAAGATTTTATAAGTCAAAATTGAAGTTATCTAAGATTTTAGTTTGATAAATAAAAATCTTATTGTCGTAACATATTGTTTAATAATTAAAAAGGTTTATACACTGTGTTTTTTTTATCGCGTTGCAGCACATATTACGTGCATCGTTTTTTCATGAGTGTTTAAAATTTTGATAACATTTGAAATAAACTAATTTCATAGTTGCCGCAGCGGAATCTACATCGCAGTAAAAGTTGACACTCCAAATCTAGAAAAGGGGGAAAGCAGCAATTTGAAGAGAAAGCTACCTCAGACACGAAGTGCCAGATGTGAAAATAAAAGAGCTAGAATGGAAGGTAAGAAATATTTAGATTTAAAAAAGGACGATGATGGTCATTTCAAGTTGATGGTTAATATAAATGAACGTACAATAAAACCAGGATGTCTCTCCCGAAATTGTCAAATTTCAAAAGTACGATTTTGTTCTGAATTTGAGGAGGAAGAAAGAAAAAAGATTTTTGAGTATTTTTGGCAATTAACTTGGGATATGAAGAAGACCTTTTGTCGACATTAAGTATAGGAGAGTGGATGGTCAGAGAATACGCAAACGAAGATGGTGGAATGAATTTGCCTGAAGAAAACATACAAAGACCTGCTAGAAACAGGCAAAGTACAACAAACGGGTCAAGAAAAACTTTAAGAAAGTTTCTGTCAGAAGTCCCTAAAATGGAGTTGCACTACTGTCGTGCTAGAACCAAGAAGCTGTATTTACAGCCCGACTTCAAAAATAAAGCGGAATTTTACAGAGAGTATAGAAACAATTGCTCAACCAGGGAAACAAATCATCTATCCAAAACAATTTTCATACAAGAAATGACCAAAGCCAATATCAAAATATTTAAGCCGCGAAAGGACCAGTGCGATTTGTGTATTTCAGACAAATTGGGAAACATTTCAGATGAGGATTATGCGAAGCACCAAGAGAAAAAAGAACAGGCGAGGCTTTTGAAAACAGAAGATAAAGAGAAAGCTACTAATAACTCCAAAGAGATAACTGCTTTTTGTGTAGATGTAGAATCAGTAAAATTATTCCCAGTTCTCCAAGCCAGTGCAATTTACTATAAAACCAAGCTTTGTGTCCATAATTATACCATTTATAACACGGTCACCAAAGATGTAATCTGTTATCTTTGGGACGAGTCCCAAGGTGGTCTTGAGGCCAATATTTTTGCTACTATCCTTACAGAGTTTCTTTCAGACTATCTCTCAGAAAATAACACTACAAAACAATTCATAATTTACAGCGACGGGTGTGGATACAAAAATAAGAATGTTATACTTTCAAACGCCCTCCTCCACTTTGCTATGGAACATTGTATATCAGTTACCCAGAAATATCTCCATAAGGGCCATACCCAGATGGAGGTGGATTCTGTCCATTCAACCATTGAAAGGCGCCTTAAAAATCGTGACATTTACTTGCCTTACGATTACATTGCTGTTTGCAATTAAGCAAGGAGGGGACAACCTTATCGTGTAAAATACATGAATTATGCAGAGTTTAAAGACTTCAAAGGTATTCAATACTGCTCATCTATCCGACCAGGATATAAACCTGGGGACCCTTTAGTCAGTGATGTTTGTTGCTATAAATATTCACGAAGTGGAGAAATATCCTATAAAGTACAATATACAGATAATTATGAAGCACTACCAAAGAGAGCGACTACCAAGAAGCAAAAGTTTGATATTTCTCCTTTATACAGCTCGCAGCCAAAAATTAAAAAGAAAAGTACGACCACCTGCAAGCCTTGAAGACAGTTCTTGACAAGCAATACTGGTTTTTTTACGATAATTTACCGCATTAATTTTATTCATTTTGTTACTGTAAGTGCCTTAAGTGAAAATTGTGTTTTCATATTTTATCGTTGTTGATTAGTGCCTTAAGAGTGAACATTTATTAAAGATTTTCATGTTTTGTTTATTCACGTTTGTATTTTTTTATTATTGTCTTAAGAATGTTAATGTTTTTTTGTCTGTGTTCTGTATCTAGGTGAATAAAGACTTGATACTTATCTATTTCTTTACAACAGGTAAATCCCATTGTTGCGGATATATTGTTATTATTTTATATTGTTAGAAAAAACATATAGTCGCTTTTTAAAATGCCAGAGTTTTGTCAACAAAAAATAAATAAAGTTTTTCTGACACAAAAAACGAGCCCGTAACATAATGCCGCGCCAGAGTGCTGTTCTCGAGCTGCTCAATGTAATTATTTCACTCAGACGTATCCTCGTAGCGGTCAATACTCAAGTCACTGAATTAATAAGATTGACCGATGTTGCTGAAGTTACTCTAAAAATTAAAGGTACCCTCAACGATGATATTTACGAACTATCTAATGTGCGAACTGTCTCAAATCTCAAGCTACCTCAACAAAGTATGAACATCAAGAATATGTCACAGAAATGGAAGCATTTAATGAATATCCCGATTCAAGAACTAAAAAATGTCGAACCTCGTGTACTGATTGGTCAAGATAATATCGATCTTACCATAGCTCGAGAAGTCGTTCAGGGTGCACCAAATGCGCCAATAGCTTCTCGAACTAAACTTGGTTGGGTAATTCATGGAAATTCAACAATATTTAGAGATCGTATTGATTCCGAATTCACATTTTTTACTACAATAGAGAATGAAACTGCAGAACTTGAAAATTTGGTACGAGAATCTGTATTTATGGATAATCTGGGTGTTGAGAATTCTTACGAGACGAAATTGGCTCCAGATGATCAAAGAGGACTTGAAATAATGGAAAGAACGTGTCATCGTCTTGATAATGGTTCTTGGGAAATCGGATTGCTGTGGAAAACTGAGAACGCAGTATTACCTGATAGCAAGAGCGCTGCGCTTCGAAGACTTTACAGCATGGAGAGAAATATGGACACCAATCCTATCTTGGCAAATAAATACTGCAAACAAGTAGAAGACTTTCTTAAGAAAGGTTATGCAAGAAAACTTTCCCCAGAAGAAAGAAAGAAAAAGACACCGAGAACCTGGTACCTTCCCCACTTCGCTGTAAAGCATCCCAACAAACCTGATAAGTTCAGGTTCGTATTTGATGCAAAATCTAAATCAAATGGAGTTTCTTTCAATGATAATTTCTTAAGAGGTCCTGATCTTCTAAATTCTTTATTAAATGTTCTCTTCAAATTTCGACAGTATCCCATTGCTGTGTCTGGAGACATTCAGGAGATGTTTTTACAAGTTCGCATTAGGCCTGAGGATCAGGAAACTCAGCGTTTTTTGTGGCGAGGTAGAGATCGAAAGTCTCCTCCTGAAGTCTATAAGATGAAAGTGATGATTTTTGGTTCCATATATTCACCAAGCTGTGCCATATATGCCACTAGAAGAAATGCCGATGAATATGCTATACAATTTCCTGAGGCTGTCAAAGCAATCCATAAACATCACTATATGGACGATTATCTGGACAGTTTTTTGAACGAACAGCAAGGTATCAAAGTCGTTAAAGAAGTGATAGAGGTACATGCATTTGGTGGTTTCAAGATACTAAACTGGATTACAAATTCGATGCATCTGCTAGAAGGGATTCCACCTGAACTACGTGCAAAAAGTCAAACGTCGCTCAATATAGAACAATCAACAATTGAAAGAGTATTAGGGCTTCTATGGAATCCTAAAGATGATACTCATAGTTTTTCTATCCGTTTCACAGAAAAAATTTGGCAATATACTTAATCACTCCGCAATGCCAACTGAAAAGAAGTTTTGAGAATTGATATGTCTATATATGACCCGCTTGGAATGTTAGCCGCTTTTACAATCCAAGGAAGAATTCTGCTTCAAGAAATTTGGATGGAGAAATTAGACTGGTATGAAAAATTGTCTCCTAAATTATTTGATAAATGGAAAATTTGGATAGCTGACATGAAGAAGTTAACTGATCTTAAGGTACCTCGATGGTATGGACTGAACAACAATACACTTGAGGTGCAATTGCACGTTTTTTGTGATGGTAGCCAGAAAGGGTATGCAGCAGCGGCATACTTTAGAGTCAAAATATGTGAACGAAGTTTTGTGACTCTTGTTATGGCCAAATCTCGGGTAACATCACTCAAACCCATGACTGTACCACGGATTGAATTACAGGCTGCTCTTCTTGGTGCAAATTTGGCAAAAATTATTTTAACAGGTCATACAATTGATATTAGTAAAACATGCTTATGGTGTGATTCAAAAATTGTTTTAAGCTGGATAAACTCAAACCCTAAAACTTTCAAAATTTTTGTTGGAAACAGAGTTTCCCAAATTCTTGAATTAACTTCTGCTGAAAATTGGTATTGGTTATCTACTAAGTTAAATATTGCTGACGAAGCTACTAGAGGATTATGGAACATGGATAAGCACGATGAATGGTTCAAAAATTGGCAAATTGAAAGCACTTTGGAGAAATTTGAAGATGAGAAGAAAAAAGTCTACTTTGTTGGCGTTCATACAGCATATCAAAATATATTTAGTTTTTCCAGGATTTCAAATTTTACCAAATTGGTACGTGCAGTTGCATGGTTTTTCAGATCAGTCGAAATTTTCAAGAAAAAAATAGGCGTTGAACATCTTCACTTTTACTCGCAAGAGCTTCATGTCAGGGAAATTGAAAATGCCGAAATAACCCTATTCAACAAGCTCAAAACGAAAGCTTTCCTGAAGAAGTCAACAGACTTGCAGGGCAACAAACCAAATGAAAAGAAAAAGCAAATATTCAATTTGAGTCCATTTCTTGACAAAGATGGAATTTTAAGAGTTCAAGAAGACTAAATAATGCTCATAACTTGAGTCTCTTCGCAAAATTTCCAATTATTCTAGACTCGAAGCATTTATTGACAAAATTGATAATAAGACATTATCATGCATTAAAAAATCATCAGGGAAGGGAAGTTGTATTGAACGAAATAAGGCAGAAATTTTGGATTTTCAATGCGAGAACCGCTATACGAAATTTTCAGCGAGCTTGTGTTATTTGCAGAAAAATAATGCAAAACTGGAAACTCAAATTATGGGGGATTTGCCAGAAGCGCGAGTTATACCTCAAGTCCGAGCATTGTGGTTTCTGGGATGGATTATTTTGGTCCTATGAACGTCACAATTGGTCGAAGACGGGAGAAGCGATATGGGGTATTATTTACATGTATGGCAAAGCGAGCGGTGCACTTGGAAATGGCTTCATCTCTCACAACAGATTCAGCAATTATGGCTATTAGACGTTTTATTTGTAGAAGGGGATATCCAACCGAAATATATTCTGACAGTGGTACAAATCTACGGGGTGCAGAAAAGGAACTACGTATAGCATTGCAAGAGAAGTTGAATGTTCAAGAAATTCAAAATTTTTGTGCTATTCGTAAGATACAATGGTATTTTAATCCGCCAGCGGCAGCACATATGGGAGGAGTATGGGAAAGAATGGTACGATCGGTCAAAGAAACTTTAAACATAATTTTAAAGGAACAATGCCCCAAAGAAGAAGTCCTCATTACCCTTTTTGCAGAGGCAGAATACTCCGTTAACAGCCATCCTTTAACTTATGTATCTAGCGATAGTCAAGATGTAGAAAGTTTGACTCCTAATCATTTTTTGATTGGAAGTGTGGAGTTCCTAGCCCTGGAATTTTTTCTGACAGCGAGTTCATTCATAGGAAACAATGGCGAATTTCACAACGTCTTGGCGACCATTTTTGGAAGCGATGGTTGCACGAATATGTGCCAACCTTAGTCAGAAGAGGAAAATGGAAAAATAAAAAAAGGAATATTTCAGAAGGGGATATAGTCATTTTAGCAGATACAAGCCCTAGAAATTCATGGCCTAAAGGCAGAGTGCTACGAACTTATCCAGGAAAAGATGGATATGTTCGAGTTGTAGATCTCAAAACAACATTTGGAGTTTACAGAAGGCCTATCTTAAAATTAGTATTGTTGAAAAGTGCTGAATGAAGGGAGTTTGAAGGAATTTCGTTTCTTTATTTTGAAGGCTGGGAGAATGTTGCGGATATATTATTATTTTATATTGTTAGAAAAAACATATAGTCGCTTTTGATTTTTAAAATGCCAGAGTTTTGTCAACAAAAAATAAATAAAGTTTTTCTGACACAAAACGTGTTAACAGTTAATTGTAGCCGGCAGTCTAGCTTTAAAAGTATACGCCAATACACCCATTATAGGGCAAAATGACAGAATTAAGACTTACTATTTATTATTTTACATTGAATCCCAATCAAATTACATATAGATGCACAAGTACTTGTATCTGCGAAAATTGATAAAAAAAATTGCACAAAACTCGTAAGACTTTTCTAAAAAAAAAATATTAAAACAAAAAAATTGGTAAGTGATATGAATAATATGTTACTATGATTCATAATAATTCAGAAAGATAGAACATAAAACTCTTTCATCTATACTTATGAAGTTTTTATCATCTCCTGTAAAATCTTTGTGAATGCACATACGAGGTTTTGCACTTTCACCGACGATATGGGTTTACCAATTCGCAGTACAGTAGCCCATTGTTTTGACAGCTTCAAATCTTTCGGAAATTTATGCAAACTAATGCCTTTTATGGCGTAACTTTTGCACTGAGGGACAGAACAAATACACCTCGATTTAGGTTTCATAATAATTATACAAAATTTACGGTATAAAACTGATATTTTTGATTAAACATTTCTCTCACTCCTGCCTTTATATGTATTTATGTATAACTGATCCACAGCTGATCTATGTTGTTCACGTCTTCTATAATTGCTTATTCCTCCGCCAGGCGCCAACACTTGTCTTGCACTTTCCCAATTCTATTTTCATTATTTTAAGTAAAACTGTAAGCTTGTTAAGTTAGAACTTTTTATAATAGTTAGTTTGTAAACCATAGTTTTGATATTTTGAATTATTCTGTATTTATGTTGTATTACTATATCTTAAGGTTAAACAATAAGAATAGTTTATATAAAAGAAGAGAGATGTAATAGGTGCCTGCTCGTGTGCAACTCATCTCTGGGAGCTATATCTCCTTAGTATCTTTGGCATCAAAGTTCGGCTTGTTGGGCTCCGTGGTGGGTGGGGAGCTAGGGAGATGAAACCTTTTCTTTCAGCATAGATGATGAGATTAAAGAAACCACACAGGGCGCGTCTTCGGATACCCCTCAAGCAGAAATACAACAGCAGCAGCAACAGCAGCTGCAAAAAACAGAAGAGGAGCAACAGACTCTTCCAAAGAGGAAGAGGATTTCTGGTGCCGAACAGAAGCGCAGGAGGAAGGCTCGCTTAATTGCAGAGAACTCCGGCACTACGGCCTCTACCTCCACCCAAGGGCTGGCTCCCGAAGCTAACCCTAAGGTGGCATGTTCAGGTCAAAGGAAATACAGAAGTGGAAAGGGACGTGGGTCATCCTCAACCACTACCAAGGGACTGGCTCCCAGAGCTATCCCTAAGGCGGTTGGTTCCGGTAGGCCTACACCTTTCACAAGCAAAAGGATTAGATCAGATTGAAGCACACCCTCCACCTCTAATCCGAAAAATAAGGTCAAGCCAGACCAAAAAGTAACTGAAAGGGTAGGTGGTTACAAAGAGGCCCTCACGAGGCACCTGCGCCTGGCCATCGTGGATCTAAGGACCCCCCTCGGTAAGATCACCCAGGTCCAAGCGGACCTAATAAAAGCTCAATTGCTAGTGGCTTTGGACAACCGCATGTTCGTCCTAGCCGAAGGCCAAATTCCACCCACTTTCAAGGGCTGGCAGTACTCCGGGGAGATTCTTAGAATCACCTGCGAGGATGACCAGACCCTGAAGTGGCTAACACAGGCAGTGTCAAACCTGCCCACTTTATGGGAGGGCGCCCGTCTCAATGTCGTCAAGGTGGATCGGCTGCCCAGGCTGGCGAAAGCAGCTCTGTGGATTCCAGGGAAACCAGAACCTACGGAGACTATTATTCGCCGACTGGCAGTGCAGAACCCCGGTATAGGTGTTCGGGACTGGCCCCTCTTCCACACAGCCGAAAAGGAGGAGCCCGTTGGCAGACTCCTAGTTTTTGGGCTAAACCAGGAGGCTGAAACAGCAGTCAAAAGTAGAGGTAATAAACTGCACTATCAGTTTACAACTCTAAAATTAGAAATTCAGAGGCCTGGAGATGCAGTTCCAGACTCCAACCCCTCAAGGCAGGGTGCGTCTACGGATACCCGTAAACCCCTTTCTGTTGCAGAGCAGGGTGCGTCCTCGGATACCCCTCCATCGCCAGTAGGAGAGGGGCTGCTAGCACAGCAGCCATTCGAAGTAGAAGCCTCACAACTCCCCACCCCCATGGATACTCTTGAGGAGGAGAGGGAGCTGATGAGTATGCTTTTAGGGTCCGGGTCGGACACCGAGGTCGAATAATTTATTGTCGACCTCATGTCCTCCCAACCTGGACTAAACATCATACAAATTAACCTGCAACACTGTCGAGAGGCTGCTGTTACTCTACGCAGACAGCTCAACAGCCAGCAGGACACTGTTGCATTAATACAAGAGCCTTGGATTGTAAAATCTAAGATCTGTGGATTAATTAATCGTAATGGCACTGTTTTTACAGATAGCACCCATGAGGAACCAAGGACGTGCATCTACTGTCCCAAGCATTTACAAGCCTTTGCTTTGCCACACCTCTGTACGCGTGATACTACGGCGATACAGATGAGCTATAATATAAACGAAGGAAAGGAAGATGTCATTTTCGCATCGGTATACCTCCCCAGTGACTCAGTTGACCCTCCACCTAGCGCGGAGTTGATCGAATTGGTGAACTACTGTGAGAGGAACAACAAAAACCTAATTATTGGCTGTGATGCAAATGCTCACCACGTTTCGTGGGGTAGCAGTGGCATTAACACCCGAGGTAGGTTCTTACTTGAGTACCTAATAAGAACAAATTTAGAAATACTGAACCGTGGATGTGAACCAACTTTTGTCACAACGCGTAGCCAGACCGTGTCACTCTGGCCTCTTCAGATATTTCCAATAATATTGTGGGCTGGCAGGTATCACCTGTTGTGTCTATGTCAGACTACAGATGGCTTTGTTTCAACTTATCTGGAACTATAGCTCAACCAAAACAATATCGAAACCCTAGCCGGACTGACAGACTATCTTACAAGACAGATCTGGAAGCTCACCTGGTGAATTCGGTTTTCCCAGAAAAGATTGATCAGGTAGAGGACTTGCAAATCAGTGTGGATAACCTGCAGAATTCGATCCTACAATCTTACGAATCGTCATGCCCTTTGAAGACAGCCAAGGCGAGTCGCACAACCTCCTGGTGGTGTCCGAAACTCGACGGGATGAAATCAACATTGAGCAAACTATTTAACAAAGCAGCAAACAGAACTAGAATTACTAGTGACTGGGAGGCCTATAAAGACCAAAAACGATTATACAAAAAAGAAATCCGCCAGAGACTCTTGGAAAACGTTTTGTAGTTCCATAGAGTCCACTGCCTCCGCGGCTCGGTTGAAGAAGATCCTTTCTAAGGATCCAAACCAACAGCCAGGCTGTCTCAGGCGAGGGGGTGGTTCTTTTACAACCAAACCCAAAGAGACAGCGAAAGTGCTAATTCAAACACATTTTCCAGGCTGTATTGTCACCCCTGACAATGTATGGCCAAAACCCAATGTCCCACCTCCCTCAGAGGAGGATTGGAATGTGGCAAACCAGGTCGTACGGGGTGGCAAAGTAACCTGGGCTATAAACTCCTTTCTCCCCTTCAAGTCGCCAGGAGTGGACGGTATCTTTCCAGCCCTGCTACAATGGGGACTGGACCTGATGCTTGTTCACCTGGTGCGCATCTACCGGGCATGTGTCGCTTTTCTATATATACCGGAGAGCTGGAGAGAAGTGAAAGTAGTTTTTATACCTAAACCAGGGCGTTGGATTATACCCAGGCCAAATCATATCGTCCCATTAGTCTTACATCCTTCTTACTAAAGACGCCTGAGAGACTTTGTGAACGAGAAATACGGGAAAGGGTGCTGCTTTACACCCTTGCACCCGAACCAATACGCCTATATCTCAGGGAGATCTACTGAATCGGCGCTACATGCTGTAGTGAACCGTATTGAGAGATCGCTAGACAATAAAATGTCCACTCTGGAGTTTTCATTGATATTGAAGGAGCCTTTGACAAGGCTTCCTTTGAGAGCATTAACTCTGCCTTACGCAGGCATGTGTGGCACCCACTCTCTGTGAGTGGATAAAACACATGCTTATCATGAAGCAGTACAATTTAATATAGGAGACAACTCCATTAGAGGTGTTGTGACGAAGGGCTATCCGCAAGGGGGGGGTTCCGTCCCCACTACTGTGGAATACAGTGGTAGACAGCCTTCTAAGCACACTCAATGATGCTGGATTCTATACTACTGGATATGCGGATGACATCGTCATCTCATTACTGGCAAGTTCGAGGGCACGCTCTGTAACTTGATGCAGACAGCTCTTCGAATAACAGAAACATGGTGTAATGAACAGTCACTCTCTGTCAATCCTTCAATGACAGAAATGGTACTTTTCACAAATAAAAGGAAGGTGGGACCTTTACGTAGACCTCTCCTATTCAACACTTCTCTCAGCTTTTCAGACAATGTCAAATACTTGGGAGTTATTTTTGACAGACAGCTGAATTGGGAGAAACATTTAAAAGTTAAAAACTGAAAAAGCATGCATGGCATTCTGGCAGTGTCGCCGCGCTTTGGGTAAATCCTGGGGACTCTCCCCTCAAATTACCTTGTGGCTGTATACTGCCGTGATAAGGCCCATGCTATGTTATGGAGCACTTGTCTGGTGGCCAGGGTCAGACGGGCTACGGCAGCAGGTAAACTAGGACATGTGCAACGCCTTGCCTGTCTTAGTTCTACAGGTGCTATACGCTCAACCCCTACGGCCGCTTTAGAGGTGGTCTTATGCTTCCACCACTTGATCTTTTTGTGGTGGAAATAGCCGTAAAGACCGCCTTGAGGCTGAACCACAAAGGGCTGTGGCACACAGCAGGCAGGGGAGGCAGGCATACCCGCATCTGAATGAGGCCGTCGACAAGATCCCTCTTCTGGACGCTATAGTAGATTACCTCCCTCTACAATATGCCTTCAACAGACAATTTAAACGTCTATGAAAATTCCGGGGTTTACCCAGCATATAGATATATCCATCTTTACTGAGGGATCTAAAACAAAGCATGGAACGGGTGCCGGAGTTTTCTCTGACGATCTGAACTGTCGCCAAAGCATACCACTAGGCAAAATGGCCACTGTCTTCCAAGCGGAAGTCATTGGAATAATGCATGGTGCAAAAGCAATTCTTAAAAGGAAAATCGAGAATCAATGTATTGGTATCTTCAGTGACAGTAGAGCCGCTTTACTAGCCCTGGGCAGTTGCAAAATTACCTCAGGTGTGGTACTGCAGTGCCGTGAAGCTCTCGAGGATATCTCAAAAATAATGTCGTTTCCCTTGTATGGGTGAAAGGACGGTAATACGGCAATGAGGAGGCTGATGAGACTGCGAGACTGGCTTCCGGACAACTACTCTGGGGGCCAGAACCTGTAATCCCTATATCCCTGACAATATTAAGCTCTATGCTATATCAAGAAACCTTAAACAGCTTCATACGAAGATGGGTTAACATGCAAAGCCGCCGGCAAGCAAGAGCTGCTATTACAGCGCCCTCGCCAAAGACAGCCAAATATTGCTTGCAACTGTCCCGAAGAAACCTTCGACTAGTCGTGGGTATCCTATCTGGACACTGCACTCTAAACAAACATATGCACAGGATGGACTAGTGACAGCCCAAACTGTCGCGTATGCAACGAGGATGACGAGACAGCAGAACACGTTCTGTGCCACTGTCCAGCTCTCGCAAGAGTCAGAGGACCAGTGTTGCCAGATGTAACATAATTATCGAATTGTGACATAATTTTTCCTATAAAAATGGCATATAAATAATGTGTAACATAATCGATAATTGTACCATAATTTTGAGCTTGGCCATTTATAATATTATAGAAACTTTTCGTGAAGAATGCGATTTATTTGTAGGCGAGAAGGCGGATCCCGACATGCGTCATGTCTGGTCAACACGTGTTACGAGGATTCCCCGAATTAGCTTAAAAATAGAATTCATTGAAAGAGATGTTGTTTTTACCAGCCCTTGGGCTGGTCATTATTGTTACTGGTTTGCAGTCTGCAGTCTACCCTCTGCCTTAATTTAGTGCATTTCTTGTGTTAAATTTGTCCTGCTGGTCATACTTTTAAGAGTAAAAAATGGCAAGTGCAAGTACAAGTGCCCCTACCTATAGCTCTTCTGATTCTGAATCTGAAAGGGAAGCAAAGAGAGTGAAATATAAAAATACATACAGGCGAGAAACCAGGCCACAACAATATAGAGCCGAATGGGAAAATAATACAGCTTTTAAGGGATGGTTAAAACCTATTAAAGGTAAAATTAAATACAAATAATATATTAATTCTCTTGTATTTATGCATGTTTTTTTAAGAAAAACCATTGCGGGCCAAATGTATTGCTTGTGATTCCGAGTTTCAAGCCGATATAACTGTGATACGAAATCACAGTAAAGAAGCAAAGCATTTAAAATGTATACAAAAACTAGCTCCAAATCAACCAAAAATTAAAGCGCTGATCCAACAATTAAATCAAGCAAAGGACCAGATTAGTAGAGCAGAAATAAAAATTGCTGCCTTGATATCGGAACATAATCTGCCTATGAAAACATGCGACCATTTAATACCGTTGTTAAAGGATTCTTTTCCTGACTCTAAAATCGCCCAAGGTATGCAAATGGGTCGAACTAAAGGACACTGTGTAATTCAAAACGTTTTGGCCAAGACCCATTATGAAGAGTTGATCCAAGAATTAAAAGTAAAAAAATTTAGTCTCCTGATAGATGAAGCCACAGACATCGGCGCGGTAAAGAACTTGTGTGTTTGTGTGAGATATTTCTCACAAAAATCATCTATAATAGCCACAAAATTTTTAAACTTAATTCAGTGTTTTTCGAATAAAAATGCAGACGAAGCTAATACTGGTGCCACAGCGGAAACCATTTTTAATAAGTTAATAGAATTATTTACTTCGTCCAATATTCCTTTAGAGAACCTTTTAGGGTTTGGTTCTGATGGTTGCAATACTATGTTCGGTTCAAAAAGCTCTGTAGTAAGTAGACTAAAATTAAATTTTCCTGGGATAATAGTGCAAAAATGTGTATGTCACTCGTTACACTTATGCGCAAGTGAGGCATGTAAAGTTCTGCCTCGCCATTGTGAAGATCTCGCTCGAGATATTTACAATTTTTTTAAAAGCAGTAGTAAGCGACAGGCACAGTTATTTGAATTTCAGTAATTTTGTAATGCTGAACCCCACACAATTTTGAGACCATCTCAGACAAGGTGGTTATCATTGCTTATGGTAGTTAATCGCATAGTTGAGCAGTGGGCTCCTCTTCAATTATATTTTACACAACAATGGACTGAACATAGACTTCAATCTTCTGAAACCATTGCAAATAAACTAAACGACTCCGAAACAAAATTATTTAACTTTTTTCTCCAATGGATTTTGCCCAAATTTGTAGTTTTAAATGAATATTTTCAGAACGAACGTGTCGTTATTACTTCTCTGTATGATAAAGTTTGTAGTACATACAAAGCCATTTTGTTGACTTACTTAAAACCAAATTACATACATCAAACAGATCTGGCTGATATTGACCCTAAAAGAATGCTAGTCAATTTATCAATTTGAAGGAAATATACCTAGGGGTGCAAGTTATGCAAAATTTACATAAGTTAAGTCTACAGGAACAAGATGATTTTTATATACGATGTCGCCAATTTTTAATTGTTTCAGCAATTGAAATAAAAAAACGATTTCATTTCAAAGACCAAATTTTATCACAAATCGCAATTTTTGATAAAAACTATTCAAAACCCAGGCCTCAATCTTTACTTTTTTTTATAAATTTGTTGCATAGGCTCATAGATCCACAAAATATTGACTTAATACAAAACATTGTGGCGACTATATTGCCAGTCGTATTTGCAATTTGGTGACGATATTATAAATGAAGATCGCGTTGATAAATATTGGCACAAAGTGTCACAAATTAAGGACATGTCAAATGTATGTAAGTTTGACGAATTGGGGGAATTTGTATTAAATGTTTTGGTCATACCCCACTCAAACGCAGCCTGTGAAAGGGTATTTTCCAAAGTTAACTTAATTAAAACTGATATTAGAAATCGTTTGACTACAAACACCAAACACCATAAATTCATTGTTGTTGGCATCTCAAAATGTCAATAAGGAATGCCATACTTTTGAAGTCACGCAAGAGATGATTAAAAAAATTACCGCAGATATATATAAATAATCTGAAGAAGAAGAAGAAGAACATGTTAATATTCATTTTGAATCAAATGAGTAACCTCGTTTGTGGCTATTTTTTATTTGTTTTTTTTTGTATAATAATTATGTTTATTTGTTTTTTTTAATAATTATGTTTATTTGGTTTTTTTATAATAATTAAGTTTATTTGTTTTTTTTCTATAATAATTATTAAGTTTTTTTAATAATAATTAAGTTTTTTTGTGTTTTTGTTTTGTGCAATAAATATTAAGTACATTTTTATGTATTTGTATTTTTATTTTGACCAATTAAAAACATTTTATACCCCCTCTTTATTTGTACCATAGTTTTGAAGAAAAGTCGATAATATTGGCAACCCTGTAACATAACTCTATTTGCTGCATCTGGCAAAGCTGCACAATATGTAAACACACTCAACAGATGATTTGGCTACTGGTTGTGTACCTAGCTAATATCGCGCAGCTTTATAGTAGTTGATCCTTCAAAAACTAGATGTCGGGAACTACTCCATTAAATTTTATTATTAAATATTTAACCTGCGCACTCTTGGGAGGGTGCGCACTCTTGGGCCACTTGACCCTACTAGAAAAGCACAAAAGAATTAAACGAAATATGTTGATTGCTTTTAAAAATATTCGCCTTTACAATTAATACATTTTTTCATGCGTTCAAACCAATTCTCAAATAGAAATTTACGATACAAGTGCGTAAAGCTACTCTTTAGTCACGAGTGGGGTAGAGTCAAAACGCGAGTGAGCGAGCGTTTTAAGCCCCGCGAGTGACTAAAGATGCTTTATGCATGTGTATCGTACAATATTTTATCTACGATAGAAACACGGTAAATATAAAAAAAATTAAATGTAAATTAGAATTACCAGCAACCGGTCATAATTTTGCGTGTTTTAAAAATTTTAAAACACGGTGCTACTGACAACGTACCTAATGAAATCTTTTAAACACGTTACTACTGACTACGTAAACTAATGAAAACATGTTATTAAACAGTCGTTTTACAAACTTAAAACTGGCAACTAAAAGGCAATTTTATACACTGTCGTAGATAAACATTTTTTCCATTCTGAACGAGGTATAACTAAAACATGTGATTTATATGCTTCAACTGCTTCTTGGGGTGACATAAAGCGCTGACCACGCATTTTGTTTTTCACCAGAGGGACAAAGCCATTCGGTGATAAATCCGGGCTATAAGGACAGTGGTACATTAAATCAATGTTTTGACGCTTCAAAAAATCGATTGTTTGAGCTGCCGTTTGGGAGCTTGCATTATCGTGATGTAAAACAATATGCTTCCTCGCATTGTTTCTCCTCACTTCAGCTATTATTTCCGGTAAGCAAATGGTAGTATACCACTCATCATTGACCGTTCTTCTTTCTTCTAAGGCAACAGTTGAGACATGTCCAGTAACGCCAAACAATGAGGCGATCATTTTTTTCGAAACACTTCGAGATCGAACAAACTTTGTTGGTTTTGGTTCACTTTGGAATACCCACACAGCCGACTGACATTTAGTTTCAGGTTCATATGAGTAAATCCAAGTGTCAAGGCCTGTGATGATGTAAACCACATTTGATGATCCTGCACTGAATTTTTGAGCATGTCTTGCACCATTTTACGCGGTTCTGTATTTCAACGTCAGTTAAATTGTGAAGGATCCACCTAGAAGCAAGTTTCCTGACAAGTGTTCATGCAATACTGTATGAATTCGTTTCATGTCGATGCCAAGGGACGACACAGTCTCTCGATATGTCACATGGCGGCCAATCATTACCATTCTGCGAACAGCATCGACGTTTTCTGGAACAACAGCAGTTCGTGGCCGACCTTCACGAGACTCATCGCCCAGACTGCTACGCAGTGTTGCCAACCTTATGAACTCAATATTCCGTAGATGTTACTAAAAAATCCGTAGAAATCGGTAGGCGCCAATTTAAAATCTGTAGAAAAATCCTTAAATTTTGACTATCAAGTACAGCAACCTTAAATTGTTGGTTATAAAATGTTTACAGTACCAATTATGCATCTATTTAGAAAATAAAATTACAAGTCAGTGGAATCTGTATTATAAAAGTAGGTAACGGAATAATAAAAATAATTTCTTATAAAAAAATACGATACAAATAAGTAAAATCTCTTATTATAAAAGTAACAAAATAACAAAAAATAACTAAATCTATGTTACACACGTACATGCATCCAGTGAATATCAGGGATGACAAAGAAGAGAACAGATCTGTGGATGGCATTAAATTAAAGATAGCCAACGTGTCTGTGCTGGATGTAGTAACCTATGAGGGTTTTGTGTCACAGAATACTTGAAATTCTCTAAATTCCCCAAATTTCTTGGAACTATATTGAACAAATTTATATATTTCTCTCACCAAACTTTCAATACCTTCTGGCAACTTTTTGCATGCATAAGATGCACACAATGCAAATGAGTGACATATACACTTTAAGATAAATAAATTAGGAATTTCGTTTAGTAATAAAGTACTAAGTGAATGATTACCTCCCATCACGACATTTGCACCGTCAGATGCAAAGCCCACCATGTTGTCTTTAAAAGGAATACCATGTTTCACTAGTACATTTTTAATATGTAAATAATGTTACTGCAGTTCCATCGATTATTGGAATTAATGTTAAAAATGCATCTTTGATTACATTATTATCTTTTATACGTACAATGAGAACTAAATGTTTTGTGCAGCTTTTATCTGTTGATTCATCAACTATTACAGAAAATTTATCCGTTTTCATGAATTGCCATAATTTAGCACTATTAACAGCTCCAGTAACAGTTTTTACAATTCCAGAACATTTTGTTCCGGCACAGGATATACCTTCCGCAATTTTTGAATCCGGGCAAACACTTTTTAAAAGTGCAGGTAAATGATCAGCAACAGTAAAAGGCAAGTTGTGTTCTGCTATGAAAGCCGCAATACGTATTTCTGCTTCTTTAACCTGTTTTTCTAAATTGTCGTTTTTGGGAAATAAATCTAACAATGTCCTTTGTCGCTTCAATGCAGCACAGCTCGTTTTATGTTTCTGGCTTAGTTCGTATCGCATAATTTCTGTCAGACCCCCTATATAATTATTTTTGCAGGGTTTACAGTTAAAGTGAGTCGCGTCTTGACTACTTGCAGCAAGCCAAGGATACTGCATTTGCCAAGCAGGGCTATATTTTTGAACGTATCGTTTCTTCTTCCTCTGTTTGCTATCCCTTTAATTTTTTTCGTCTTCGGTATTGTAACTGCTACTGCTAGTGTCATCGTCCATTTTCAGCTAAAGGAAAATTCTGAATTAATACTGTAACAATAACATATTTACTAAATTAATCAATTATACCTGAATTATTAACTTCAAATTTCTAGGTTATCTAAACTTAAACCAGAAAACTCCGTAGCAGCACCCATTCCGCCGTGAAGTTGGATATTTGGCGACGCGACACTGAGATCATTCGGCATAAACTCTAGAGTACAGAGCAGAGCAACGCCAATCACGTGACTGGAGCAATTAGAGCTATCTATTTTGTAAAAATTACCTAAACTTCGACGAACGTTTTATAAACTCGCAAAATTAGCACGTGTAACTGTCTGTAATCATGAACTACGTCAAATTCGTTGGTGGAATAATAGCTTCACAGATATGGGATATTTTTGAAAGCGATTATGAAGAAGATATTGGCAACTGAATCCAAGCGCTACGCCACCATGCGGTAGAATTTTGAACTGTCAATGAGGTCGAAACTTAAACTCGCATTGAGCTAAATGGTTTAAGCTAATTATTTGTTGGCTTATTACAAAGTTACTAATGCGAGAAACGTCTTTATACTAGGGAACATTTATTCTGGCAACTTTCTCCTCTGACTCAGACCTACAACTACCCCGCTAATGACTATTTAAATTCTTTTACTTTTATTTTCGAGCGCAGCTGTAATACGTTGGTACATGCCTACATTTACCTTGCTTGTTCTTGTTTTTACTAGGGTTGTTCTTGCTGAAGTTCAGTGTCTTGTTTATATTTATTAATTTATTGTTTATATTTTTAATAACGGGATATCTTTAACGTAAAAATGGATCGTGAACGTGAGTGAGCTAGATTTTCTCCTGTACCAAATAAATCGAAAAGGTTTTGTTGCGTGTATGGTTGTACATCACTATCAAAACGCGATACAACTGTGCGGTTCCATAAGTTTCCTAAAGAAGGAGAATTTGTAAAAATTAATAATCAGAAAGCAGATCGGCGAAAGGAATGGATTCGTTTACTTAGAATGGGGAAAAAAGTTACAGAAAGTATGCATGTTTGTGCTCTGCATTTTAAAAAAGAAGATTATATTCTTCCTGGTGAGTACAATACTTATTATCGTAATGATACAAATTAAAATTTATAATGCAAAACCAATAACACAAGACGTAAACGCAAAACAAGTGTTAAAGTTTTGACATCCCTTTTAGTTTTCTAATTACTTTGTAATGTTGTAGACATAGCTACAAAGAGAAGGCATCTGAAGAAAATTGCTGTTCCAAAATGCAATTTACCAAAATCTTCAATTGCGAATGCCGCGAAAGCAATACCAATTTTGTTTTTTAACGTGTCTTACCTGTTCAGATACATTAATGTTGCTACAATGTGCTTACATCTACGACTTGCTCCAGTTTTACAGGCACACATCATATTTTCACATTCCATAAGATTTAAAATTCCCCAATAGTTGCTGTGTGTAACAAATACTTACCTACTAGAAATAGAAACTTTGTAAATAATGCAGCATGACTTAATAGCCATTGATGTACTCACGGCTGGTGAAATTATTTATTTCTATCAAAACAGCTATATTAAAGTCTCATTTAATCATCTTTAATTAAAATGCATATCATGAAGACTTACAATTTCTCAATATTAGGCCCGTAAAATTATTTAAGAAAATACTAGAAATCTGTTAAATGCTGCATTGGTATATTTACGCACTACTGATTAAATTATTTATTTATGGTAAAACAGCCCTATTAAAATCCCGTTTACACATCTTTAATTAAAGTGCATACCATGAAAGCTTAAAATATCCCAATATTATGCCCCTAAAATTATTTAAACAAATACTAAACAACATTTAAAATCCGCGTTTAAGTAGGAAAATACATATTAGGCTTTAAGAATCGTGCCTACTTAGAGCGGCCATTTAACCAAGCTCCGCCTTCAGTTTACTTCCCAATAGATCGTGATATAAATAAACGCATAGTCTTATTAGAAAAAGTAGTTAAGTACGCAGAGGAACTGTACCACGAATGGCACTCATCAGTTTAAAGTGCATTTTCGTATGAACGCGGCAACATTAGAAGATTTTGTAACTAAAATGCATTCTCTTAACAAATCAGTTTTAACCAAGGGACAACCAGAAGTACCCTTGAGAAAGCGTATTTTAGTTACTATTTGGTGCCTGGCAAGTCCAGAATGTTTTCTGTAAATACATACACTCACAATGTAATTTCATTATTACGTATTACCTATTTATTTATATTACTTATTTTCAGGTCTGTGGCTGATCGAGTTGGAATAGCCATATCAACGTGTTGCCGAATTCTATATTTGACCTGTGACAATGTATTACAGCTAAATTACAAATATAAAATCATTAGTTGGCCTACAAATGAACGTGCAGCAGTGATTAGCAACCATTTTGAAGGAAAAACGAACATGCATGGTATGTATTTTAAAATTAGCCAATTTAAATATTAGGTATAAGCAGCGATTGATTTATTTTTTAGGAATTATAGGATGTATTGATGGAACCCATATTGCTATAAAAGCTCCAAAATTTTCACACTCATCATATGTTAATCGAAAAGGATTCCATTCGTTGCTACTGCAAGCAGTCTGCGATCATGATTTATTGTTTACAGACTGCTATACAGGAGAAGCCGGTTCTATTCATGATGCCTTACTTTATACAAGATCAGACTTAAGCAGAGGTGAACAAATTTAATTATCGATGAAAAATTTGTTTATCTCAAACTGTATTTTTCAGCAATTAGTCAAGGAGTTATTAATTTTGCAAATGATTCGTATATGATTGGAGATGCAGCATATCCTTTAAAAGAATACCTCATGATGCCATTTAAAGATAATGGTTATTTGACAGATTGTCAAAAGAATTTTAATATTGCATTATCAAAGGCACGACAAACAATCGAGAGAGCATTTGCCCTGTTAAAGGGAAGATTTCGACGACTCAAATTTCTAGAAACAGTTAGACAAGATCTGGTAGTTCTTTTGATTATTAGTGCATGCATTATGCACAACATTTGTTTGTTACAAGGGGCTAACATTGAAGGAGATAATTCCAATAATATGCATAATGAACAACCCATGATTCAGAAGTTACCGATATTGAAGAAACTCCTGCAAGAAATGCTGTGAATAAAAGAAACAACATTGTAAATTCATTACCTAGTTATAGACGTTAAGATAGTAATGTAGGATAATAATTGTAATTGTATTAAACAAAACTTTTTTGATTGAGCTAACTTAAGAATACAATACATTCATATTATAATTTGGTTAAAAATTGTTCGAATAAATCTAGGAATCTGTCCTGTCTCTGCATTTTCTGTTTCCGCTTCTTCATTAGTGAGAGTTGCCTTTCGCTTTCGGAGTAAAGCAGGTGTGGAAGAACGAGAATTTGCTGGGCTATTCGCTGGAGTTGACTCCTCATCAGCATTGTTATTATGTTCCATTGTAGTCTAAAAAATACACAAGGTGATAATAAACATATTTAGTACAGATTTAATGAAACTGACCGTTGTTAAACCGTTTAAGGAACTGCATATTGCAGGAGGAGTCACTTCTGGCTTTTTAGAAAGAAAGTCGTCCATTACCTTAAAATGTAAAAGTTAAATTCTGCATAATACTTACGAAATATAGGTAACTTACTGAAAAAAATTGCCAATGGTTACGCTTGCTGCCGCTTTGTTTAATCGATTCTTTAATTTTTTTGTACGTTCTTTTTAATGATTTCCATTTTGTATCTGCCTGCACTTGGGTGCATGGATTATTGCTGGCCTGCAATACTTGCCTTGCAATATCGGTGAATACCTGAAAGTATAAAAACGATGAAAAATTTTCATAATTAAAGTGGCACATGCTGTACTATTTCCGCTGTAGTTTCTTGGAATTTAGGATCCTTTTCTCTATCTAAACTTATAAGTAGTAGAGTATCCTCTACCAGGGCCCCCGCTACCATATGTGCAAAGTGTGCAATGCACACGGGCGCCATCCTTTAGGGGCGCCAAAACCCAGGGTCCAAAAAAAATTGCAAAAAAATTTGCAAAAAAAAACAAAAAACCAAAATTAATTTTAAAATAAAAGTTGAGAAATTAAATAGGGTTAGGTATAAATACACACGAAATTTTATTAGTATATCATCCAGTTACTGCCGATTCCTATGTTGCGAGAACATGTCAGGCGGTAGTTTCTTGATTTTTCATGTTCAGACATGAATAATGCCTGGAGCGCTATAAAAGCGATGCATCGCCAGAGGCGTTTTTAAACCGGTTAGTTCACTGGACCGTGCAACAAGTGCATAAAAACAAGTAATCCTATTAATTTTTACATTTAAAGTTATTTTTATTTTGTCAAGTGTTGTGTTGTATAATATTTTGTTTACTACTTTTTTTTTCTAAAAAATTAAGTGCTGAATACCTGCTGACTGCAATTTCAACGGTTTGATTTTGTATAAAATGTTAAGTGTTCCCTACTTTATACTATCAACATTAACCCTTTATAGGATACTGGTTATAATAATTTTTTTTTTACCCAAATATTTGTTATTAATTGAAATGTCATGTACGAGTTTAAAAAAGTAATTGGTTTTTTATCCATAACTCGCTTAGTTTTTATGCTATCGATCTTTTTAAAAAACCATTTTGTATGGTTTTTAAGGGCTATAAGATCAAATTAGTTTAATATTTTTTCTGCCTTTATTTTTGAAAGGGTTTAAGCTGAAAGGGCTCGAACAAATTGCTTTTCACTCAAATATGCAAACTTGGTGCTTATTATTGTGCTTACTTTAGAAGTTAATTCCTAATTCCCATGAGTACTAATTATTTATTTGTTTTTTCAGGATAAAAGAAAGAGACCTTCAGGTGCGAAGTTTCGCGAGCAAAAGAAACTAAGACTACAAGAAAAGGAAAAAATGGCTGGATCTTTAAAGCACTTCTTGCAAAACAATCAAGATTCCACCGAGACTATCGATGTGACCGAATCTCAAGATTCTAAATCCGTAATATCAGTAACCCTGAGTGGACCATCTGAAATTTCAACAGAGGCGACCACGGTAACATCAGGTCCTGCAATAAGTGGCGGCGGTTGTAGCAGCAAAACAGCTTCTACTGATGCAGAGCCCGATGAAGCGATGACACCATCCTCGTCTACAGCACTTGAACAATCCACTTTTTTTTTTTTTATTGGTTATAAGCAAATTAACAATCAGAACGTAATAAAATAATACAATGTTCTATGAGTTAATGTGATGATATTTGACGTGAGGGGGATTCCATCCAGCGATGTTATCCCGTTTCAGTAGAGTTACACTCCTTTAAGATCACTGGGCCATTTCTTTAGTCTTAATCTTCTCGGTGGGGGATCCTGATGAAGGTTGGATGCAAGGGTGTTGGGATGGACTTGTAGCCGTGTAAAGTGGGTGTTGCTTCGTTTGGTACACTCTTCTTCTACCGTTGTGACTTGTAGGTCCGTATGCAAGGTCAAGTTGCTGACATACCACGGAGCATTAGCTAGCAATCTGATGGTTTTGGATTGTAGTCGTTGGATAATGTTAACGTTAGACTTACAAGAGCAACCCCAGAGCTCAATTCCATAAGTCCATATGGGTTTGATTATTGTTTTGTAAAGCAGAATCTTGTTTTCGAGGAATAGACACGACTTTTTGCCAAGCGACCAGTACATTTTCTTGATACGCAGATCAATCTCTTTTCGCTTTTTCAATATATGAGGCTTCCAGGTGAGTCGTCGGTCTAAATGAAGACCTAAGTAACGGGCTTCTGTTGCTTGTGGAATGGGTGTGTTGTTCAGAAAGACAGGGGGGCAGTCGGTGTGATTTAGAGTGAAGGTAACGTGAGTGCTTTTTGTTTCACTGACCTTGATTCTCCATTTGGCAAGCCAGGTCTGGAGAAAAGTTAGGTGGGTTTGTAGGTTAGAGGATGCTATTTGAGGATTGGTATGACTGGAAAGGAGGACAGTGTCATCTGCATATGTGCCTAAGTGTGTATCATTTGTTGTGGGAACATCTGAGGTATATAGTAGATAGAGAAGCGGACCAAGGACACTGCCTTGAGGCACACCTGAGTTGATTGGTCGGAGATCAGAATAATGTTGGCCATATTTGATTTGGAAGTAGCGATCATTCAAGTACGATTTTAGCAAAAGGAAGTATTCATTTGGCAGTAGTTTTTTAATCAATCCACTTCAGGTAATTCAGCTTGTGTAAGAAGTTCGGTAATGTCAGCTACCGAAATACCTGCTGCAAGTGACACTTTCGATGAAGGCTTTAATGAGGCTAGTGTCGATATAATTCCGTCCGACCCCGGTTTGTGGCCCGAAAGAATCACCAATGAGATAGCTAGAATATTGGTTAAACGTGGTCCGTCCTTGATAGACATCAGTTTTAGCTTTCCTAGTAATAAAGATAAGAGAAAGTTTTCGTGCAAATACTTTGTAAGAAGTCTAGCAAATGGAGAAAAAGTCGAAAGGACTTGGCTTATTTACTCTATTTCTAAAGATTCTGTATTTTGTTTTTGTTGTAAGTTGTTTTGTAAAACTCCTAACACTTTTTGTGATACAAATGGAGTATCTGATTGGCAGCACTTGTCTTTGCTAATGAAGAGACACGAAACGTCAATTTTACACAACAGTTATATGAACACTTGGGTAAATTAAAAAAAAATGTTGAAGACATCTACGACTGTTAATGCTCATCACCTGCGGATTTTAGAAACGGAAAAAAAATATTGGCGCGACGTGTTGGAAAGAATTATTGCGATTGTTAAATATTTATCTACACAATGCTTGGCATTTCAAGGTTCTTCTAAATTACTTTTCGAACATGATAATGGAAATTTTCTAAAAGCTGTTGAGATGATTGCCTCTTTTGATTCAGTGATGAGACAGCACGTTAGCCGAGTGTGTAACTCCAAAAAAAAAATCTTTTAAAATGACTCATTATTTAGGCGTGCAAATACATAATGAAATAATTGAATTATTGTCGTGTAAAGTAAAAAATAATATTTTAGAAATGGTTCGCAGTTCAAAATATTTTTCAATAATAGATTGTACACCAGACACTAGTCATACTGAGCAAATTAGTCTTGTTCTGAGGTATGTTGTCCTTAACACCACTTCAAAAAAGGTTGAAGTTAAGGAAAGTTTTATTGCGTTTAATCCAATACTGGACTCTACAGGGGAAGGGATATATACATTTGTGACAGAAATTTTGAAAAAATTAAATTTAGATATCAAAAATATTAGGGGACAAGGTTATGATAATGGGGCAAACATGAAGGGAAAGCATGTTGGGCTTCAAAAACGCATTCTTGATGCGAATCCGAGAGCCCTTTTTGTACCTTGTGCGGCTCATACTTTGAAATTAACAGTAAATGACGCTTCTAAGGTGTCAGATGCTACAATAAACTTTTTTAATCTTGTGCAATAGTTATATAATTTTTTTTCGTCATCCACAAAAAGGTGGGATGTTATGAGAAAAAATGTCCCCGGGTTAAGTTTAAAGCCTCTAAGTGAGACAAGATGGTCCAGCAGAATTGATGCAATAAAGCCCCTTAAACTTTATTTAATTAAGGTTTGCGAAAGTCTTCCAGAAGTAGCTGAAGATAATTCCTTTCACATTGATGCAAGACATAAAGCGAGTTCCCTCTTAACGTCTGTACAAAATTTTCAATTTATTTGTGGAATTATTATTTGGCATGACGTTTTATTTCATATAAATATTGCCAGCAAACAAATCCAAAGTGCTACAATTAATATTAAAGTAAGCCAAACCTACCTAAAAAATTTAGTTGATCACTTCCAGCAATATAGATCTGACCAATCATTTCAAGAAATTCTTGTACAAGCGAAAGAAGTAGCACTCTCTCTCGAAATTGAAGAAGACTTTCCACCGTTACCAACGGTCAGGAGGAAATTTAAACCAAAACTGTTTGACTATGAACATCGAGATGAGACCCCTCATGATCCAGAAACCGCCTTTAAAATTAGTTTTTTCTTAAAAATTATAGATCAAACTTTAAGCTCTCTAAAAAACCGATTTGACTTATTAAATGAGTATGATATTTTCGGATTTTTTAGCGACATATTCAAATTAAGTGACAGCGATCTTTTAAAACGTTGTTCTGTTCTTGAAGAACGACTGACAGATCAGGATAATAAGGATATAGACTCCAATGATTTGTTTAATGAAATTAAAGCGTTAAAGTTGTTTTCATTACTTGATGATCCTGACCCCTTAAGTATTTTACAATATATATTTGAAAACAATTTAATCTGCACCCTTCCAAACGTAAGCATTTCACTAAGAATTCTTCTGACATTGCCTGTATCTGTAGCTTCTGGCGAGCGATCTTTTTCAAAGTTAAAAATCATTAAAAATTATTTAAGATCGACAATACTTCAAGAAAGATTGTCTGGGCTAGCAATATTAGCAAATGAACAAGAAATTTTTGATGGTATAAATTTTAGCGATGTAATGAATGAATTTGCAACAGCAAAGTCTCGGAAAATATCGCTACTACAATAGCTATTTTTATTTTTCTATTGGTACCTAGCTATCATTTTTGATTTTATAACGAAGTTACCTAGGTATTTGTTATCAGAAGTATCTGCATATTTTTTAAAATATCTAAGTATAAGTAGAAAGTAGTACTTATATATACCGTATGTTCTATAAAAAAGGCCCCGCCTTCTAGCTACTTTATTATTTATTTTAGAACCAATATACATTATATCAAATCAAATGGCACATAAAAACCTACATTTTAAGACTATCAAAAAATTTTTATCTTCAATTGTTTCAGAGTGGTGACGTCACGTGCAATTTTTTTAAATGACACTGTATATACTTTTTTACATTTTCTTGTAGAGGTTGTTTTTCTCTTTTCAACAATATAAATATTTTATGCCTTTACATAAGAAAATTTTCGAGAAAAATTAAAAAACTTTTTTATCGGTGAGAGGCCACCATACAAAACTATAAACAAAAGTGTAACTCAGAAAAACAAAACAATAAACACTTTAGATTATTCTGAAATCTGACAGTTAAAGCGTTTGGCTACTATTTGTTTTGTTTTTCTGAGTTACACTTTTGTTTACAGTTTTGTATCATGGCCTCCCACTGTGAAAAAGTTTTTGTAATTTTTCACGAAAATTTTTTTATGCAAGTGCATGAAATATTTATATTGTTGAAAAGAGAAGAAAAAACCTCTACCAGAAAATGTCAAAAAATATATACAATGTCATTTAAAAAAAATGCACGTGACGTCACCACTCTGAAACAATTGAAGATAACAATTTGTTGATTCTGTTAAAATGTAGGTTTTTAAGTGTCATTTGAGTTGATATAAGGTTTATTGGGTCTAAAGTAAATAATAAAGTAGCTAGAAGGCGGGGCCTTTTTTATAGAACAGACTGTATGTAGACATTAGGCAATATTTCTGTTATTTGTTCCTAAAAAATGTGATTTTTAGTTTTGGGTTATTTTCTAGTATTTATAAACGTGTCTGTACCCCATTAGTTAAGTAAATGCTTTAAAACGGGTGTGAACCAGAATTGATTTTGTTATGATTTTATTCTGTTTGTTTCATTTTGATATTGTAGTCTACAAATAAATATGACTTCTAAAGTTCAGTTTTTTGCTTTATTTCAAGCACCTACCTACCTACCTTCCTTCAAAAAAATTAATAAAAAAACATGATCCAAAATGCCTTAAGGGGCGCCAAAATCCTTTTTTGCACACAGGCGCCAGTAGCCCTTACGGGGGCCCTGGTCAGTACGAATCGTGTGTCCAAAGACGATATGGAAGAGCAACTGTAGTTTTTCTTGGATATGAACAATCAAATATAAAAGATTTTTTCAAGGCCAAAAAGGTTTATTATTTAGTGTCCATACACCTCTGACCTAGCACAATAACTCAAATGAAACTTTTCTGCTCTTTCATTTGTTGGCCATTTTGTCAATTTCTTATTAAAAAATAAAACCAATTACATATTCCTGTTCAGCACTAAATTCTCTGTAATTTGATACCTCAGATGATTTTTTTTTTATTTGGGCGATATTTTCAAGATGGCACTCAAAAAACGTATTTCGCACAAGACTACGGATGTATAGTTTTAGTATGTTGATTAGAAACATATTAAGTTCAATTTACAGCAAAAATCATTTTTTTCAACTTCCTTTACTGTTATCATTTATCGTTTAATCTCCATGTTTACCTATGGGTTATTTTTCACTCTTCTATTTAGATGTCCCCGTAATAATAAGTTTTCATCCTTTGTTTGATCTATTGTTCTATGTAGAAGATGGAAATACTCATCTTTGTTGTTAGCATTCTCATCTTTATTTTTTTAATAACTACCTTGTTTTTGAAATTATGGATATTGCATTATACTATGCTTACCTTCACTTTTGCACTAAAATGTCTTAAATAAAATTTATAAATGCTTATAAACCTCCACAATTGTTGTGTTTATCAATTCACTGGGTTTGCTTGAATTTCGAAAAAGTTAAAAGAGGCAACAAGAGGCAAAGTAGACATAAGGACTTTATTAAACGATGCTCCTTTTAATACAGTCACTAAAGGGTAATTGAATGTATCCATCAATTAAAGGATTAAAAACTTATGTGTGCCATTTTAACGGGTAAGTTATGGACACGTACAGGTTAAACAACAACACTTCTTGTTCCTGAAATAGGAATTGTAATTCTACTTTGTATCTTCCTTCTGGTATCAGTGGAGGAAATTTTGCCTCGTCTATTGTCCAGTTGCATATGACGTATTCTATATTCTGCAAATAACAATGTCTTAACTTCTTCCGTAGTTAAATTCAACGATCGGATAAGATGTAGAAGCTAAATAGATATTTACAAGAAACACTTTACTAAAAAAGTCAACCAAACTGGGCCAGTTATGAAAAGAGCTTGCTAGAACGAATGATTAAGAATGTTGTTTGGGTTAAATTAGTGGCACAATAAATTGCTATATTCGTAAAAAATTTGCTCTTCTTATTATCAGCTATCGATGCAGGCTACAGCTAAAGTAAAGTTTTCTTTAATTATGGCAAATGATTGAACGAAATGAATTGTTGTTATCAGATCAACTTGTTCAAGTCTATTTCGGGGATAGTTTCTTATATACAGGGTGTTCGGTAAAGAATGGGGTACCGGTTAGTCGTAGAGTCATTACGTTATAATAAATCGATTAAACCTAATATACCGTAGTACAAAGTCCCTTCAGTAAGAAGTTATAGGGCCTTAAAGTTCAAATTTTAATTTTGAATCTTTTTGTTTAATTTCCACAAGTTTAGAGATATCGACTTTAATTTTGGTATACGTACTACTATGTACTGCACTAATAGGAAAAATTTCATAAATTATACTTAACTGTAAGAGGCACTTTACCTATCTTTCAAAGCCTTTTTTAGCTTCAACTTCGTTATCTGTAAGATTTTTTTGAAATTTTAGGTTATTATCTGAAAGAGAATTACAATACACACAAATAATGTACTCTTAGGTCATAAGCGTAAGAGCAAGCGTTTACCTTAAAATGCCTATCAAAAGTTTCTGATTGTCATTAAGACGTGCAATTATCAAGTAGCCATGATCACAAAAACAATGGGTAATGATTGTAATCGAGTAATCAACAACAAGAAATCAATTAATGACGTTGGTGATATCAGGTTTTTGTCCTTTTGTGATCATTGCTACTTGATAATTGCAAGTCTTAATGACAAACAAACACCATTGATGGGCATTTTAAAGTAAACGGTTGCTTTTAGGCTTAAGAACTAAGAGTACATTATTTTTGTGTTGTTACAGCTAACGAAGTTAGAGTTAAAAAACGTTTTCAAAGATTGGTAGTGTCTCTTACATTCAAGTCTACTGTATGAAAAATTGTTTATGAGTGGAGTACATAACAGTAAGCATGTATACCGGATTTCAAATCGATATCTCTACATGTGTGGAACTTAAAAAAATTCAAAATAAAATATTAAACTTCATGGTCCTATAACTTCTTACTGAAAGGACTTTGTACTAAGCTATATTAGGTTTAATCGATTTATTATAACGTAATAAATCTATAACTAATTGGTGTCCCATTCTTTACCGAACACCCTGTATATGTGTGACATCTCGCCATGAAAAAATGGTTTTCTGAACTATATCCTTGTATTGCGAAACAAATTGTAACATACCTTTTTTAGTGCGCATCCTTGAAAATTGCCGCATTTGAGAAAGGTACCAATACCAAGAGCATTCTGCTTTATAGCGTCGCAACAATTTATTTGGAAGCGCAAAGGAAAGAGTCGATACTCATTGCTCAAGAATTTATAAAATTGTAGAATAACCTGAAATAGCACGCGTTAGTAAATAAGAACAAACTTCTAAGCTTACGCACTTCTGGTTTGTCATCAAGATCCACTCTGAACAACGTCGTCATATTCATAGCCGTGGTAGTTCTGTTGTATTTAAAGGTAAGTACTGATGCCTGTTTTATAATGACCTCATTGAAGCGAATTAACTCAAACCTCTCAGCTTTAACGGTGTTGTTATGCTGCTGAAACTAACATTAATATAGTTTTTCGCCCAATCAATTGAAGTTCGCTTAACCAACACACTTTAAAGAGGTTAAAACCGCTCTTGTCCGCGAGTGCTTTAAAAATCAAGACAGCAAAGACCAAGTACATTTTCATGATCATTGTTACTGTAGTCGGTACTACCGTGGCGTATGCCATTCTACTTTATGTGCATTAAATAATTAATAACAGGAAGGTAATTTCCTGCCGTCACGGTAGGTTTATTATAATTTGGATTATTAATTTGATGGTCACAACCAAACAACAAGTACAAAAGCTCAGTTGAAGTGACCTTCATGCAAATACAGGGTGATTATAAAGTCTCGATCCATTTTAATGAAAACGAACCCGCAGAGACATGAAAATTTTCTTGTACATCGCGAACAGGATTTGCAGACAGAAACTCTCGCTGTACCGAGCCGAACGCACCCGATCCGCTCCGAAAAGCAACGGAAACTCGACATTTTTAAACAAACAAAAATCGTCGGAAACAAACATAAACAAATGGTTGTAAACAACTAACAAAACCTTCTACCTGCACATAAACATTCGAAATGTTAACTTTAGAAGAAAGAACAGCCGTGGTCAATGCTCGATTGAGAGGGTTAACTTATGAACAAACTCGAGAAGAGTTTACGAGGAAATTTCGAAAACCTGGTCCCACAAGAGCCAATATTCGATTGTTTGTAAACAAATTCCAACGCACAGGGAGTGTTAAGGATGAAATGCGTCCAGGAAGGTCATCCGTATCTGCAGACGTAGTGCAAAATGTTCAGCAAGCCATTGAACGAAGCCCTTCTACATCAACACGGCGAATCAGTCGCGAGCTTGGTGTTCCACAACCCACTGTCTGGAAAATTTTACGTTTCACGTTAATATATATTTAGTGTGTCGTGTTAATTTGTTTAATAAAATTTCTTTTGAAATGCTAACTATTTTTCACTAAAATGGATCGAGACTTTATAATCACCCTGTATATAAACTGGACTGTCGCACTGCTGAATAAAAATTTTCTGGAAAAGAATAGTAGACAGTATTTTGACTGTCTTCTAATCGACCTATATACACTGTATTGGAGTATTCTAAATGACGTCAGATCCTAGAGAAATAATACCTATTTAAGTAACAAGGAATGTAAGGACCTATTAACATTTGAGGTAAGCAAGTACAAGCCAAGGCGAATCCGCGGCTTGTTGCCTGCCTAAAATGTAAAAAAGTATAATAAGATAACTCAGAATGTATCAGCTATTAAAATTTTCGACAGGCAACAAGCCGCTTCCCTTGGTTTGTACTTTCCTACCTCAAATGTTAATAGGCCCTTACATTCCTTGTTACTTAAACAGCAATTATTTCGTAATTACAGTTACAAAGCAAAAACCGTCTAAACTCTGTTACAAACTAGCAAAGAATGAATCTAAAGTTTTACATAATTCGCAATATAGCAAAGAGATAACAATGCGCTCGGAAGTACCTTATAAGCGTGGCGTAGTTTCCTTGATAAGCAGGTGCATATAATTCTTCCCTTCTTAAGATGCTAAAATAACGGAGTTGTTTTTTGGATTCCGGCCCATTTCCACTTCTTCAGCTTCATTTTTATTTTCCTTTTCAGCTTCCTTTGGACTTTCCAATGATTTCTTGCATCGTTTTCTAAATGTTAACATAAACAGCACAAAGATTGCCAGAATTATTAGGCCAATCAGGGTACTAATGATTGGGGTGGTGTTCGGAATAGTCGATCTGCTTGATTGGTGTTAGTTGTCTTGCAATTTCACTAATTTACCATTCTTCTGTGCCCAGCTTGACAATTTCAAAATCTCCTATTCCAAACTTCGGTAAAAGGAGTGGTTTGCCATGTTGCAATTTAACGTCATTTATAAATTTTTTGCCGTCCACTTGCATTTTGCACAATTTGGGAATCTTTATTAGGGATGGAAGATGTATTTCTAGATATTGGTCCGATTTGCATTTGGAAAAAAGTCTTTCTTGATTTGTAAGAATTATCAACATTTCTTTTTGGGTGACTTGCTTGATGATGGACTCTTCTATAAATATTTCGAGGGCGTGACAGTTTTTCGTTGGATTTCCTTCGAGAAGCCTAAGAGTGCAGTTGTCCTCCACAATGAAGTTTTCAGTGCAATGAAATGTTTCCTCCAGTACCGGCCATTCCTTTTTTTTTAACTGGGCGGAGTTTTTCAGTGCCAAATATCGGTGTTTTGAAATAGTTAATAAGGTGGGTTTGGATAATAAATTGGATAAAGACAGTAGAAATCCAAGACTTCGTATCTTATTATAGGGACGTGTATAGCAAAAACTAATTTTGAGTTTACAAAAGTTACATGCGTTCCCAAAAACCGGTAGTCATTAAAATTTTACAGTCCAACTTCAATTGGGAGATTATGCCTTGAAAATTAATGTAAGTACTGAGGTCATTAATAGTACTCTGAACGGCTGCTCGGAAAGTTTTTGTCATTTTCAAGTTTTTCTTGGTTTTTATTTAATATTATTATAGCTTTATTGTAGTTAGCAATTCGTTTTTTGGATACAGCAATTTGTAAATTTATTTCATGCTTTGCCTTTCTGATGTTGTTCTAGTACATTAATAGCATGATCGTAGCGTTTTTCATCATCTGCATCAAGTGTCAGGCCATTTTCTTTTTCTTTAATTCCTATAGGTACGTAACCATTTCGAACAGTTTATGATTTCTTCTGTATATAGGTTCCGTTTCAGTTATATTTTACCGCATAACGCTTCCGCTATTTACATCTAAAATACTAAAGTTGACACGCACGCAGCTTTTGGTTTGCTAAAAGGTGTAGCGGCACCTCTCTAATCTCTATGCAGTCGTGTTTGTGCAGCTGTTTGGCCCCGTCGCTTGTAAGAATGCTCGTTTACAGAATTTTTAAAAACACAGTTAATGAGAGCAAGCAGGATAATTTTAACTTCTGTCGCAATCTACCGATATTGCGTGTTGTCAAGCTGTTGCGGGCTGCGTTCGGATTGGCCACATCTACTGGCCTGACAGAGCGTCGCGTGCGAAGCTTGGTTTGGTGTCAGTTCTGGATTGATTCAGACTCGGCCCTCGAATTAGTAAAGTCAACATAGAGTAATTGTATTTCTGCCTCGCGCCCGTTCGTTCGGGTGCGGGGGCGGTTTGTTTTTGTAGATTTTGTCAGCAGACAGTTTTCGGCAAGTTGTGGAAGTGACAGTGTGTGCTCTGGGTGCTTTGTGTTGATGTCCTAATCCGCCGATGCCGCTCAATCAGTATTTACGAGAGCTTGTTTAGCTGATATTTTCGTCATCTGGTACGGGATGTTCCTCTCGAGCAGGGTAATTTACGTCTCCTCAGGTTTGTGGTCGCCAAGACAACGTTACGCAACCATTCCCGAATAAATTAAAAGGATTCTCTGAACGTCTTCGAGTTTCACCCACCCCAAGTCAAATGACAGCTGTAGCGAGAGTCGTCACCCGCTTGCCTCATTCAACATTCCCGCATTTAGGCTGAGCCGGTCAAAAGAAGGTATTTAGTGTTCAGTTTGTGTAACTAATTAGACAGGTTTGCCAATAACATTTAATCGAAACATTGTGCGTTCATTGTTGCATTTCACTCTTCTGTAACTAATTAAAGATATTTGCTAATAACATTTAACCAATTCACTGTGCGTCCATTGTTGCATTTCACTTTAGTGCACAGAATTAAATGTATTTGATGTTAGATAAGGCGCTCCCAGCTGTGCCTATATTTAGTCTTTTTAGGGTAATCCCTTTACACCACTGTGAGTGTATTATTGGATGCGCCGACCATCTCTGCCCTATTGTAACTGTCGGCCAGGGTTTTGAACTAATAGATTTGTTTACTACATTTGGCTTTTGATTATCCTTGGTATGTATGCATGCTTATTCACAGGGTGACTCCGTAGCTATGTCAAGATCGCTGTAAGGTGAGGCCTGGGGAGCGGTTTATAAGTGTTGCAGGTAGGTCGACGCGCTGTCGCTACAGTGTTGTTCCCCAGAGTTAATACTTGAGTAATTCTACCTCGTTTGGTTTTCAAGGCTCGGTTAAGCGTGGGTTATCTCCTATCGAGTCTTGTGGGGACAATTTATTTTGTAACATCCTATACATACCGTCACGTTTGCCTTGTAGTGTACCGTTTCTAGAACCATTCCCATCTCCCTGAGCGTATTCGAGCCGTGGACTTTAGTCTGTTTTGTGCGATTTCCAGGGTAAGTGTGGACGTTTCTCGAACATGTTTAAGTATTTGGCACTCACTCACTCGTGAATGTCGTTAAAACAGTTTAATACTGTAACAGAAGATTGCCAAAAAACGACTTATTAATTTTGCCTAATCCATTAATTGCGCCTCTTTTATTCGAATTTGAGGGTGCAGATTTTTGAATTTCTGTTGAGCTGTTGGAATTAAATATTCCGTTCTGAGTAACATGCCTTCGGTTAAACCGTGATAGGATATAAGGTTTGTAATAGTTACTTTGCTTATACTATCTCTAACTTCGAAAAATTGCTTTTTACTTTCTTTTGCAATAAAGGAAGTATTGGATTCAAAAATTCGAAATTGAATTTTCAACAGATATTTACGTTTTAGAGTTCCCTGATCCCAAAAAACATATTTTTTTTACTGGTCTGTGTGTCTGTCTGTGAACAGGATATCTCAAAAACAGAGACGAAAACGTTGAAACTTCATATATAAATTTTGTGTACTATGTAGATGCGACAGCAAGCTTTTGAAGAAAATTGCATAACCGGAAGCAGCTGTTTACTCCTGTAATTTTTCATTTTTTTCGATTTTTTTCAAAAACAGCTGTAACGACTTTTTTTAAACTTTACTTTTTTATTACATTTTTAATGCGTATTAATGTGAGATAGGTGATTTTCCAGTTGAATAATTCTAAAATGGGTTTCTTTTGTTTTTTTCAATTTTTTTATTAACTCTTATCTTAAATAGAACACCCGGTATATTATTACATTTTTGAATTTAGCTTATAATTCTAGACAAAATTTGTTTGTTGAACTAACACTCTATTTTGTACCTTTTTTGTAAAATTTGTAATTTTTGAAAATTTTTGACAAATGCTTAAAAATTGAAAATCAAATTTTTGCCTAATTATAGGATCACTGTAAAAGGAAGTTGTGTGCGTGTATCACACCAGATCTTTTAAGTTATTTAAGTAATAAATAATTACATTTAAAAAGTAGTGAAAAAATGTATGCTTACTATAAACCAATCTAGCATTTCCTAACTGTATAGGGTTGTCAATTATTTTGATTTTAATATCCGCTTTTATACTACGTACTCGTAATATTTGAAAGACTAGAAATAAAGTCAGTAGCCTCATTTCTCTTAGGTTCCTGTAACAAGGAATTAATTTTAAGTTTTCTAGCAATATCTTTATGGTATGTTACTTGGTCCGTGATTAACTTAATGTCAGTTTCTTTTAGTATTTTAGACTTTTTAAATTTTGGTAACCTTTTATCTCAAAATTTTGTTGTCAAATATGCAACTTTCTGATTTGCGAAACTTGCAGGGGCATTTCGATTTTGATTGAGTTTGAAAATAATATCTTCTTTGGCATTTTTATTAGCGTCTTTGATTTTTTTATTTAATTTGTTGGAGATTTCTTTATGGCCCTGAATGTAGTCTGATATAATGACATGATCACTTAAATCAAAGGAATTGGTATTAATGATTTATTTATTTATTTATCAATTTATTTATTTCGCAGTCAGCCAACAGCCGTTAGGCTAATTATAGGCGTCGCTGTGTATTTATGAGGACTTCCAACCTCACTAACGACTATCATGATGTTGTTATGACATCTGGGACCAACTATTTTCGTGACAGCCGTATCACGAGTCGCCGTGAGATACAACCGTGGAAGTCCCATTTAAGTTCTGACCAGAAAAAAGTGTTGCTTAACTCTACTAATCGAACGTGGACGCTTGTTCAAACTATTCGCATTTATGGATATTCAGTTTAATTGAACCGAAGATGTGCTTGTACGAACAATCAATGTCGTGTTTAAACTGAAATTGAAAATCCACATTGAGGTACCCATAACGTTTGCATCCAACATATATTTTTCCAAAATACTCTTGATCGGTAGGTGAAACTAATTAACAGTCAGAAAGAAATCAATTCCAGGCTTATCACATTGGCAGATGAGTAAATCCTGCTAATAAATAAGTAGTGCAATTTTATACAGATCGTAATGCGCACGTCTTGCCTGTCGTAACAAGTCTGGCGAAATGCAGTCAGAATCTTGAGAATGACATTTGCTCAGTACCCCAAACCTAAAATCAAGGATAATAACCAAGTTTGAAATGTAACCCCCACCGAATCCTTGTAAAGGTTGCTGATGACAAAAAAAAACATTTTGAACTACAGCCACTGCGAACTTTACTTAATTAATGTTGTACAACTTTACACTATGATGGTAAAAAATATTCTAATCGAAATTAGAAATATACTGCAGTGTCTAAAGTAACTGTTTATATAGTAAAATTCTGTAAGGCAAAAGTTCGCATCGGCATTTCTACACATTTTTAGTAAAAGCACTCGATGTACTTGAATACAAGCTAGTACGGTGGTGATATCGAAAACTGCCAAA
Organism: Agriotes lineatus; assembly: GCA_940337035.1. Lineage (NCBI taxonomy): Eukaryota > Metazoa > Arthropoda > Insecta > Coleoptera > Elateridae > Agriotes > Agriotes lineatus. Next base: position 9,889 of record CALNHX010001336.1, on the reverse strand, counting down.
TACCACAGAGTTAGAGTTTTAGTTCTGATTGTAGTAAGGGCATCGTTTAGGAAGAGCATACATGCGATTCCAAGGAAAATTTCTCTAAACAACATAATTTTGTACGGCCCAAAGTTCCTTATTAAGAACACATTTCGATGGTTTTCCGGGCCATTTATGAAGAGCACCCTCATACCCATATATGTATCAAACGTGTAGGATGGCAATAATCCTGTGCAGATACCAGTTGCAGGTTGCTTTGTTATGTTACTGCGCCAAACTCTCTACCAATTAACACAAATTACCGAGACCTTTGTCTGATAAGTTCCTTGCACAGGTAGCGGATACGTTCGGAATGATTAATCAACCTGCCACTATGACTTGTAGTATATTTTATAGTAATCTTGTAAATTACGTAAACAACTCAATTAAATGTTTCTAATATCATTTACTAGTAAGTCAAACAATGTCACAACTTAAAACAATGCAATTACAGAAATCTATTATGTAATATATTTTTATATTAATGTGAACAATCCACAGGAAACATTGCAATGTAAATGATTTTCCGATAGCAGCTAATCTGGTACTAATAAAATATAGATAATCTTAGCTACCAAAGCTAATTTACTGTTACACTCTAAAATCGATTTAAGAGACGTAATTAAGCCAAAAGTAGATTCATGTAGCTACAATGGGATAAAGGTCCGGTGATGTTCGGAAAACGTTGGTATTTCTGTTTAAATTCATTAAAGAAGGCATACAGAGTAGGTATAATTGATCGGGCGTTGCTGGATTATGAATTTTACCCTAGAGATAATTGGCATATCTTAATCCAGAAAAGAACGCCCTCGGAGAAGGGGAGTATAGTTAACGCCGATGTAGCTGCAAACTTGCGTCCCCTATTGACGTTTTTTGCTTTAATGCTTTATTGCTTGATTAAACCATAATTCGCGTATAAGATCAAATGCATGCAATGATACAGAGTACTGCAGAACATATAGTAGATATAACAACGCTGTTACCTCCAATTGATTTGTCGGCTAAATCGCTAAAAAATATAACATTAATGACTACGTGGATACAAGTGCCAGCCGGACTAACTCAGGGAGACGGCCTGCAGTTTATTAATAACTAACGATTAATTACAAAGCCAAAAAGGAAACCAACGGGTTTTTCATTTAACGATAAATGTATGCAGGTATCATAGAGAATTCGTAAACTTAAGTAGCACAATATTCTGAAAAAAGCTCAAAAAATCCAGGTAGCAATAATAAAGAACAAGGCCAAAACGCTAGTATCACAGTATAATAATCACAAAATGAATATCAGATAGTACACAGAACAGATAATTATTTGCTAAACATAGGTTAAGCGTAGGGTAATAAATCAAGGCCAAACACAAACTCGACTAGCGAGTAAATTAGCATATACCATAGATTAAAAAGGACAAATATAAATTACATTAAATACTACCACAACAGTTAAAAAGATGAAACGGAGATAAGGTAAGATCCGAGGATTAAAAACGTTAAATGCGTCCACTGACTTGGCTCGTGAAGCGAACCGTACATGACGGCAAATGTCCAAAGTAAAGCCTATTGCCCACTCAAATGGTCACGTAGCTGGCACAGATCGTTTGAGGTAACACCCCAACTACCCCATAGAAGGCTAGATTCGACAAGTGCCGTCACAGTCGCAGCACGTTCAACTCAATGCTCTCAGTATGGGACCGCCAAAACCCTCCGTGAACAATGCAAGGGGGTTAAGTGGAGCTCCGAACCTGCGCTAATAAGAAAATGCCCAGGATAGAATCAAGAATGTCTCTAAACGGCTTACCTCAAATGATCGAGCCATGTGCAAAGTGGGTCAAAAGAGCACTTCTAAGAATCCGCCGAGAACTGCCGTGAAAAGGCTTTCTCTATAAACTTCCAAAGATGCGATATTTCGCTATACACAGCTGGCGCAAATCCATCCAACAAAACCGCATGACCGCAGAAACTTTGGACTATTCAAAAAAAGCTAGTTATCGGAATTCATAGCACAAAAGGAAAGAAAGCCGAAACGAACACAACCCACTACCGCTTCACGTAGCAATAAAAACAAAATGAAGGCGCGCGGGGTGCGCGCGAAATTCAAAATTTTCGTCAAAAAACCCGAAATAACATAGACTGTGCGCATATAGAAGCTATAGAGGCTATTAAAATTATTAGTGCCTAAGGAAAATGGTTCAAGAGTGACGTCGTGGTTAAAAGTTATACTTTATGAAACCAATTAAGCTAATCACAATCCTACCTGTCTATTAACGATATACAAAATCTTCTCTGAAGAAGAGGGAAGCTCAAGCTGATTTCCATCACGAAAACATTCGGAAACTGAATGATTAATGGCGAATAACTATTATTGTATAGGAATAATACAATAAACATATTTTTTGCTTGAAAAAGGCTCAGTCGATTCAAAACAGATTGATGAAATTATAATTCTACCTATCTTGAATTTATGATTTCCGATGACTTTAACTTAATATATTTGGGTAGATTTGAGTGGTCTTCCTGAATAAATATGCAATTAAAGTAACAAATATTCTGTTGGTATGTAAAAACCTACCTAATAACTCACTTGGCTAAGATGTGATAAGTAATATTTCCTGATTACAGAATCTATCATTATGGACAACGGCCGTTGAAAGCCTGCATTCGACTAAGGACAAAGTTGATTAGTAATATTAAGATTTCTAATTAATATTATTAACTTGGATGCAAGATGTTTTTTTAATAGAAAGCACTAATTCTACCTCAATATGAAGATTTGTATAAATAGGTAGGTCCGTTTCTGTAGGGTTTACGATTCAACTTTTTTCAGATTGACCGCCTCGGAATGGTGTGAAATTTAAGTGCAATACTAATACAGTATGTGATTTCTCATAGCTTAGCTCGGTTTTAGAATTTGTTTTATATGGGGAAATTGCTTAAACAGTAAGCAACCAACTTGTGTCAACTATACCGACTTGAAGGCACAGCAAGCCTCCTGAAAGAAGTAGAAAATTTAGAGGGATTAGGCTCTCTGATGGCACACCTGATGGAATAGAATGCCTTTCATTAGAGAAGGAACAGGGATGACCCTAGAAGATGTTCGCCGGCACAGTAATGCTGAAAATTTGACCAGCAGCACTTATCTAAGGCTAGATGGTACTGTTGTGCGTATATAAAAATTGGACATCTTGCGACGTAAATCAGGCCAACGTCTTTACGCAGATCGGAGTTTATTATCACTCTGATTAGGACCGATTATTCGCCGTAGCACCATTTAACTTTACTGTATTCGCATTTCGTATAATATGTAAGACATGAGTGCCGGTTCATGCGTCTAACTGTACTCCGGTTCGCTACTTGTATGATTACACCGTTAGGCCTGTTTGTCGTACATTTCTTGGGATGCTCTCCTGCTGACAGAACGAGTTCAAAGGTGTAGACGCCGAATTTATTCCGGAACGTTATGGATTCCACAGGTAGAGAGCAGAAAAAATATTTTTATTCTAAAAGGATCTCCCGTCTATTCCGCCTATATAATCCGACGAGATAGCATTGAGAAACTCGTCATCTAGGATAAGGTCAACGCAACGCGGCAAAGAGGACGTTTTCCTAACCGGTACATCAATCAAGTAGGTAGACAAACCTAACGCTTGACGATATGATGCGAACAGCAAAAAACCGAGACACACGGCGACATAACGCAATCAAACAACGGCCAAGAGGAAGAACTGGAATTTAGTAGAAAAATTAATCTACCCCTTAACTATGTAAAAAAATTTAAATATATTGTAACTAAAACAGATAAGTCTTACTTTTTTAAAGGCTCACCAATATGCCTTGCCTTACACTAACACTTACGTAGTTTCTATTAAAACGAGTCTTGTCTTCATTCGTCAAATATTGCTGCTGTAGTATTCTGATTTTTACGAAAGTGATAAATTGATGTCAACGCTAGAGTATAGTTATTGGAAACGGTGTTAATGTTATTAAAAACTGCTGACGTTTGCCCTACATGTTGATTTTGTGTGTTTTTATAACAGATTCTTTGTTTAATTTTCTTGGTCACTTAGCTAAATTAACTGTCGGTACAATCTTCCTACACTAATTAAATTGATCGATAATCAAGGGAATTGCATTGAAGGTAATATTCCGTTGATCAAGCAGCAATTGCTTCCTTGGTGGTTCATAAAATATTAGAATGAGCGACATCTGCAAGGCATTGCGTCCTTTACGCTTTCTGACGAATTCACTCGGATTATCAGTTTTCTCCATAACAATACAGCAAAACACCATAATTATAAAAAATATTAAAAGACGCAGTGCATATAAAATTACCTTCTTTCTGTTCATCGTAATGGTCGTCATATGCGGATCTTTAAACAACTTCACATTTCTTTTAGGGGCAGATTTGATAAATGTTAGCATCTATCTCCACATTTTCAAAATGAATTTAGTAATAATATTTATGATTACCACAGCAATTTGCAATGAAATTCGGGGCGCAGAAGTGGCAATGGCTATAAAGCAACTGATAAAAATAGATAATCAAATGCGTGAAGTAGGAATAAATGTAAAGAACAACCAAGTGAAAATAGCGAGTGTCGGATTAATTTCGATCACAATGATTCTAATATTGCTAATGAATACTGTTGAAGCTTTTATACCGGGAATACATTTGACCCGTATCTCGATATTGATGTTCTCAATTTTTGATATTTACAAATGTGCCACAGAATTATCTTTTCAAATTTTAGTGAAGTTTTTGAATTACAGATTTAAGCTCTTCCATGCATATCTACTCAGAAATGAACGAAGTTTTAACAAATTTAAAGAAATGATTGAAATGCATTTCAATCTGGCAGTGGCTGTAAAAATTGTAAATCATTCGTATTCCTGGCAAAATTTACTGAATGCAGGATTAAATTTCATTTTGATTATGTCAAAAATACATCTTCTAAGCACAGTTGTCGTTTTAAATTCTAATGTTAGTATGTTCGAACAATTTAATGGTGCAATTGTAATATGGATGCTATTTTATTCCGCTTGCTTGATTGCTACTGTTGCAGCTGGAGATGATCTGAAGAGAAGCGTAGGTTGACCTGTTGATATAGATCTTGTATTGTAATTACTGTTTTAGGTAAAAGCTATTAAACCAACATTATTGAAGGCCTTATTAGAACTCCAAGATGAAAACCTAATGAAGGAGGTATGTACGTAGATTCTAACATTCTATTTGAATTCATTGCTTTGCTTACAGATCAAAAGTTTGTCGTTGCAATGCCTACATTTTGATGCAAAGCTTACAGCTGGAGGAGTTTTACCCATCGATTTTACCTTGGTGTTTATGGTGCGTTATGTGATATACCATAATTGGTTTAAAGCCACCTTTGTTGCAGATGGTGGGCGCATTTTCAACTTATCTAGTTATATTGCTACAGTTTGATATGTTGTTTTTTTTAACTTAGAAGCCATCGATAAAAGTAACACACGTACCTTTTATTGCTGTAGTAGGTAGAAAAGAAAGATAACCAGAAGGTTTAGATTAAAATGAAGTATGTTACTTTGGTTTCTGTTCTTTTGTATACTCTGTAACTGAAAATGTAATATAATGTGGCAATCTTAACATAGTAATCACGAATGCTTACACATTACTCATTTTTATGAAAATAAATTAAAAATAAATCTTCTTTATTTCCCAGTAGCATTATTGCTGCAAAGTTTTTGAACGGAAAAATAACGAACGACTTACTCACGTAAAACGTTTACAGTATAATGTTTCAACTACTTCCTGTACTTCATAAAATGCCCAACTGGGTGCAGTCTACAGACCTATATAGTATAGTAAAACTGAACATTCACAACCTCAACGACGTAACTTATTAACAATGCAAACAACTGTATCAAGCAAAATGTAAAAAGGGACTCACGAGCATCAATTGTAAGGACAATTTTTGAATTTAGCGCTTTCCCGCGCTTGTATTCCGCTTCATCTAGGCCCAAATTGATAGCTTAGCTATGTTTTAAAACTCAATTTTTGTCATTTCAAATACTGGCGTCTTCCGGTTCATTTTATTATATCTTGGACAACGCTTTCTTCAAATTCACATGTGGTTGCTTGCCGTATAATTGACGCCTTATCTTAATTACCAGTTTAGCGGCAGATTGTCTACGTTTTCCAAAGTCACGTATGAGTGATTGGAACACGTAGTGCAATAATGACGCAACCCGGACGTTTCTGTGCGAGTCAGCGGGAGAGCAAGATAAGTAGCGCACAAACGCGTTCCCTTGGCCTTCGGTATTCTACCGCTTAACTTGAACAAGGCAACAAGTGTGTCCGTTTGTTTCGCGATAGCGAAGTTAAGTTAAACTGTGAATTTGTGTTCTCGGTCAAGGTCTTGGTCATTTAAGAGACATGTAGTGCAATTATTAGCTGAGAAATTCTAGTACTGCGGAGGGAAATTCCGAAATGACGCCTTGGGGCGGATAATTAAATGGGAACCTCTTTCTTGCTAAGCGATTTTAATGAAGTTAAGTGTACCATGCCGCAACCTTGCCTGTCGTTAACTTTCTTCGTTCTACTCTTGTTTGGGATTTAACGTCGTCCAAACCCGCTAGACAGATCGCACCCGACGCCGTTTCTCGCAGTTTCTTAAGCATTTTGGGGCAGTTGCTTGTTCATGCCTTTCAGCATCTTTGGACATCATAATTAGAGCTAGCTGAACCCCAAGGTACTGTCTTTTGTTTGTAATTGTAAAGCGCACAATGTCCCGCAGAAAGTGAATTTTGAAGTCTCGCTATTTTTAGGTAACGAAGTTGTTGTCATTTAAAATTAAACGATTGAACTGTTGCAACTGTCAATTTGAGTATTTATCGCGAAGTCTTAATGTTTCTACTTAGCTTAACCATGTGATATTAAAGTGATCTCTGTCATTGAGTCAGATTTGGTTGTTTAACGTCAAGATTTATTCTTTGTAAGCAGTTGTGTTGCGTAATTAAAGTTGCTACCGTTTTTGAGTCAGTTAGATCATTAACAATACTCATCTTTATCGCGTATTTCATTTAATGTTTATTGTTCACATACATATTTTTACGTTAATATAGAACTAATCAGTTGTGTTTTTTCTTTAGTAGATTTATGGTGTTTGCATGTTTTTTTTGTGATGTTTTTCTCTGTAAAGAGATTTGGGGAGCTGTAAGAAAATTCAAGCAAGGTAAGTCCAACGTAGGTTAGAGCACCGCTTCCACTTTCTCGGAAAACCCAAGTGTGTTTTTCTCGATTAATCAAAGTGGTGGTGTCTGGCAATAAACACCTTTATTTCGTTTACCGGGTGGTTGCTCTAATTAAGGTCGTAATGAGCCTTCTCTTCTCCATCTCAGTCGGAAACTTTTGTTACAGCCCATCACAGCGGACCCGAGAATTTTCTGATTTGTGTCGTTTTATCAGGCAACTAACGCTTGAGTATTATTGACGTCAAATTTATGTCGTTACGACGGCTGCGTCCTGTAACCAAATAATGCCTAATAAATTATCCTAATTATTATAAGAAGCAGTAATTTAATAGATAGTGGCAGCAGCTTTAAGAACTTACTGTGAACCAATCAAACTAGTCGAGTTGGAGGACAATTTAAAAAAAGATAATAAATAACAAGAACAATACCAACGGTTGATGTCAAACGTCGACTATACATTTCTTCAGAGCGACATGAATGCAAAATGAACTCGGAATTTAAACTGTTAGCATAATAACTATTTCAACAGGTTCAATTCACGAATAGTATACGGTAACTGGGCAAGTAAATAAATCTGATTTTATAGCAGCATGCGAAATTAGTTGGGCGAAGTAGTAAAAATCCGAATATATAGCATAGGGATGGGCGCGTGACGTGAAAACAATCGGGTCACGGCGTGATTCACGTTTTACGTTAATTTCACGTTAAATATTTAGGAACGAATAAAAGACTGCAGGGTGCCCCGCTTCTCCGCTGCCCGACATGTGTAAGATCTAGAGCTGGAGCGGGATGTCATTGTACTTCTGTGTGACAGCCTGCAGAGACAGAGCTTCGCACTTGTGTTGTGTTGTGAATGTTGTGTCTACAGTCAATCGCGTGTCTGCGTCTATAGGCGACCAAGTAAAACTTACTTTTAGTTCTTTAGACGTAAAACTACCTTTACACCTAGGAAATAAAGGTGTTGCCTAGTAGCATACACTTTCTTGTACTCGTATCAGTAAGGGAAACGTCAATTCCAATGACAGCTTTTGGCATTAAAAGTAACGTCTTTGAAGACGCTTGCAAGATACGTTTTGGCTAGAAATCAGTATTTATTCCTTGGGAGCTATTGTAGTCAACTTTCATTCATTTCTCACGTAAATTATTTCACGTGCAAAACATAATTTATTTTAGAGTTTGTAGTGATGTTACGGGTTCTTTATTAGTTTTAAATTTGAACATTCTGTTCTATCCGAATTTTTTATATAAAATCTGTGGGTCACGTCGTTAGTGGCGGGTCACCCGTGAACGTGAGGGAACTTGAGTGTGAGCGGGCGTGAACGTGAGTATTTAAATCAAGCGTGAAGCTTGTGTGACGTGAGTAAATACTCACTCACGCTCTCTCTCTAATATTACATGCGTACTATGTCACAAAAAAGAGCCAACCTGCGTCAAATAGCTAAGGTAGTGAATCGGTAGCCGCTAGAACGCACATTGACTGATCTCTTGCGATAACCACACTTACCGTGTGGGCCGAACTAGCTCTATTCGGCGCTTTTTAGGTCGTGGATTTTGGCTCAGCTGTGCACCATGCAAGTAGCTTCAAAACACAATATGGGCGCCAGGAATCAAAATGATTCCGAAAAGAATAACCCAACAACAGTTAAATGGGGTTTATTAAATGTGAAAATGTGTTAATCATTAAAGTAGTGTAGGTAAATGGTTTGTAAGATTGTTTAAATTACAGTATAATGTAGCAAAGTTTTACGAAAGGTTTCCACATGCACAACTCGACGGAACCCCTTTGTGGGTTTTTAATCAATTAAACTTGTCGATTTAATCGTGAGATATGCACATCGCTGTCACTTAAATTTTTTTTATTCTAGGTCACCTTTAGCCTAAAGCGTGAGTGCGCCTTTTACAACAAATTTGAAATTACAAATTCTGTTATTATAATTAGGAGATTATTGAAATCCTAATATTAGGAGCGATATCATGAAAACAATCATGCGCGTAACATATCATGTACTGGCGTCGCAATGAAATTGGTGCTATCGGTTTAGCTACTGGATTCTGGACGTGGAAAGAGGCTTGTATTTATCGCCCTCCGCCGGTGCTAGGGAAATTGTGGTTAAATATGCTCTTGTAAAATAATTATTGGGACAAAACGCCGGTCACTAATAACTGCAATAAAAGAACTAAAAGCGGCCAATTAATATGGGAATAACAACATTTGAAAGCCCATCATACCTGATTTATTTTCAGCTCTCGGAACAAAATGCTTAATCAAGCACAAGGTGAGTCTCTTGTAAATTAGTGAGCAGCTAAGTCGAGTAGCAGAAGAAGAATGCGCTCAAGCAACAAGAAGAGATAACACCAGCGTTGAGCTCCAAAAACAGCGAGCGGGAAATGATACAGGTACAAAATGAACGGAACTGGGAAATTGAACAATTCGAAATGCAAACTGATTACAATGCAAATAAAAATATACAGATTAGGCCTGAAAGAATTTGGTAAGTTGAGAAAACAATTAAGCGGAGCTAAAAATGGTTTCAACCACACGTGGTGTCACACGAGACGTCTCAAACCATCGCTGATATAAATAACATGTCAAACTATCGCATAAAGAGACAAACAAATTCTTCACATAAACCCCAGTTGTGCAC